>JBBGZY010000065.1:4995000-5067500 GCA_037952925.1 Lithobates clamitans
GTTGTAAACATGGACTTCCACTTTAAATATTAGAACTCCTTTTCGTTTGCTTCTAAACCGCTTTTCTTAACTATACAATTACACATGCAGAAGCCACTCTAAAGAAAGTCAAAGCAACACAAATGCACAATGCATTTAAAATGCATCTAAAACTGGACGGTGTCAGTGGTTTATTTCAATTTTTATTTTTTTACAATTTTAACTTTTAAATATTAATTTTTTTTTTTCAGCTGCAGTGAGGATGAATGGAGAGGAGACAGGGGCTCCTCTCCATTCATAAACAGACATTGTAAACACAGTTTACAATGCTCAGTTATGAACAGAGCCAGTGATCACTGACTCTGTTTATTCAGAAAAGTAAGGCAGCAGTAAATTACATTTACCGACTCCTTCCTCCGCTCTACATCTCAATAGACTTGGGACAGGGGGGATCGGAGGAGGACACAGGGGACTGTCAGGGATATATGGGTGCGAGAAGTTACAAGCACCGATCTCCCTGTATAGATTTCAATAAAGCAGCTGAAAGAAAGGGGGGAAGCATCTGTCAGCTGCTTTATGGAAATCTATACAGGGAGATCTGTGTTTGTAACTCCCCCTACCGCTGCATCGATCATCCCTGACTGCCCAGGTATCGGGTCAAGCATTGGAGCATTTGCACAAGTACAAGTACTCGTGCAAATGATCGGTATCAGCACCAATACTAGTATCAGTGCAACCTAATTGAGACCACAAGTCCTATAACGCATCAGGCACTGTTATGTCATGAAAAGTCTTTGCATGTGCTGTATGTGGAGGCAGACTGTTGGTACACAACCTAGTAGCCCAGATCGCAGCACACAGCTAAAGGTGACCAAACTGCCTGTAGTGAGACCTTGTAAGGTAGCATTGTCACCAGAAATGGCTGGGGGACAGTATTCCACAGAAATTTCATTCTGGAAAGGAAAACCGCATAGCAATATTAATAAACAATTCATGTGCACTGAAAAGGGAAACTATTTAATATTTTTTAAGGTTAGAGATTAGATACCCCTTAGATGATTGCAAATGTTTGCTTGCACCAAGGACACTTTCACACTGGGGTGTTTGGGGCGTCGGCGGTAAAACGCCGTTATTTTTAGCAGCACTTTTTGGCCATTAGCAGGGAGCTTTTAACCCCCGCCAGCGTCCGAAAAAGTGTTAAAAAGTGCCTGCAAAGCGCTGCTGCCCATTGATTTCAATGGACAGGGGCACTTTAGGAGCGGCGTATACACCGCTCCTAAAGTGCCTATAAAGATGTTGCTTGCAGCTATTTAACGTCCCGCAAGCGCACCGCTCTTGTGTGAAAGTCCTCGGGCTTTCACACTGGAGTGGCAGGAGAGATGCTTTACAGATGCAAGGCAATTCCCTCAAAGCATGTTTGACTTGCTTGTAAATCTGATGCAATGTACACTGGCTTTAAAAGCGACACTGAAATTCACACGTGGCCTATTCAAAAAAGGTTTACAATTCATTTTTTGGATCCCACAAACAAAAAAATACCTTTTAAAAAAATATCCATTAGCCTCAAACTGATCGCGCAGCATAAACTTTCCTCTGTATTCAATAATTAAAGTTTCAGGAAGCAGGTCTTTGGCAGCCTTTAATATTTTCTTGTTCTTCTGCAAAAAGCTCTGCTGAAATACAGAGAAATAAATTAAACAATGAGATTTGAACTTTGCCATATGCTCGCATTCTGTGGGTATGTAAACAATTACTACAGCATAAAGAACTCCACAAAACATATGGGGAATTGTGCATACAGCAATATTCCCCAAAATATTAATGTGAATCATGGGACCTGCGAGTCTCTCACTAAACTAACAGTAACAAGGCATAAGGACCTGCAGCTACAGGCAATTACTATTTAAAAACCAAAAAGGTAAGGATAATTTTACTATATATATATATATATATATATATATATATATATATATATATATATATATATATATATATATATATATATTTAGATATTATTGCCGTATAACACGCACCCCATGTTTAGGGGGGAATTTTAAGGAAAAAAACTTACATTTAAATGCCCATCAATGCAGCCTTATCAGTGTCCATCTGCAGCCTTGCCCATTATTGCAGCCTTGCCCAGTGTCCATCTGCAGTCTTGCCCAGTGCCTCTGCAGCCTTGCCCAGCCGCTGATTATTTAAAATTGGCGCCGTGTACTCGGAGCGAGCGCGTGTACTCGGCTAGACTTGGCTCCTCTTGCAGTCCCGCCCATCTCCACTGATTGCGAGAGGAAAGGAACGAGCGGCGCCGACAAACACAAAGCCGAGTGTACTCAGCTCCTCTCGCAGTGCCGCCCCTGACTGTGAGTAGAGCTGAGTACACTCGGCTATGTGTATATCGCTGGCGCTCGCTCCACTCACAATCAGCGGGGATCGGCGTATAACACGCACCCATGATTTTAAGGGGAAAAAGGTGCGTGTTATACGCCGATAAATACGTATGTGTGTGTATGTATACACACACACACACACACACACACACACACACACACACACACACACACACACATATATATATACACACACACACACACACCCTAAATTAGGCATCCCAATACTTTTGATAATATGGTGTACATGAATTGTTATAGATTAGTATGGGGTGAACTGGAAAAAAGTACCTCAACAGGTGGTTTAAAAATATGATTGCTGGTGCTGTAGTTGATCTTAACGATTTGTTCTTTTTTGTCATTTTCACAACCAAGTCTCAAAGCTATTCTTTGTGCCTCTCTCTGAACACTTTCACTGTACTGGTTGATGCTTGCTTCTTCATAGTGGTCCATCCAAGCCTTGATTTTACTCTCCCATCCATATATGCAACTGTCACCAGGATCAATTTCAGGAGCAGAACCCTAAAATAAGGTTTAAGAAATGGCGTTAAAGACTACAAGCCTGATAATCAAGAAAAATTAAAAATTTGACTTGGAATGGAAAGAATTATTAAAAAAAAAAATGTAAATGTGTATATATATATATATACACACATATATATATATACATATACACACACACATACGCGCACATATATATACACACACACATACGCGCACGCACACACACACGCATCACTAAAAATTCTCTTAGCAACCCTAAACAAGCACATCCACTCAGCAGCTGCCATAAAGAGTCTGAAATCCTTGCAGCTGCTATTTATTGTGTCACTATTAGCAGGAGACTGGAACTACCTAAAGTGGTTCTAAAGCCTAAACATTTTTACTGTAATGCATTCCTTGCATTAAGGGGGGGGGGGGAGTTAAGGCATCAGTAACCCCCCTCACCTTTTACTACCAGAGCCCTCATTCGATCCAGCACTGTGTAAATCTGCAGCTCTGCTCTCCCCTCATTTCCAAGGTATTGCTGGAGCACTGGGCGCCATTGGTTCCTGCTGCCGTCAATCAAATCAAAACCAGTGACTAGGAAGCGGGGCAGAGTGTCCCGCTGTCTGTGTCAATGGAAGTAGCAGCGGGGCTTGGGAGCGAGCATGCACGAGTGGCCCCATGGGAAGCAGCTTCCCATTGGGGCACTAGACAGAAGGGGCCAGGAGTGACGGTGGGGGGACCCGAGAAGAGGTGGTTTCGTGGCCACTCTGTGCAATTCCATTGCAGCAAGGCATTTTTATCTCATGATAGATTTCTTTCCTTCCACCCACTCCCTTTATTAGGGATGGCAGGATTTATTTTTAGTGGTAATCTCAGAGTTATCACTACAATTTATCCTCTGCAACTATTCTTACAGAGTCTACAGGTTTTATCTATCTGGCTGTGGAGTACCGATTTAAATTACGTACAGTTGTACATTTTTCTATCTTGTTGCACTGTTGGTGTTTTCTGTGAAACCATTCTTTGTCCTATATATAGAGTGCTATTTACAATTGTAAACTTGTTTACCTGGCACGTGTTGGGGTGTATGGTCTTGCGAAGTGTTTTTGTGGCTAATTTGTAACTCTTCATTTGTCGTTCTGTTGCCCTAGTTATACATCACTTCTTGTTTTATGTTTCTAATTATAGGTGATCTGTTCCTGCCTGGTTTTACTATGTGCACTGGTGGCTTGTGAGTGCTTATCTACTTTGTTTTTTCCAAATTTTTTGCATTGGCCATTTTTAGGCAGAAGTAATTTCTGTTAAACTTTATTTAAGCTAGGATGTAGTATATTTTGCTTTTTTGATGGTCTATTGAGATTCTCTTTGAGAGCTTTCCTTGTCCTCTAACCTGTTTTTTTTTTACCTTTGCACTGTGTGATGTCATCACAGGCATTGTTGGGTTTTCTGTTCACTTCTATGCTTTAGTGTCTTGGGAATAATGGACAGAGCGTTAATAAAACATGGTTATATCCTCTGCTGAAAGACTCACGGGTGCCTCTATACTAGTTTCAGATTTGTATGGATTTTTTTGTGGCTGAGCACCTGGGCAGTGGCTACCCTTGGGAACATGCACTACTGGTAAAAAGTTTCAGAACCCCCCCCCATTTTTATTGGATTACGACACAGATTAATGCCTCAACAGACTCTGAAAATAAAGCATATAAAACAATTGGAAACAAAATAAATCATGGAATTATTTTAACACAAAATGTAAGCTAAATGGTTTACTCAAAATAAGCACCTTTTGCAGATATAACAGCCGAACACACTTGCAGCACAGAAATCAACAACAGAAATCAAATATTGTTCAGAAAGTTCTACCAAGCACTGTTGCAGAAGTTCCCACAAAATGTGTTGCTCTTGTAGGTTCCTTGTCTTTCAACCCTTCTGTCCAGTTGATCCCAAACCAACTTTGACACAGCCTTGAAGTAGGTTTTGGGTCATTATCTTGCTGTAGGATGGCTCTGCAAAATACTATAGTAGTAGTTTTGATTCAGGGTGTCACTCTGTGCAAGTTGGTCACTGTGGATCCAGCAAAAGAGCCCCAGACCATCATGCTTCCTCCCCTGTTTTTGACAGTTGGTGTGGCACTCTGAGGAACCATCCTTTCACCTTTTTGAGAGCGTACAACCCTGCGTGATGAACCAAAGATCTCAAATTTTGATTTATCAGCCCAGAAGAACTTCTTTCCTTCTTCAGTAGTCCACTGGCAGTGCTTCATGGTCCAGACAAGCCTCTTTCTTATTTTGCCATTTTAGCAACGGCTTTCTTAGAGCCACTCAAGCCTGCAGCTCAAAGTGTTCTCTTCACAGTTGAAACTGTGGCTTACACTTCAGTGTGCAGCTGTGCTTGAAGCTGTTCTGTGAGCCACCTGTCATGCAACATGCTGACTCTCAAAAAGTTGTCTTTGGATTCTGTTGTGGCTTTGGGTCTGCCACACCTCCTGTCAATTTTCTCCAAGTGCCTTTTGATGGTGTAAGAAACTGTAACCTTGGCTTTCTATACAATTTCTCTAAAGGAAAGAATTACACTTTTAAGGGTCATAATGGTCTGCCTTCCTTTGTTAATTTCCATTCTCTTGCCATTTTGAGTGCAATATACTACTTCCTGCAGTACAATACAGTCCAAATATTGCAAGGGTGTGTGGGAACAGTCTATTTTAACACTACTTTTATACAGAGAGCATGTAAGTAATCAACAAAAGCTGGGAAACCTGTAGGAAGGAATTGTTAGCATAAACTTTCAAGGCTTAATTTACTGCATAAAACCGATTTGTTAACCTATTACTTCTTCCATGAAAAGGGCATTTTTGTATAACTCTGAAATGTACATTATTTTTCTGTTTAACCTAAACTTTTTCTTTTCACCTCTGGCAGTTTACCGCTTACCTTTGTAGCGTTTAAGGTTATTTGCTGGACTATTTAAATTTCAAAAAAACCTGGAAAAATGGGGGTGATCTAAAACTTTTGACTGATGTATAATATATATTTATATTATTACACATATTAAAACTATATATATTTGTTGTACACATACACACACTAAATAAGATGTACCTTAACTCTGGAAGATTTTCTTGATCCTTCTCTGAAGGCCTTTAGAAAGAAAAGAGTTGACATTTTAATCTTTTGATCCATCAGTTAACTAAAAAACAATTGACCAAAAAAAAAAAACCAAAAAAAACCACCACAATAAAAAGACCCAAACACGACATTCACTTTTTTTTTGCGTAGAATAAAGGATTCTCTTGTCAGCATATACAGTAGCCAAGTTCCTACAGAGAATTTGATGAGCATGTTTTGTATGAAAAAAGAAAAGCATTATTGCATATTGCAAGCCAAAATTATTCCAATACATTAGAATAGCTTCAAAGCTTAAAGGGGTTGTAAAGTCGGAAGGTTTTTTATCTTAATGCAATCTATACATTAAGATAAAAAGCCTTCTGTGTGCAGCAGCACCCCTCGGCCCCCCTAATACTTACCGGAGCCCCATCTCTGTCCACTAGTGTATTGGCCATCCAGGACTCTTCCTCTTGATTGGCTGCGACAGCAGCGGCGCCATTGGCTCCTGCTGCTGTCAAAGTCAGTTAGCCAAATCAGGACAGAGAGGGGATGGGGCCGAACCGCAGCTCCACAGATTGCGCGGCCATTCACGTCTCGCGCATGCACAGTGCGCAACCAGCTGTGAAGCCACAAGCTGTCACAGTTGGGTGCCCACAGTAATAATGCGGGCGCAGCGGACAGGTGGGGAAGAGGAGCAAGGCTTTGGGCACCCTCATCGCTGGATCATGGGACAGGTGAGTGTTTGTTTATTAAGTGTTGCTGCTGACTTTTTTAATAAACATCGAACCAGGTGCAACTCTGCTTTAATCTGTTAATCAGGTCTATCTGCTAGTGCTTTTAACACTACCCTCGCCACAGATTTGCTGGAGGAGCAACAGAGATACCTTTGGACAGCAGCCTAGTCAGAGTGGAGATACTTTATGTTTCTGGCAAGATCATGGTGAAAATAAAAAGTTAAAAAGGAGAAAACTAAAAGTCACCACATTTAAGGATTTCTATGCTGCAATATATACATTTTTAGGTTTAAAATAAACTTTAAAGCGGTATTAAACCTAAAAGCAAAACATACTGCAGCTTACCAATTCATAGATATGATGGCTTTTTTCACCTGATCTAGCCAGTAAGCTCTTTTTCAATAGAAATTATCCTGCAGATTTAAAGTGGAGTTCCACCCAAAAATGGAACTTCCACTTTTTGCAATCCCCCCCCCCCCCTCTGGCGTCACATTTGGCACCTTTCAGGGGGGAGGAGGGAGCAGATACCTGTCTAATACAGGTATTCACTCCCACTTCCTGGCATAGCTCACCGCGGCGCTTGCGGTGACCTATGCCACTTCCGGTGCCTACCCCGTCCTCCCCTGCTGTATTCTGCGAGACACAGAACACAGCAGGGACCTGAGAGGACGCGTAGCGCGACCCGCGCATGCGCAGTAGGGAACCAGGAAGTGAAGCCGCACAGCTTCACTTACTTATTCCCTTACCGAGAATGGCGGCGGCAGCAGCCGAGAGCCGAAGGACGGATCGGCTTCGGCTGCCAACATTGCAGACTCCCTGGACAGGTAAGTGTCCATATATTAAAAGTCAGCAGCTGCAGTATTTGTAGCTGCTGGCTTTTAATATTTTTTTTTCAGCGGACCTCCGCTTTAACAGTTAGAGGGTCGAGACAAACCATTTACCAGTGACAGGGGTGCTTACAATGGTCAGCTTCAATTCATGTAAAACCTGTATTCACCCCCCCAAAAAAATAAATAAATAATAATAAAAAAAAAAACACCAACATATAAATATATATATTGCACTGTGGTCTTTCAAACGCAATAAAAATGATTTAAAAAACCTCCATAGGCAATGCTTTAAAATTTTTAAACGGTTACCAGGTTAGAGTTAGAGGAGGTCTAGTGCTAGAATTATTGCTCACACTCTGACGATCGCGGCAATACCTCACATGTGTGATTTAAACATCGTTTACATTTGTGGGTGCGATTTACGTATGCGATTTCTTTGCTGCGGGAGCACAAGGTAACTTAACCGCTTGCCGACCACCGCATGTAGATATACGTCAACACAATGGCACGGACAGGCAAATGGGCGTACAGGTACATCCCTTTAAAATTTGCCACCGTGCCATCGCGTGACAGCCACCGGCGCGGGCCCGCCGCGAGCTCCACGAGTGTGATGGCGGGTCCCACGGACTCGATGTCTGCGGGGATACCCGCGATCGTCTCACGGAGAGGAAGAATGGGAAAATGTTGATGTAAACGAGCATTTCCCCCGCCCTGCCTAGTGACACTGATCACAGCTCTGTAATCGGGAGCGGCGATCAGTGTCGTGTCACACATAGCCCCTCCCCCCAGTTAGAATCACTCCCTAGGACACACTTAACCCCTACAGCGCCACCTAGTGTTAACCCCTTCACTGCCAGTCACATTTACAGTAATCAGTGCATTTTTAATCGCACGGATCGCTGTATAAATGTGAATGGTCCCAAAATAGCGCCAAAAGTGTCCGACGTGTCCACCATAATGTTGCAGTCAGGATAAAAAACGCCGATCACCGCCATTACTAGTAAAAAAGAAAAAAAAAAATTTAATAAAAATGCCATAAAACTATCCCCTATTTTGTAGACGCTATAATTTTTGTGCAAATGCTTATTGCGATTTTTTTTACCAAAAATATGTAGAATACGTATCGGCCTAAACTGAGGGGAAAAAAAAAATGTTTGTTTATAAATTTTTTAGGGATATTTATTATAGCAAAAAGTAAAAAATAAAGCGTTTTTTTTCAAATTTGTTGCTTTTTTTTTTTATAGCGCAAAAAAAAAAAACAAAAAAAACAAAAAAAAACACAGAGGTGATCAAATACCATCAAAAGAAAGTTCTATTTGTGGGGGGGGGGGGGCCATCAATTTTGTTTGGGAGTCACGTCGAGCGACCACGCAATTGTCAGTTAAAGCGACGCAGTGCCGAATCGCAAAAAGTGCTCTGGTCTTTGACCAGCCAAATGGTCCGGCGCTTAAGTGGTTAAAAGAAAAAAACATTTTCTTCAGCAGTGTTAAAAAAAAATAAAAAATAAAATCTGATCACTGTAAACATCCCTTGTGGCAATAATAGGTGGTGACAGGTACTCTTTATGGAGGGATCGGAGTCTAAGAGACCCCAAATTCCTCCTTTGCACTTCAAAATCTGCGATTCTGAACACTAATATTATTTAAAAATCGGCGCCACTGGCGCCCACTGCCTGGGATAACAATCGAGCAGCTGCCGATCCGGATTGGCAGTTATCACCAGATAGTCGTCCGCCCGCTCTGAAAAACGGTACTATAAAAACAGGCTATACCTAGATACATCCACTTCCTCCTACCGATGTTCCGGTACGGCAGTTTGCGTGAAGAAGTGTTAGCTGGACTTTGACTTCAATTTGTTTACTGTATCTAAATCTACTAGTCATTCTAACAGTCCCCTCCACCCAGACTGACAATGCAGCTATCCAAAAGGTGTCTGTTGCTCTTTCATCCAGAGTGTAAGCACTAAAAAATACAGGTGTGTTACTGCCCAGATCACCAGGTGAAAACATTTTTGGTTAAACTTATAGCAGACATCACTTTAAAGTGAAAGCTCCGCTCATCCTCCTACCTCCTGTGTTGCCAAGGATTGGGCTGATAGGATAGATTATTTTTTTTTTTTTTTTAAAGGTGTTTATTTTTATAACAAAAGGATAGGATAGTTAATTCAGTTAAAGTTTCTGGTGCTAAAAATACAGCAGTAGAAAGTGTGTCACATGTGAACTGATGCCTGCAGTTTAGGCAACAAGCTTTGTGAGCCAACAGCTCTTATGCTCTTTGCAGCTATTACCTTTTGTACCACCACCCCCTCCCTTTTAGAATGTAAGCTCTACGAGCAGGGCCCTCCTGTACCTTTTGTATTGTACTGTAATTGTGTTGTCCCCCTTTTACATTGTAAAGCGCTGAGTAAACTGTTGGCGCTATATAAATCTCGTATAATAATAATAATAATAATAATAATAATAATAATAATGTCTAGGGACAACTTTGCCATTTAAGGATTCAAATGACTAGGAAATAACACCAATAAGGTACACACTATACAGGAAAGAGTAGGGAAGATGAGAGGTGGAGGTGCCATATATGTCAAAAATAGCACAAGGTAAATGTAAAAAACAAACAAAACCAACACTTGAAACTCTCTGGGTCTGCCTCCAAACCAGAGAGGGATCTTCCCTTAGAATTGGTGTAGCATACAGACCCCCCAGAACAGACTGAAGATTATGATAACTTGTTGATTGACAAGGTAACTCAAATAGCAAAGAAGGTGGAGGTTTTAATTATGGATGACTTCAACATGCCTGACATTAATGGGAATTCCCAAGCTTCTATTACAAGCAGAGATATTCCCAATGATGATTTTATTGAGGTCAATATTGCTAATATTCTGTATCGATATGTTATAGATGTCTGTAGCCCCCTGAAGAAGATTGTATACAAAATGATTGAAACGCACTGGGGTTACTGTAAACAGTAATATCCACAGATATACCAATTTGTGGATTTCCTTTTGTTAAATGTTAGACATCTAATATGTTGATTATTTTTTGTGTACACCAGAGCTCGTTGTTGTTCCTCCTTTTCCACATGTTCCCCTTCCCAGCCCCTTTCCCTTTTGTTATTGCTGCTTTTATTGATGAATTTTTGAGAAAGTCCGCCAGAGCATTTTGGGACCCTTTCAGGTGTATGGCTGAGACGGAGGCCAATTTTTGTTCCACCCAGGAAAAAATGTTTCTTGCAATTGTCTGCAGGCACTGACTCCTTGTAACACCATGCTTGTTGATAAATGCAATCGTGGTTACATTGTCCAAGTGGATCTGAAGGTGAGAAGCTACTAGTTCCACCTGAAAAGCATTCATCGCTCGCTGGACTGCTTACAACTCACTTTTGTTGGAAGACCACCGGGCTTCTCTTGGGGGCCAGGTCCCCTGGGCTACCCAGCTTCCCAGATGCACTCCCCAACCGAAAAGGCTGGCATCGGTGCTAAGAACTTGTCTGAGAGTAGTCCACTCTAGGTCTCTGCATATGTTGTGCTGAGCCCGCCACCACCAGAGGGACCCCCTGACCTTCTAGGGAAGGAGAACTCGAACCTCTAATGTATCTTTAGCCGTTCCAATTTTTTATGAGGAACGCCTGCAAAAGGACGTTGGTGGAATCTCGCCCAAGGTACTGCGGGATAACAGGATGTCATAAGGCCCGCTACCTGAGAGATTTCTCTGTGAGACCAATAGATCGCTTTGCAGCCTTGCTGCTAAGCGGTCAATCTTTAGAAATTTTTCCTTTGGCAGAAAAATCTTTCCCTCCACCGAGGCGATCTCGAATCCTAGGTATGAAACTCTCTGGGGTGGAATTAGGCAGGATTTGTCCTGGTTGATGACTTTAGAATCCGTTGCCTTGAGGTTCCGGCTGATAGGTGTGACTGAAGCTGGGAAAGCCAACAGTCCAAATTTCTGGCCACACAAGTTGCTGCTAAAGATGGTTTTAAGCTTAGCGCGGTAGAATCCCAGGCTCCAGAGTAGGACATCTCCATGCTTATCCATCGAATCCTTCAGTGTGCCCATATCATCGAAGGCCAAGTCTGATTTGTTTGAGATTTTAGAGAGGGGTGCATCCAGTTCTGGCTCTTTGTGGAAAATGCGTTCCAGTCTTGGAACAAAGGGAAAACTTCTTTAAAGCCCCCTGAAAAAAAAGGGGCTCTCTCTCCGGGTTCTGCTATTCTAACTTATTGGATTCAACAAGAGAGCTATGAACTGGAAAAACCCTTGATTTCTTTACATGAGACCCCACATACATCTGGTCATGCTTTGACAGCTGTACTTTTTCTTCCTCAATCTCCAAGGTGTTGTAAACAGCTTTAAGCAAATCATCCAGGGACAACTTATAACTTGAGCCCCTGGAGGAGTCACCTTCCCCTCTAAAATCATCCTCTGAAGCTGAATCAGCTTAAGAGGTAGGGGATCTGGATTCCTTCTCAGGATCCTCTCTATTCCCCTCCTTGAGAAGGAATTGGGACAACTGGTACCGCGGGACCCTGCATCTTTTCTAGCAAAACCTTTAAATGAGTGTAAAGTTATCTCATCCTTTATGATGACAGAAACTTGTGACATGGGTTTGGATTCGTCCTTCACCAAACTATCCACACAGGCTTCTCCCACGCAGAGCTTAGCATAGCCGCACAAACAGCACATGTTCTCTTGGGGGCTGCCACCTCTGTCCTATGCTGGGCTTTAACCTATGTTAAGACAGGAAACAACAAATAGTATTTGAGGGGGGCCCGGTTCCAAAAAAAAAACACTGTAGGAAAAAAGGAAAAACAAACCAAAAAAGTGCCCCAAAATGCTGAAGCTATATTTATAGCCCATAGCATCGAAAAAACCTCTCCATGGTGCTGCTAAAGGGATCCCAACCCCTGCTTACCTGAGAGGAGGCGGTGCTGGCTGCCGCCGATTTTCCTGCCTGTGCAGTGTTGTCCATGCTGCCAACAGTGTTCTCCCACAGCCACGCTGGGTCACTCCTAAAATCACCAGCCAGCCCGTTTTGGATTCTGCCTGCGCCACTTTAAAAGAAACCAGAAACCACGAGTCTCCGGCGCCCGCTGATGACGTCGCTCAGTCTCTCTCTGCCTATGCAGCTTCCTGGACTGACCTGCTTGGAATGCATAGCCGCCCCCCCCCCCCCCACTGGAAGTGACATGCCAGGTGCTTGTCCTTACACAGAGGAGCACGCTGAGCCGGCCGTGCCACACTTCTCTCTCTCTCTGAGGCAGAAGACTGCAACGTTCAACAAATATGGACCAAAGCAAAGCAAAATTATCTTTCTGAACACAACCACTAAAATTGATAACCTAAAGGAAGCATCGCCAATGCTCCTATTTCAAGCCATACCTTTTTAGATTTTGCAGTAGTCTGCTCCTTTTCTCCACTTTTCTTCCGTTTCTTGTCATTGGTCTTTGTTACCCTTGTGGCAGTGAGTGTAAGTGTTGTTGGAGTGTGCTGGAAAGCTGTGTATAGCTCCATTGGAACTTCATCACAACTCTCAGTTGCACTGGTGTCACCATCTTTAAAACCAGACAGACAAGCAAATTATTTAGAAAAAAAATAAATGTAAACAAATCCCTAAAATTAATGCAAATAAAAAAAAAAAGTCATACATTTGAGAGGATTTTTTTTTCAATATGGGTTTAATTGAAAATATTGGCTAAATGCTTTATTAAAAATAAATAAATCACTTGCGTATTCAGGAAAGATGCGTTTTTGTGGAACACACAGAATGCACCTAAATGCTAGGCACGTTTAGTGTTTGAGTGCTCATTCATTCCAATGGCCAGAAATAAATAATCCAATATGGCCAATGGAATAAGTGAGCAAACGCTTGACATGTCTGAATGCGCTTGCAAAAACAGGCTTAGGAGGGGGGTGTTAAGTACTGTGTGCATGAGACATGAGACTGGGGTGATCTGCCAGGTTTTCTTTTCCCCATAATATTCATACACTGGGGTTTGCCTTTTTTTCCCCTTTCCTCATCATAATCATAAGATTCTCAATTTATCTACACATACTGTTTAAATTTACTTTACGTTTGACATGACTTAACACTGCATACAAGTTCCACTTGAAGGATAAGTTCACCTTTAATAATAATAAAAAGAAAAGTGGATTTATTTACTCTGGAGCCTGTAAAGCATTGCACCCGGGATCAGCAAATCACAGATGAAATGCCAGGATCCTGTAGACTTGGTACACTGTCTCCCCTTACCTTTGATGCAGGCAGTTCCTGAATTGCTGGAAGAATCAATGATTTACAAGAGCACTTACCAGTGTCCTTGCAGTTCATTGGGAGCTACAACCCCCCGGCCGCAGTGGCCAACGGTACTTGTAGTTTATGAATTCAAAGAGCTCTGTGAATGAATGACATGGCTGTGTGGATGGAGTTCAGCAGGGCTACATTCAAATTGTGACAGCGGGTGCAGGGAAGAGAAGATCTCACTTTAGTTGAGAGAAGGTCAAGTTTACGCAAGACCGTACAACACATTGGTGGAAACTACAGATAAAACGTTATATTTGTGTTTACTGGCAAGAAGTTTATCCACAAGGTCAGGCTTCTTCAAAATGTTTTTTTTTTTTGGTAGCCAAATAGGGATTTTGAAAAGGAATACCGCTTTGCCAGTGGTTACGGCACAGCTCCATTGCCATGAATGGGTCACGTTTGGTAGTAGTACTGCCAGTCAAATATGACCAGTTATTTGTATTTTGCTGCACCACAACCAGAGCAGTGTGAACTGCTGCTATGGTAACTTTTGGCTGAGCAATAAAAACTCTGGCTCAACAGACCTTAGCGCTGTGTTGCAGATTAAAAAATTATTTTGCCGTATTTAAATGCGTTTTCTCCCCCCCTCCCCCATTCTTCTTTTACTGCAGACAGGACTGCCGTCTGCAGCTCGAAGTGAAACATTTAGCAGTGCCAACTGTAAAAGTTCAGCTCAGGGATGCTGGCTGTTAAGGAGTCCTAACAACCATGACTCATCCCTACGCTGATAGTGGAAAGTAAACAACCCCCCCCCCCCCGCCCAAAAAAAAAAAAGTGTCCACTTTTCACTACCCATTCAAACCCCGGCCCTTTGGATCTAGTATGGATTTTGGGGTGACCTCAGGAGCAAAAAATAAAAATCTCTACTCATCCACCCAAAAAAGGACCAGTGTAAATAACACCCAACGGTTTATGACAAGGACTTTATTTAAAAATGTATTTTTAATAAAGTCCTGCTTATCTTCCTTTGCCAACTGATGTGCTGTTTCCCAACGCCATTGAAATAATCAGTGACACTGACCATACATGGAGGGCTGGGGCCTAGTGACTTTGACCATACATAGACACATTCATGTATGGCCAATGACATAAGGGGGTGGGATAGCCAAGTGAAGTCAGCGGGTGGCTCCACACCCCAATGACATCATTGATCGAATGTGGATGCGTGCCTGTAGTGGTCAATGACATCAGGTAAATTCGCCCCTTTGTTTATTTCAGCAGCAGAGTAAGCAGTGTGTCAGTAGGCAGGAGCCAAGTGATGGAGCGGTCGTGTCAACAGGATTTCTTTTTCGCGTGGATGGCGTTCATCGTGATGGATGATGGATGTACATTGGGGGACATTCAAGTTTGTTTGTTTTTTTTAAAAAAAGGACCTGCGAAAAGTTTTGGTGTGTTTATTTCTAGGGCACATTTTTTTTTGGGGTGAATGAGTAGGGGGTACTATGTACCTGTGAATTTGAACATAAATAGGTGTGTGTGTGTGTGTGTATAATATATATATACATACACATATACATGACATGTATGACATGGCCTTCTGCAATGGGTTATGCTGGCTGTGTGTGTGTGTGTGTGTGTGTGTGTATATGTATGTGTGTGTATATGTATGTATATATATATATATATATATATACACACACACACATATACACACATATATATACATACATACATACATACACACACACACACAAGGCCAGCATAACCCATTGCAGAAGGCCATGTCATACCAGGGTGTGTACTACAGCCTACACCCATGCGAGGGCTATGTTTATCCATGCCCAGACAGTAAGTTGAGGGCTGTGCACATACACAGATGTCAGACGGGGAGAAGAGTCTGTGTCCATGCAGCCAATGCAACCCAGCTGACATCAATGGGACTGTCTGCCTGCACAAAACACCTGCGCATCCCTATGCGAAAAACACAGCTCTCACAGTCATGCAGTGTAGCACCCACTGTGTAAGCAAGGCCTTATGATGTTTTATTGCTAATTAAATCCACTTGTAAGACACAATGCAGCCCAAAAGGAATAATCATTAAACTTGCAAAGTAAAGTACCGCTTAAAATACCCCAGTGTATGGTTCTCTGGGCAGTTTAACTACTGGCAGGTGTCGATCCTCTAATTATAGCACATCTAGCTCAATAGTGGATCCACAAGAATAGTACAAGTCCACACACTCTTAATGTACACTGCAGTAAAGAAAATCCATCAAATGGATTCAGCTAATGCCTCGTTTCCACGGAGCGGATCGGTTCGGTACACTATTTTGGGTGTTTCCATTATGAAAGCGGCCCATACAACCGAACCGCTCCATTCAGGGTCCTGCTTCAAATGTGGGGCCATAGAAAATGGAACGGTTCGGTTAGGGCGGAGCTACGATACATTCCACTGATTGGCGAACGTGTGACGCCATGCTAGGCATTTTTTCTAAACCCACGTATGGCCCGTCAGTCCGACTTGCAGTGGAAATGCTCGCCTGGATCATTCTAGACCTTCCAAACTGTACCGACCCGAACCGATCCGCTCGGTGGAAACGAGGTATTAGACTCCATCCATAAACAACCTCCCCCCAAAAAGCATTTCACCCATGTAGGGCTTAAATGTAAAGGCACTAACTAAAGGTGCAAGCACTCTGAATGTTAACAAAAGGACATTTTTTGTTTTACAGATACTGTATACAACATACAGAAAAATTCAAGAAGTAGTAAAATTAAAATATCTTTTAGGAAGAATTTTTTTTTTTCCCCCCAAGTAAATGGTCTGGTGACTGGGTCTAGTTTCAGTAAACATCCAAGCACTGAAGTATTAAGCAGGAAGGTGTGCTTTATTTCAGGCTTGCTTGTAATGGATTAGCAACCCAAAAACAGATTCACCTCACAACATCCCAACTATAGAAGAGGCAGACACTAGAGGTGCAGAACTGCTATTACAATGGCCAGTCAATTCTAAAACTAGTTTCACTATAGCAAAGTTTGAACAAACGCCTTTGTCAGTCTTTTTTTCCAAGACCTTGAGGTTTGCCAAAACTATAGGTTACCCTTTGGGCCCTTTTTACATGAGGTGGATTCAGTTTCGATCAATAGTTGGATCTGTGAGCCGATTGAAGCATAGTGGGTGAATGACAGTTTCTGCAGAGCAGACATGGACAGAGCCCACTGTCAGTTTACAACAACTACCCTCTGATCCGCTCCGCCAAAACAAAAGATAACAGATCTCCTTCCATTTTTTTTTTTTTTTAAAGCGGACTGGATCAGTCCTGGAGGGAGGTGGGTACAAGAGGACACAAGAGTCTGTTTACACCCACCTGTCCATAGGAATGCATGGACCGGACCTTCCCTTCAGGTCTACCAGAAAAAAAAAAAAAAAAAATGACAGGTGGACCAGATTAGATCACCCATGTAAAAAGTGCTCTAAAGTCCAATAAGTATCATGCAAAAATAAGTAAAATGGGAGAAGCTTAACTTTTATAAGTGTTTTTAGTTAAACCTGCCAGGAAAACCTGCAAGTGAAAACTTTTACAACATAACTAAAAACAAATATATTAGGAACAAGTTTTGTATCAAAAAATAAATAAAATTTACTAACAGTACACCATATACAAATAAAACAGGTACACAAATTTAAACATGAACGTTTGACCATTGTTACGACACAAAAATATTTTTTTTTTTAAATTAAGAAAAAGCAGAAATTTTACAAAAATTTTTTTTACATGGAGCATGCAGACTGTCATACATACTGTCCAAGTAGACATATATTACTTGTGATTACCACTAGTTGGATATGTGCATGTATGAATATTGTCTGTGCATGTACATTACTATAAAAATTAAGAAGTCAATCTACTTTATTAGAATAGAATACTTTTGATTGCTTAAAAAGAAAAACAAAAAAACACACAGGAACTTATTTAAAAATGCCAACTTTTTTTGCATATAGTAAGAAATGGGAGGTGTCACACTTGAAATGGTACCTACCAGATAAAAGGTTTCCGCTGTTGGCTCTACCATTGTAGCAGGTTTGAAGATCATCTGCATTAGAGTCACAAAAGTTATAGCCCAAAAGGTATGTGGCACTCAAATAACATTATCAGTGCACCAACGCTCTTTGCCTGTGCATGACCAGACTGATCTGTTCATCTAATGGCAAAGAAAGTATTGCCTCCTTAATAGGCTTCACACCATTGTCTCAGCTATGAAGATGATCAATATATATTCAACTAAAAATTATTCTCAAACAGGTAAATATTACACATTTAAACATATTAAAAAGGTGAAATCAGTGGCCCGTATGATCACTCTACTAATTTACAAAAAGATGTCAAAATAACTTACTAACTAAACAACGCATAAAACTAATTTAAAAAGTGCTTCAACTCTTTCCATTAACAGTACTAAGAAAATATTTGCAGAATTTCTCTACACCAGGGGTCCTCAAACTACAGCCTGCCAGGGCGATTTACCCAGCCTGCGGACTGCCCCTTCCATAAGATCGCAGCACTCGCACTGTACCCCTCCCCTCTGCTACCTTATTCACGCAAGATCGGAAACATGACAGGTTCGGACAAAGGGTTGAAACTTTTCATGTTAAGAAACGGGCGATTGGTTACTAGACAGCGGGGCGGTCCCAGCAAACAATCAACTGCCTTTACCATGAAAAAGTCCCACCCTTTGTCTGAACCTGCTATGTTTCCTGTCTTGCGTGAATAAGGTAGCAGAGGGGAGGGGGGAGTGCAAGTGCTGCGATCTTATAGAATTGTGCAATATCAATGGGAGGGCTCTGTGAGAGGGGTATTCTGTGTCAGAGGGGGGGGGGGGGTGAGGGCAAAGAGTCCAGACCCCCAACAGTCCGAGGGACAGTAAACTGGCCCGTTTAAAAAAAAAAAAAAAAAGTTTGAGGACCCCTGCACTACACTACAACAAACAAGTAGCTCTACAAGTACAATATAACACTTTAAATCAATTATATATTTAATGCATCACATACGGCAATGTTGGCGATTCATAGAGATCACTGAATTCAAGGAAAATGCACAGGTCAGGTTTGTACATCTATTGATCTGATAAGAGTTTTTTTTTTTTTTTTTTTTTAATACACAATTCACAGAATTTTTACCCAAGAGTCACAATTTTGCAATTATATACAATTGGAAAAATCTGTAAATCCTGGGTAAAAGCTCTGTGAAACCCCTTATCAGCAGACCCCAAGGCTGGCCAAAGACAGTTTAGCAGGGACCGGCCGGGATTCCAACCATGTATGGGCAAGGCTGAATGTACCCAAGTTGAGCGATCAACTTAGGTACAACAAGCCTGTCGGATTTTACAAACAATTTTTGCTAGCAGTTATAGCCTCCATCAGTAATCATTGTGGTCTCCCTGCTGGGAGAACACAATGGCTCTGCGGGAGGGATTCCCCCATCAACACTGACAACCACGGATTGCAGGAAAGAAAATCGCTCCATGACCAGCCTAAAATGTATAAACTTGATTTTTCACTGATCAGTTTTTGGTGTAAATTTAAACATACCCAGAATATATGTCAGGTGCACAAATGCTTCACTATTCTAACCTTCCAGATTTTAAGTCCTTACAAGAACCCCTGTTCCTGTTAATGTAAAAAATTTACAAATATTTTTATTTTACTTTTTTTGGGAGTTCATTGAGGGAGTCTAGTACTGTCTTATTACACAGCCACCTACAGGAACACTGGTAAAAAATAGACTGTGTGTCCTGTATAACCCCTCCTCCTTCCAGCGTGCCTTGGTTTATTGTTAAGCAGTATCAAAATAATAGTGCACCGCGTTAACTAAAATTTGTGCTGACTGCTACGTCAACAGGAGGGCCAGCAGATATCCCAGAATGGGGGTGCCTTGGGAGCGTAGCAAGGCAAGCACAGGTGTCAGTACCCTGGTGAGCACTCAAAGAGCAGAAGATAGGATAAATGGTAAAGCCACAAATTGGGAGTGTTGCATGCCCAGATTTCTCGGCCAGAACTAAAATATTTAGAAACTTTAAATTCATGATAGGGTAGAGGCACCTTTGATTTGTTAATGGTGAAAAGGTTGGAGTAAAACCTCTAGAAGTGCTCTCTTAAAGATACTGTGGCAAGGACTCTCATTCCAGAAGGATGCTAGGGCAGAATTAAATCCCCTAAGTAATCTGTGTGGTGACACAGGCTGGGGCCAAGGACAGAAAATCAAGCTTGTAGCCCTGGAAACTACCTCCCATACCCAGGCGTTAGAGATGCTGGCTGCCCAGATGTCTGCAAAAGCTAACAGACCTCTCTCCACTTTGGAAAATGTAAATTTTTCGTGGCAGAGAACCTCAAGGAACATATTCCGGCCCTAAGCCAGGCACGCATTGCCATGCATAGAAAAATTTGGTGTTCCAAGCAGAATGGTGTAGATTCTAAAAACACTGATGACCGAAAGCACCGCAATGCAGAGACTAATAGCAAAATGGTCACATTTCAGGCCAGCCCAGCAAATGTCCAATCCAGCAGGTACAAGGCATGGCCTCCAAAAGATATTGCTAAGGATAAAGCAATCAGGAGAGCTGCGTATAGAGACCAGTTTAAACAGCTTGAAGTGAAATTTTGACTGAAGAAAAGATAGCAAAAATGTTGGGACTTTTTTTATTCAGCAGAGCAGAGAAAAGGAATCCATTCTCTAAAGACACTAGCAAAAAACTGCAGCATGCTGGAAGATTATGAAAGGCCAATTATGGTTTGTCAATGTCCAAATTATCCTGTAGGTGGCAGTATAACTCAACAGTCTCTGAATTCTTGTGCCGCTCAGTGATTGAGAAACAAAAGCTTTTGTTCAACCTTCATGTGCAAGTTAAAATTATGTAAATTCAAAATTAACTAATACACTGGTGACCTCACGTGCAACACATAATGAAGTTTTTTATGCTACTAGGGCACAAGCCTGGGCAGGCAAACAGGAAGAACCCATGTTGGCATCTAAAAAATCTTTGATATTTTTTTTCTGAACAGCCAGCTATTTCCAAAGTATAGGCATTGAGGAGACTACCTACACTAAAGCTACCTAGACATTAGTTGGCGGGTGGTCATGCATGCACGACTTGGCTACCAAAATATCGAATCAGAAAAAGGATTTTTGTACGCTCTGTAAAGTCTTTGAGGGACACAAAGTCCTACTTCAGGGTTATACTGCTGCCTAATGGAGGATTGGACACTGTCGATCTGTAAACCAGCCCAGGATAACCCCAACTACCAGAATGCCTCAGTCTGAAGCAAGCAGTGCCAAGAAAAGTAAACAAAAACAGGGGATTGTGACCTGTGGTCCTTCAATGTACTCCAAGAAAATTATTTTATGGCACGTAAAAGAATACCACTGTTGTCTAAAAAGCAGTTCAACTAGGGTGTAGATAATGCAGCAAACCATAGCCAACGGGCCCAATGTGAACTACAACTGGGGACTGCATGACATTTGAATGACCAAAACCTAAATTTGGCACTGATTGCTCTGTCCTTCAGTGATATCCTTCATGTTAACGTCAAGGCTAAGTTCTGAAGACGCATCATCCCTTAAATTCGAAGCGGGTCAGGCTCTCTTTGGACAAAAGACCCTATGTTCTCTGGAACGAAACATGTTGGGTGGAGCCCAAGCTGCTGAATTCATAATGTCTGCCGATGCTTGCGAGCAGACTTTGAGCTTGCATATATTGTTTTGTGAAGTACCCTCTATATTGAATAAATGCAGCCGTTTTATACAGTGCAGTACTATGTCTGGTTTGTTTCTTTCCTCATGTCTCTTGCTGCCCTCATTACAATGCTAAGCTGTTTGCAGTCTGAGCTGTGATCTGTGTCAACCTGGCCATATCCATCCTGTGGACATTTTCAGTATATCCAAGCACATGTGACCTTGGTTGGTAGGGGTTACATATGTCTGGTAAGAGGCACTTGAAGTGCTGCACTGAAATTGACATTTTTGCAGTATTGATCAACACATGCAGTTTTTTACTGGACATAAGCCAATTGGATTTTCATTAAGTTTTTCACTGTACACATACTTAGACTTTTTTTTCATATGATTGTATAACTATTTTATCATCTTTGTATTATTCAGGGTTATGTTTGAGACCACAAGTTGTCTTGGGTTCTCCCTTCAAAATTTTAACCTATCAGATTTTTTACCTTGTATAAAAAAGGTATAAATGAGTGTGCAGTCTCCCTATCATTTGATTCTCGGTCACTGAGCATGGAGTTTTAAATATTTAATTTTGACCCACAAAAGCGCTCTGTACGATTCCTAAAAAGTAGGAACGCTGTAAAATCCACACAAAAAACAGAATACGATTGTCAAATCTCAAACTCCTATTTTATTCACAATAGAAACTAAAACACATATCAAAATATTTAAACTGAGAAAATGTATCATTTTAAGTAATTAAAATGAAACTGAAGCAGGAACAGGTCTCAAAAAAATAAATAAATAAATAAAAGTTGAAGGGGCAAAAAAAAAAAAAAAAAAAAAAAAAAGCTGGCTTAGTAAGTGGTACTAAAAAGGAAGAGCAGGAAGAACATTTTGCAATCCATTTAGAATAGTAGATTTCCATGCTGCCTGTCCTCTTTTAGGACCTTCAGGCAATACGAACAAAACATCCGTTTTCCGAATCCGAGCAGTCGTCTTTAAGTAGACTGCTCTCACCACATCAAGAGAATGTAGTGATTTTTCTTCCATAGAACAGGGTTCTGGAAAAAAAAGATAGATAGAATAATATCCTGGGTTTAGATAAAGACCTGATACTACCTTCGGTAAAAAGTTAGGATGAGGATGCCATACTACCCTATCCTTGTGAACAATAATATGGCTCTTTACAAGAAAAAGCAGCCAATTCGGATAACCTTCTTGCAGCGGATATAGCTACCAGAAAAAATAGTTTCCTTGTCAAAAAAGGCCAAGGGAATATGTCGTATCTGTCCAAAAAAAGGCTGTTTTGTAATGCCGCCAAAAACTTCAAGTCCCAAGGGTTCAGGGGTGACCTAACCGGGGATTAAGTCGTGTTAACCCCTGAATAAAGTTACGAACCAAAGAAAGCGAAGCAAGTGGTCGATGAAAGAATACCGATAAGGCCAAGACCTATCCTTAGAAAGCACTCAAGGCCAGCTTTATTTCACCCCATCTGCAGAAAGTCGAGGATTCTACCTTTGACCCATTTCCTGGGGTGCAACCTCCTGGTTTCACACCAGGAGACATATGCTGCCCAGACTCCCTAATACAGAGTTATGGAGGTCGGCTGCCTTGCATTAATCAAGATAGAAACCACTGAACCTGACAGCCCACATTTCTTCAGTGTGTGGGTCTCAATAGACAAACCGTTAAATTTAGCGTTGGTAAAGTAGGATGGAATACTGGACCTTGCGAAAGAAGGTCTGACCTTGGCGGTAGGGTCTATGGGTCCCCTACTGCCATCTTTACGATCCCAGCATAACAAGATTTCCTGGGCCCCACTGGAGGTCACAAGAATGACCGACTTCCCTTCCTGCTTGATCCTGCTTAGAAGTCCTGGACGCAGGCAGAATAGGATGGAATGCATAAATCAGTGAGAACTGATTACACAGAAATAGCAAGGCATCTGTTCCGCATGCTAGCGGATCCTTTGTTTTTGACACAAAGTTGATGATTTCTTTGTGGAACCTGGACATAAAACAGATCTATGTCTGGGATCCCCCATCTTTGACATATTGACAGGAAGATATTGGGGTGAAGGAACCATTTTCCCAGGAACAACTGCTGGCGACTCAAGTAGTCCTCCTACCAATTTTCTATTCCTAGAATGAAGACCGCCGATAGGCAAAGTGCACGGTTTTTTGCCCAAGATAGGATATGATTCACCTTTCTCCGGGCCACACAACTTCTTGTGCCCCCTTGGTGATTAATATAGGCCATTGCTGTGGCATAGTCGGACTGAAACCTGGCAGGACAATACCGTAAACTGAACGTTCACTCCCTCAGAACCAAGTGTTTTGCATGAATTTCTAGAATGATAATGGGCAAGGTCATTTCTGATCTGGGCCACTTCCGTGGTAACTGAAGGAAGGATTTTCCCCTGTGCAGATTTTTGGATATTAACCATAAACTGAGGCTCCAGTGTACCCAGTCTACAGTACCTGGTATTTCCAGGTGGTCCATCCGGGTGCTAACCAGGCCTGACCCTGCTTAGCCTCCAGGATCAGACGAGATCGGGCGCTTACAGGGTGATGTGGCCATAGGCTTTGGAGTCAGACACATTGGGAATCTAGAGTTGAACCCTTTGTTCCAAGCCGATAGGATAATGTTTTGCAGCAGTCTCGAATGAAACTGGAGCATAAGGAACCGCCTCGAATGAAGCCACCATCTTTCCCAACAAACTCATGCAAAGTTGAATAGAAGAATTCATCTTGCTTCGACCACCTAAATCAGTTCCTTTATGGCGCTGATCTTAGCCAGGGGCAAGAATACCCTTTTCTGGGTGTACCTATGATCAGACCCAAGTATCTTAGCCCTTTTCATGGTTTTAAAGAAGATTTCTCCTAGGCTGAGAAACCGGCCTAGATATTCCAGGTAGTTGAATGTGGTGACCATACTTTGGTCTAAGCGGGCTACCGACTGGACTAACAAGAACAGATCGTCCAGGTAAACCATAATTGTTATATCTTGGGCCCTTAATCTGGCTAGAAGAGGGGCCAGAACCTTTGTAAACACTCAAGGTGCAGTAGCTAGACCGGGAAGCAGAGCTACACACTGAAAATTAAGATTTTCCACCTTGAAAAGTAGATATTACTAGTGAACAAGGAAATAGGCAAATGGAGGTAAGCACCTTTGATGTCGATTGACGCCAGAAGTTCTCCTCCTTGTAGGATGGAGATAACTGTTTGGATTGACTCCATGCGAAAAAAAGAGTGGTTACATTCAGGAATTGAATTTAGATTTTTGAGATCCAGAATGTCCATTTGGATTTAACCAAACCCCAACCTCTGCTCTTACATGGGGGGCCACCATGATCACTTTTTGCCAAAAGATGGTCCAATGCTTGAGAGAATGGCTTGCACAGCTTGAGGGGGCTTTAGCGAACCCAAACACTCAGTTAGGGGAAAATAAATGTGGAGCGGACCATTCAACAAAAGATCTTAAGATGGAAACAGTCAATTCTCCCGCATTTGACACCCCAGAAGAAGAGTCATCAGCCTCACCGCGGTCCCCTGAGGGAATTAGTCTTCTCCCACCCCTAGTTCCTCAGTTTGAGGGTCCTGGGCAATGGAAGAGAATCTGACGCATTTTGACCCATACTGGGATGCAATTAAAGTCCCTAAACCTTTTTTTTTGTAAAACTATCATGGCTGAGGAAAAAATCCTTTTAGAAAAATAAACAGGGGCTGCAGTGTTGAACAGCTGCAAACATTTCATGGCCCCGATGCTCACTCTGACTCTCTCAGGGGAGGATGCCATTTGTAGAAATGAGTAGGCTCTCCAGAGCTTGAGGAAGACCCTTTGGGGGTGTTTCAACCCCCCTTCTGACCTTAGCCCGATGCACAAAAGTATACAAGGCAAGAGAGCACAAGCCGGCCTAGTGTAATACTGCATTTAGGTTCGGTTTCTTCAGGTTACCTGAAGAAAGAGGCCACACCTCTGAAACATGTCATAGCAACCGCTTCTATGCGTGTCAGAGGAGTTAGATTCACAGTGAATTCCCTCTCCGGCCACAAGTGACATCACGCAGCACCGGCTGGTCCGTGCGAGTGTTGAGCGGCATGTGAGATAAGGAAGTGGGCTTTTGGTACCAACAGCTGCAACCCTTCACCACACCGCAAGTTGTTGTGATACTTTCAGATTTATGTCCGCCACCCAGTGGATTTGTGGGAGAGCTGCAGCACCTAGAGCAGAGAACGTTCACAGAGACTGATACTGTTGTAATAGGAGCAGTGTGGACAGCCCTGAATTTGGTTTGTTTTGTGTGTTTGCCCAATGCACAAAGCAGAGGAACTACTGGAAGAAATCGCATTCACTGTTTGAGCAATAGTCCAGCCACTACCGCTGCTATTAATGCTCAGCCTGATGCAAATAGTAAATTTGTCAAATAGGAAATACCTGTGTCACCAAAACCTCTTTCATGCTCCTCTTTGCTCTTATGTCTGACAATTTTGCAGCCAGCACAAATGGAGGTTTTTTTTTTTTCTCTAAAACACACTCCCACATTGGAGGACGCCAATGCCGTGCTAAACCCCGCCCTCAACTTGCATCACGCCCTCCCTCCTTTCAAAAAAAGTTTTTCCGTGCAAGCACGGGCCTCCGATCTGACGGGATTGGCTTGTGAGTGAGGGAGGGATGGCGTGGAGGAGAGCTGGAAGCCGCCGCCGAGTAGGGGTGGTGAAAGAAAATTGCATTGACGATAGTTTTCAGTTCTCCCTTATACTCAGCCTCATAAAGAGAGGAAGAGTTCAGCCCAGGTGGGGGTCTCTGGAGGAAGCAAAACCCCCCAAACTTACTGGAGGTCTGCCTGCTAGCCGGAGGAAAAAAAAAAAGTCTGCTGCTTCTGTGACACAGCGTGATCTCTGAGCAAAGCATGAGAAGGTACGTGCTCCATAGAGCATCCAGTGGTGACACTTAGGCATGACAACATTTACTTTAAAAGGAGACATTTCATAAGAAAATTTTAAAATTCCTTAGAAAACTCCACTTACCTTTCCCGCCACAGGGTTTTCTGTGGTAAAACCAACAGACCCAATCTTCACCCTTCACAGTGGGTTCCGATAAACCTTCAGGAATCGGGAACCCACAATCCTGGACCTGTAACAGCACCCTGCCAGTAAAACTTTATGGCCTTAATACCAAAAAGTACTGGATCTCGGGGTCCAGCTCTCTAAAAATAGAGAAGCGTTTACAAGCAAAGACCTAGTTTCAATTTGGCCCAAAAGACACTTTGAATGGATCGGGCTGCATAGCTAGACCCAGCAAGGATTGCTCCAGTGGAGCTCAGCACATCTTCAATCGTGACCAACACCTTAGACACTGGCGAAAAAAAAACCGAGATGCTTTCGGTATGGGAGGGGTTATATAGGGAGGCAACTTCCTGTTAGGGTGTGTCAGTGTCCAGCACCTGATGGTGGACTATAACCCACATAGTAATTACTACGGCTATGTGTCCCGTGATATACGATTAAAGAAAGTGCACTCAAAATAGCTGCAACTGTATTTACTAGTCTAAGAAAAAATGTAGCGAATAACCTTGACTAAAGAAAATAAGAGGAGTGGAAGAAGAAAAAAAATGATAGCAAAGAAATTAGATTAACATTTTTCCCAGTGGAGCTGAGAAGACATCCGTCCTCTGAGGAGAGCAAAAACTGAGGCGTGCTGGTAGTTATCCTGGACTGGCCTACAGATTTTTAGATATTTTTTGTCCTATCCACGTGTAGGCAGCAGTATAACCACAAAGTATCAATTCCGATGTACCTCAATGGAGAAAGACAATCTTGTTTGCAAGTTTGCATCAAGTCAGTGTCAAGAAGGGGCCTACAAACGTATGCTATGTGATCTGTCATGAAATGGGAAGATTGGCCAAAATGTTCTCGAATGTCCATAGATTCCTTTACGAGGTATATTTAAAGAAAAACATCTAGTCTAAAAAAAAGGTTGCAGACCTTTCCATCTAAATCAATAGTTTGCTTAGGGAAACTGCTGAAGCAAAGTGACTTTTAATTCCTTATCAGAAAAAGGTCACACAAACCTATATGCAAGACAGACAGGTGTTTGGTATACCTGCTTAACTCACCTGACAAATGTTCTCGCTTTCTTTGTTGAAGTAATACTGCTCTCTCCCTGTCCAGAACACTGAGAAAAAAAAAAAAAAATTGTTAGAAAATCGAATACATTTAGCTGGCTGCTGGTTATGCCGACCAATTTGTTTCAATACTTTCTGAAGAACAAGCTTATCAAATAAACAACAATTTAGAGGTCCTCATCTGTGTACTTGTTAAAGGCCACGGACTCACACGACACCAGAGAATTGACACGACAGCCACACATCTAGCATATTCAGATGCAGGAGTCACAAATGGCGGCCCCCATATTTCTCTCCTGATAAACAGCATTTCTTCCTTGTAATGGAAAACTAACTATAGTGCAACCAGAAAGTATTCACAGCGCTTCACTTTTGACATTTTGTTATGCTACAGTTTTATTCCAAAATGAATTAAATTCATTATTTTCCTCAAAATTTTACAAACAATACCCCACGACGACAATGTGAAAGCAGTTTGTTTGAAATCTTTGCAAATTTATTACAAACATAAAAAAAAAAAAAATCACACGTACATAAGTATTGACAGCCTTTGCCATGACACTCAAAATTAGGCTCAGGTGCATCCTGTTTCCACTGATCATCCTTGATATGTTTCTACCACTTAATTGGAGTCCACCTATGGTATATTCAGTTGATTGGACATGATTTGGAAAGGCACACTTAAGGTCCCACAGTTAACAGTGCAAGAGAGCACAAACCAAGCCATAAAGTCCAAGGAATTGTCTGTAGACCTCCAAGACAGGATTGTATGGAGGCATAGATCTGGGGAAGGGTACAGAAAAAAAAAATTCAGCCTCATTGAAGGTTCCAATGAGCACAGTGACCTCCACCATCTGTAAACAGAAGAAGTTTGACTCCACCAGGAGCAGCACTCCACCAATTAGGCCTGTATAGTAGAGTGGTCAGATGGATGCCACACCTCAGTAAAAGGCACTACAGCCCACCCGGAGTTTGCCAAAAGGCACCTGAAGGACTCAGACCATTAGAATCAAAATGCTCTGGTCTGATGAAACAAAGATTGAACTCTTTGGCCTGAATGGCAATCGTCATCTCTGGAGGAAACAAGGCACCGCTCACCTGGCCAACACCATCCCTACAGTGAAGCATGGTGGTGGCAGCATCATCAAGCCTTTCAATCAGAGTGCCATATGGGTTCTTCAGAGGTGCAGTGACAAAATGCTTACAAATTGCCAAGTCGGTGGGAGGATCAAGCCTCCGTGCATTTTCACTTTTGCAGTCATATCTGAGCAAATCCTACTAGGTTTAAGTGTTCCCATTCAGCAAACCCTTTTTTTATAAAATATTTTATTTAAAATGTTTTGCAGATTAAGATTGCAAATATTGCTGGACAGTCTCACAATTTGAGCAGGAGGTTCAGGTTTTTACTGCCATTATTAGTATTATTACTATACAGGATTTATATAGCGCCAACACTTTACGCAGCGCTTTACAATATAAAAAGGGAGACAATACAGTTATAATACAATAAAGTACAAGAGGATTAAGAGGGCCCTGCTCAGAAGAGCTTACAATCTAATAGGGTGGGGCAGGTGGTACAAAAGGTTTTAACTGTGGGGAATGAGCTGTTAGAAGTGGTAAGAGATTAGTTGGAGACGTGATAGGCTTTCCTGAAGAGATGAGCTTTCAGGGATCGCCTGAAGGTAGCAAGAGTAGGGGATAGCCGGATAGATGGAGGTAGCGTGTTCCAGAGGATGGGAGAGGCTCTGGAGAAATCCTGGAGACGAGCATGGGAGGAGGAGATGAGAGAGCTTGAGAGCAGGAGGTCTTGAGAAGAGCGGAGAGGTCGATTTGGGTGATATTTGGAGACTGGTGAGGTAGCTCGGGGCAGAGTTGTGAATGGCTTTGTATGTTGTGGTTAGTATTTTGAATTTAATTCGCTGGGTGATTGGGAGCCAGTATAGGGATTGGAGGAGAGGGCTGGCAGACACTGAGCGGTTGGCAAGGTGGATAAGTCTGGCAGCAGCACTCATGATAGACTGAAGAGGGGATAGGCTATGGAGAGGTAGGCCAATGAGAAGGGAGTTGCAATAGTCAAGGCAAGAGATAACGAGGGAATGAATGAGGAGCTTGATGGTTTAACTTGTTAAAAAGGGGCAAATTTTACAGATATTACGGAGATGAATTCTACAAACTTTTGACAATGATTGGATTTGAGGCAGAAATGACAAGTCAGTCTAGGATTACTCCTAGTACCCTGGCGTGAGGGGAGGGACTGATGGTTGCATTGTTGATCTTGATGGAAAAGTCATGGAGGGGGGCACGGGCAGGGGGGAATATTAATAGCTCAGTTTTAGAGAGATTTAGTTTAAGGAAGTGGTGCAACATCCATGCTGATATGTCAGTTAGTAATGCGAGAGGAGACTGAAGTGAGTGAGGTGAGGAGTAGACAGATAGATTTGGGTATTGGAAGCCGTGGGCGGTTATCAAGTGACCAAGGGAGGAGGTGTAGATAGAGAAGAGAAGGGGTCCAAGAACAGAGCCTTGGGGGACCCCCACAGAAAGGGGGAATGGAGAGGAGGAGACAGAGTTGTAGGTGACACTGAAGGAGCGCTGTGATAAATAGGCAGAGAACCAGGACAGAGCAGAAGCTCGGAGGCCAAGGGAATGTAGTTTTTTAAGAAGGAGCGGGTGGTCAACAGTATCAAAGGCCGCAGAGAGGTCAAGTAGTAGGAGTATGGAGTACTGGCTGCTGGTTTTAGCAGTTAGTAAATCGTTAGTAAGTTTTAGTAAGGCAGTTTCCGTGGAGTGCTGTGAGCGAAAGCCAGACTGTAAGGGGTCAAGAAGGTTATTTTCACTGAGGTAGGAGCTAAGACGGTTGCTATGTGCCCTCTCAATTTGTCCTGGTGACCAGCATCACCAAAAATGGAAGACAGTTCCAAAATTTCAGCTGTCACCAGAACAGTAAGACCCCTTTGACACTGAGGTGTTTTTCAGGCGCTAACAGGCCAAAAAAACAGCGCCTGTAAAGCACCAGAAAAAAACGCCTCCCCTGCCACCCCAATGTGAAAGCCCAAGTGTTTTCACACTGGGGCGCTGCTCTGGCAGGACGTTAAAAAAAAAGCCCCAGCCCATTGAAATGAATGGGCACCGTTGCCAAAGCGCCTGCAAAGCGTTTTGGCAGCGGCGCTACACGGACGCATTTAACCCTTTCTTCGGCCACTAGCGAGGGTTAAAAGCTCCCCGCTAGCGGCCGAATAGCGTTGCTAAAACTAGCGGGGCTTTACCGCTAACGTGGCTCAGTGTGAAAGGGCTCTAATAGAAAGGAAATATTCCAAAAGGGACACTAGTTATGGTGACCCTGGTAACATTGATTTTCCTCATTTGAGGGATATGGGACAGTAAGTAGAGCTGAGCGAATTAAAAAAAAAAAAAAAAAAAAACCCAAAACAAACTCAATTCACTAATCAAATTTTTTTTTTTGGACACCGTGCCGGTCCTGAGGAGCTGCGGGCAGGAGTTTTTAGGCGAGGCCGCGGCTTCCGCCTGGTCCACGGCGTCGGGCCTCGCGGACTAGGCCGAAGTCGCAGCAACGCCTAAAAACTCCTGCCCGCAGCTCCTCAGGACCGGCGCGGTGTCAGCGCCGATCATGGTGGGGAAAAAAAAAAACAAAAAACAAAAAAAACAAAAAAAACAAACAAAACAAACAAAAAAAACCAAAACGATTTGCTTACATTTTTAATCGATTTGACCTCAACTCTATTCAAGATTCAAATCGATTTTTTACCAAAGCCCAGACAGTAAGTGAAGGGTTAGAGCACTCCTCTACGCTATTCAAAAAAAATTAAAAAAAAAAAAAAAAAAAGGGAAAAAAAAACAAGCTGCCAGAACAGTACCAACAGGGTTCATTATGTCAAACACATTACTCCACAGCCCCCTCTAACATTACAGAGCAAGGAGAGCTTGGGAGGATTTTTAAAAAAAATATAAAAGGCAAATAAAAATAAAAAAAATAAAAAAAAATAAAAAAATGCTGGTCATGTTTAAGTAATTCTATGTCAACAGGAACATGCCAAAATATAAAGTAGTAATTAACCCAATATGGCTGCAAAACTGGAAAATACAACATATTTAACCAATTCCTGTCACAAGTATGTGCGGCGTCAACGAACTGGGCTCTCTTTCAAAGTGCTACATATACACCAATTAGCTATAACTTTATGGCCTCTGACAGGTTAAGTGAAGAACATTGATTATCCTGTTACAATGGCATCTGAAAGTTGGTGAGATTATGTGGCAAGTAAACATGTTGTCCCTGAAGTTGATGTGTGGATGAACATTACAGTTGTGTTTTGTGTATGTGGCTGCCTGTCAAGGTTCCTACTGACCCGTGTCTATGGAAAAGAGCACCTACAATAAGCACGTGAGCAATAGATCAGGACCAATGAAAGAGGGTGGCCTGGTCTGATGAATTACTTTTTCTTTCACACAATTTTGATGGCAGGGTGCAAGTACATCACTTAACTGGGGAAAAGATGGCAAGCCAGCAGAGGCAGTGTGATGCTTTGGGCAATCTTTTGCTGGGAAAACTTGGGTCCTACCATTCATGTGGATGTTACTCAACATATACCACCTTCCTAAACATTGTTGCTGGCCAAGTACACCCCTTCATGGAAATGGAATTCCCTGATGGCAGTTGCCTCTTTCAGCCAGATAATGTGCCCTACAACACTGAAAAAATGAAAAAGAATGGTTTAAGGAACACAAGTTTGTGCTGTTGACTTGGCCTCCAAATTCTCCAGATCCTATTCAAATCAAGCAACTGCGGGGTGTGCAGGAAAAACAAGTCCGATCCATGAAGGCCCCTCCTCGCAACTTACAAGACTTAAAGGATCCGCTGACAGCTTAGTGCCAGATACCACAGCATACCTTCACGGGTCTAGCGGCATCCATGCCTTGATGGAGCAAAGCTGTTTTGGTGGCGAAAGGAGGGCCTACTTAGTGTTACTAAACCCAGGACCCTGCATTCACTACATCTGGTCTCCCACAGTAGACAGAAAATTAAAATGCAATTATTTTAGTAAATATAAACTGCTAAACACATTCTCATTAGCAGTATATAGTAGTCTTTTGACTTCTATCAGTGTCTGGTTCTGGTTGTAGGAGTTTTCATTCACCTCCGATTGTCCTATAAGGCTGCAGGACCTTATACTCTCTGTCTGGACAGTGCCAATTGACCTTTTGCTGATCACATGCACTCTCCCAAGAAAAAAAAAATCTCTAGCAATCAACACCAACCTGAGCATGTGCAGAGTGCCCTCAATGCTCTGTTCTAGCAGGAGATGGATTAGGGAATATGGAAGAAAGGGAGGATCAGAGAAGACAGTGGCAAACAGCCTTTTTTATGCAATGGGAAGGATGAACCCCTTAGGTTCCACAGTGAGTATAACAAGCATGCTTTATTGCATATACAGGCTTGATTTTACCATTGTCGGTTTAGTAACTCTGGACTAACCAGCATGAGTAGGAAAGGCAAGCTGCTGATCATGTGATCCCTGTAATAGCCAAATCACAGTGATCACATGTTTTAGACAACTCCGCCTGCACAGCTTTTCCCTCTGAATGAAGGGAAGCCCATAATAATAGCCCGTTAAATAATAAATATAAAAGTAATTGGAACAGGGCTTGGTCTAGGTTAGCGTTAGGCTCAGCATCAATAATAAGGTCAGTGTCCAAGTGTTTTAGGTAAAAAAAAAAGAAAAATTGCAATATTTTGCTCTGGGGCTTCTACCCCCTGACCTATGCAGGTCAGGGGGTAGAAGATTTTAGGTTGTTCTTTGGTGCCAGCGCATGGTAATGGCAAGGAATATACAGCAAAATAGGCATCAAGAGATTAACAATATAGATGTGTTACGTTTTTGAACGGAACAGCAGAAATTATAAAAATATATTAAAACACTACATATTCTTTATAAACATCCATAAAAGTGCAAAGAGAAAAGAACTAAAAGGCATAATGCATCACTTACCGAGGCTGACAGCGCTCACACAAATAGATATCTGGTATGTTTTGTCTATCAATGCCCATGCAATCTATATGTTGCCATACACTGAAAGATATTAAGGGGAAACCATGATTAAAAGTCATCATATAGAAATCCATGTCTCATTAATACTTTCCAAGCTAATAGGATCATCAGGAAGAAACTTCTTGCAGTTTCTTAAAAAAAAAAAAAAAAAAAAAAATTACAAATAATCTCCCTTTAATAAAGCAGATACGACTTATGCATTTGCTGAGTTTGGACATCACACACAAGAGAAGCGTGAGAGGGACACAGAGCAAAAGCCACACATTATCAGTCATCGACGGTGGCTCCCTGTCCCTTTTCCCCTGCGTGGACACACTGCATGCACAGTTGTAGTATAGAGTGGGAGCATGCATGTAGGGGAGACTCCTATGAGATTCCTTAGGGCACAGGGGGAAAAATATAGAAGGGGGAAAATATAGAACAGGGAGTGTGTCAGCGTGGCTGGAGTACACTTTAGAAAGTAAAACGCAGGTGAGGATTCCCCCCCCCCCCCCCCCTTGGAAAAAACAACAGCAAATACATGCAAAATTATATTATTTTTGTTTTATGCAAAAAGAACAAAAAAAATCGCCACGTCACTTTAAAGTATATCTAAACCTTAACACAAGTATGTAGTATACTGCAGCTCATGAGTTATTCGATGAGATCACCACACTAGTTTTCCTTTTCCTGCATTTTTACCTGGTGATCCTGTCAGTAACATACTGTCCCCATGGTAGCCACACAAAACATTGCTCCCTCAAAATACTGTTGTTGAGCAAAGAGCTTAGTCACCAGGCTAAAAAATACAAAAAAAAAGCATCCTCCAAGAGGTGCTGGGACTTTGGCATGAGTTTATACAAGGTAGTGAGAGGGCAAAAAACATTTGGAGAGCCCACTGGCTCAGGTTAGGCTGCTCACAACAGACAATGCCACCCTCCAGTAGGAACTCCAGCAGGTTATCTCCTCCCCCCTTTTCTATTTAAATTTGGGTCTCAAACATGACTGGCTTTTTTTGGCTGCCGATACTGCTGGCCAGAAATTCTTCTAATCCAGCAATCAGCTTGCCTGCAGAGGTAGAGATTCTCCTCTCAATATACTTGATTGTACTTATCTGTTGGTCACTACAGTTCTCACATAAAATGTCCATACGTTTTTCCTTTGACACCGATTCAAACAGGAAAGCCTTACTTTGCGTTCACTCAAGGTTCTCATTTTTAACTGAAGGTATGCAGCACAAGCCACTTTCATATCTTACTTACATTCCAAATGACTGTTTTTGCATCGTCTTTGAGGGTCTTTAAAAATCTTAGCATGGTCTTGTCCATTTACAGTTTCCGTGGGTAGGTTTGCATGCCTTCATGTTTGTTTGTTTTTTTAATATAGCTTCTATTTGCAGCATTATCAGTTTAACATTTTAAGTACGTATTTTTTGTGCATCTAGATAGAGATTCACATATACAATTTTTTTTCCGATGGTTGTCATTAGGGTTTTGTAGCTTTTTAAAAAAAGGGTTTTTGTTTTTTTTTTAAAGACATCAGTGCATTAATGACCAATTTCACTTTATATTGAATGGTTTGTTTTCATGTGCATTATTTCAGTTATATGTATAAAATAGTGCAAAAGCATCTACTAACAACGTAGAATTTGATAATATTTTTACAAAAGAACCCATTTGCACCTTATCACTACATGATATTTTCTTCATCACTTGGCATGTATGCGTACAGTATATGCCAGTATTTTTGGATGCACGTATGTGTACACACACATGTATACGTTTTCCATGATGCTATCTGATTGTTCGGCATAATTTTGTCACTTTGACTCCCCGAAAGGAGTTGGCTGTCTTAGCACAATATTAATAAAATGAATTTGGACTAAAAAAAAAAAAATACAATAAACTAATGTATTCACTACTTCTAAAAGAATGGTAAGCTACAATATATTACATTTTTGCTCCTGGGTTTATCTGTACCTTAAACATTTCAGTTTAACAGGGTACAGTTGTATGCTTTGCAATTACCGTAACCCTCTTTCTATTCAGCACAGCAGCGTTGGGACTAAAAGAATATGGAATTCAGGCTAATCATACATGGGCAACTTTATAGCAATTTCAAAAAACTGTTTCAATCACACGAAGATCACATACCAACATACTTCCCTAAAACAATAAATAGTCTGGAACTGTTGGTGGTAAATGGTCTGGATCTGCTTGGACATTTTTTACATCAATAGTTGCTTGAAATAACAAAAATGCCAAGTGTAAGGCCAGCATTAGGATCATTTTCATCAGCTAAATTATAAAAGTATCTAAATTATAAAAGTGTGTTTATGGCATGTGGCAAGGAAACAAACTCTATATAAATATTGGTCCTGGGGTTTGATTCCACTAGGACCACAGTTCCACTAGGCAAAAGGGGCTAACCACTCAGCATTCCAGAAGGAAACAAGAAAAATTAGAGTTGCTGTCCTTTTCCAGGAGTCTTTCAAAACAGCCTGCCATCTCAGAAAACCCCGCTTTATAATGCAAGCTTTAAGCCTCACGCCCCCTCAGTTCAAGATTACCTCCGGACAGCTGGGGAGACACAAGAATACGTCATACTAACCTTTATCTTACCGGACAGTCATGTGATGAGCTCTCAGGAATAGCCAACAATTTGGGTGGGTACCGGTGCTGTCCTGAAAGACTCCTGGAAAAGGATGTTACTAGTAAGTGTAACGCCGTTTTTCCCCTGTTCGTCTTTCAGGATAGCCACCATAGAGAGGATAAGCGAGCACCTTCCCTAGGGTGGGACTACTGTCTGCAGCACTTTACGCCCAAAGGCTTGGTCTTTGGCCGATAGCAGGTCCAACTTGTAGTGCTTCACGACGGTGGCAAAGCTGGACCACGTTGCAGCTCTACAGAAGCACCAGGCCACTCTGCTTGAGAAGTCGCCATTGCCCTGGTGGAATGTGTTTTAATACCCTCCAGGTGCTCCAACCCACAGACCACATAGACCTGAATAAATGGCTAACCTCAACCATCTGGCTATTGTGCATCTAGAGGCTCTGGACCCTTTCCTCGTCCCTGAAAGTAACACAAAAAAGGCATCAGATTTCCTAAAACTGTTTTGTACTAAGTACTGAAGGACGTACCTTCTAACATCCAAATTATGAAAAATATGTTCCTGTTCCATCACAGGACTCGAACAGAATGTAGGCAAAATAATTTCCTGGTCTCTATGAAACTTAGGAGGCCACCTTTGGTAAAAAAAAAAAAAAAAAAAAAAAAAGACCGGATCGGTTAAAAAAAACCAAAAAAAAAAAAAAACCAAACAAACACACGGTTCGGGAACATCTCCATTAGGTGCCCTAATGGAGAGGGCTTAGAGTTCACACTAACCCCCCTTGCCATAGTGATTGCCAACAAAAACACCGTCTTGAGGGTGACCAATTTTAACGCACAGAACACCGGCGGATCAAATGGCTCCCCAGTGAGGGCTCTGACTGGTCTTTCTGCCAAAAGCTTTAAAAAACCTGGCTATCCACAGATCTGTTGCTATCGGCTTTTCCAGGAATACGCTCAAGGTGTATACCTGTCCTTTCAAAATTCCAACAGCTGCGTACGTCGAAGTAGCTTTCTGTGCACACCTTTAGGTAGATAGCTTGCTTCTTTTTTTCTGCAACCTAGGAAAGTCGCCACTAAATGATCCGAGAAACCCTTTCCCCTCAGCATTTCCACAGTAGCCAGGCTGCCAGACTACACCGCTCCACCTGGGGACAACAGATCGGCCCCTGAGAAAAAAGATGGATAGGCAAAATCCAGGGAGGTTCCACAGCCATGTAGTTCAAGATGGAGAACCACGGCCCCCTGGGCCAGTGTGGCGCGATTAGAATGACAGTTGTGTTTTCCAACTGAAATTTTCTCAATACTGCTGGTATCAGTACAGGGGGGAGGCATAACACCTGGAGAACCGTCAGCTCTGAGTCAGTGCGTCCACTCCAACCGCCCCATCTGTTCAGGGAGGAGAGGCATGCCTTTGTGTTCTCCCTCGAAGCGAAAAGGTTCACACATGACACCCCCCACTTCATCTCGAAGATGTCCTGGTTCAAAACCCAGTCGCCCTCCATCAGCATTTTCCTGCTGAGAAAGTCTACTACCTGGTTATGTTCCCCTTTCAAATGTACCGCTGAGAGGGATAGAATGTTGGCTTCGGCCCACTTGAGGATGGTTTCTGCCAGGACCCACAGGGATCTGCTGCTGGTACCCCCTTGCCTGTTGATATAGACTACCGCTAAGAAGTTGTCAGAGTGGACCCGCATGTGCTGTCCCTGGAGTTCTCTCTGAAAGGCTCTGCGTGCCAAGGCTATTGCTCTCAGCTCCCTCCAGTTCGAGGACTTCTTTGCATTCTCTCTCACCCAGGTACCTTATACTATCTGGGAATCTAGGTGCGGCCCAAACCTGTGCCGCTCACATTGGTGATGCCAGTCCTGGGAGACCAATAGGCCCCACTCTAGGCCCTGTGACATATTTGCCGCCTTTCTCCATCACCAAAGGGACCTCTTGATTTGGCACAAATAACGGGGAGTCCAGGGACCCGCAACTGTGGTTCCAAACCAGCAGGATAAATCGTTACAAAAGGGTGAAAATGCAGCCCTGCCCTGACATGGCTTGTCTTACTGAGACCTGAAGGCTGCCCTGGAGCAACAACATTGCCCTGTCCACCTTTAGGATCTTCTCCAAGGGAAGGAAGACCTTCTGCTTTGTTGAATCCAACACGTAGCCCAGGGTGGTGACCTTTTGGGACAGAACCAAGCTGGATTTTTCCAGGTTCAAGAGCCACCCCAAGTCTTCTAGGATGCCTCTTGCCACCTGTAGATCCTGGGACAACTGCTCTGGGGAAGAGGCAAACAAAAGTAGATCGTCCAAGTATGTGACTACAGAGATGCCTCTGAGACACAGAAAAATCCAGGACCTCCACCATGACTTTGGTGAAGATGCCGGGGGGGGTGGGGGGGCGACTTCTGGTAGCCCTCTAGATGTGCAGATAGGCGTTTTTAAATCTATAGATGTCACGAAGCAGTGCCTTCACAGAGTAGACCAAGTCAATTTGGAATCTCCTGTAGGTTACTGAGACATTCAGTGGCTTCAGGTTCAGGATAAGCTTGAACTTTCCCAAAGGCTTGCGGACCACAAAGATGTGGGAGTAGAAGCCTCTGCCGATCTCTCCTTTTGGGTCTCGTACCACCACCACCTCCTGTTCCTCCAACTCCTGTAGGAAGGATAGAAGAGCTGACGACTTTTCTGCATACTTTGGCAGCTCGCTGACAAGAAGTCTGAGCGGGTAAGGTTTTGAAAACTCTAGTCGGTATCCTGTTCCTTACGATTCCCAACACAAACTGATCATCTCCCACTGTAGGAAGAAGGCCCCCCAATCTTCTTCCCACCATGGGGTTAAACCATCATTGGGTCTTTTTTGGCTATTTGGGAAAGCAAAAAAAAAAACAAACAAAAAAAACAAAAACAAAAAAATAAAATAAAATCACTCACCACGTCCTTTGCCCTTGTGCCACCAAACCTTCTGCCATTCAGCTTTTGGGGCTTCAAACTTCCTCTGAGGGTGAGACTTTTTTAGTCTGCTCTCCATATTATAATGGGAAAGGCCTTTTACTTGCCGGCCGTCCGATCCAAGACAGCCTCCAAACTTGGTCCAAACAACAAGTCTCCAGTGAGTGGAATCCCGCAGAGCTTGACCTTGGACACGCCATCTCCCTGCCACGTCATAAGCCATAGCGCCTTGCTGAATTAGTCAGGGCTGTGGATCTTGCAGACATGTGCACAGATTCAGCCGAGGCATCCCCAATGTATGCCACCCCAGCAGCATGGGGAAAGAAGTCAGGATCGTTTCTTTTGGCGTTGCCGCTTCAATGTGCGCCTTAATCTATCCGCCAATATTCCATGTTGCGGGTCACCACTGTGGCCGCCATGGCGTGCTTGAGGTTTTGCCAGTGACGAGTCCCAAAAATTCTTCAAGAGCGAGTCCGTCCTCTTGTCCATGGGGTCTGAAAGCGCCCCCATGTGTTCAAAGGCCAGGTCAGTATGCCTGGAGACCTGTGAAAAGGCTGCGTCTAGCTTAGGCGATTTATTCCAGACTAGCGCCTCCTCTTCCGCAAAGAGAAACCTGAGCCCTTGAAAAGAAAGGTTTCCTTTCGGGGTCTTGCCACTCCATCTTGATGGCATCGACCAAGACGTCATGGACCGGAAACACTCTTTGTGCTCCCAAGGCACTTGTAAATCTGGTCGTGGAGCGACAACTTCCTCTTTTCCTCCTGGACTCCTAAACTGGTATGAATAGCTCCTAAGAGCTCCTCCACTTCCTCTAGGGAAAGTTTGTAGGGCGAGGTTCTTGTAGATTCCCCATCCATCCCCTCTCCCTCCCCTTGGGAGCCTGAAGAGTCGCTGTCTGGCTCTTCCTTAATTTCCTCTCAAGTCCCCTGGCCTCTCTCTGCTCACGGAGGGAGCATCCGCTAGGCTTGGTGCGATGCTCTGCTGCGCTGGTGGAGGATTAACCTGGGGCTGCGGTATCTGGAAGCTAGAAAAGAGTGTTTTAAAAGACTAGAAAGCTCCTTGACGGACGCTGCTAGGTCCGTACATTGTTCCGCTGACTGCTCCCTCACTATCCTCTCAATGCACTCCTTACAAAGTGCCTTGGTCCAAGACCCCCTCTGCATGCAGGACATTTCTTCTTGGAATTGTTGGGCGCCTTGACTTTATCCGTGGCCTTGCTCTGAAATACAGACCCAAAAAAGACAGCGGCCATAAATCCCACACTGTCCACCAGCGCTTAACACAGAGGACCACCTTGTGTGCCCTCCCCAGGACCAACCACCACGCTACCATTCCCCCCACCGACCAAGGAGGACAAACACCCGTGGAGCTTCCGGGACAGGGTAAGGGAACACCACCCCAGGGTTCCTCTTACCTTCGAGTGGCTGGTGCTGGAGTCTCCAGGAGCTGCTCGTGAAGCCTCTGCTTCTGATATTTCCCACTGAGGATCGGTAGTCCCTCCTGTCTCCGTGCGCTGTCCCCACAGCAGAATCAAGGCCGCACCTGCCCAGCACCTGGCCCGCTTTCAGATCCCGCGGGTGTGGCAAAAGTGCCCGCAAAGTCCCCCGCCGGAACTGACGCTACCCGTCATCTGCTCCAGCTGATCCATCGTTGGCTGCAAAGTGCAGGGCGGCCTCTGTGCACTTCCCACAACGCCTCCACCTGGGCAGAAGAAAGCGGAACCCCCCAAACTTTATGCTTCCCCAAGAGAAGCTGGGGCACGTACAAGATGCAATCATCCAGGTACCTTCCAGGCTCCCTAGCCTACCAGACTGCAGAGAAGAAGAAGAGTGTCTCTCTCTGGAACCAATTGGCCACAGTCTCCCCGGCTGTTCAACCCCGACCCCTTAGCGGTGTCTCCCTGCCGGAGGAAACACCAGAACTGAGGGGCCGGAGGGACGGTGAGGCTTAAATCTTGCAGTTTAAGGCGCTGTTTTCTGAGGATGGAAGGAGCCAAGGTCTCTCTATGGTGGCTGTCCTGAAAGACGAACAGGGGGAAAAAAAATTCACTAGCAACATTAAATGCTGTAGAAGTTAACATTTCTTTTTGTATGCTGAGCCTGACAAGTTCCTCACTGGAGAGTTTAAAGCTTAACTAAACCCAAATACACATATTCTATATTGTAGTTTACCAATCATAAGAGGTGGGTGCATTCGTTTTAATTTTTCAGGCTTTTATTTTAATTGAGTTTGCATTAGTGATTAAAAGTAAACACAAACTCTAGAGCAAATATTGTTAAGCTGTTACAGCAATTTTTTTTTCCAAAAGTTAAAAAAAAAAATTAAGTTTAACATAAATAACCATTGTAAGCACCACACAAGTGTTAAATGGTGTGTCTCTGTGGCACATTAAGGTATTAAAGGAAGTTGAACAACAGACTTACTGGCTGAATCACCAGGTAATAACATTACAATTGGGACTCAGTAGCATTAACATTGCAGTCTTCTTTGTTCTATCATATACGTCATTTTTTATTTTGGACCCGCTTATAACCACTTGCTTACTGGGCACTCTTATCCCCTTCCTGACCAGGCCAATTTTCAGCGCCATCACACTTTGAATGACAATATGCACGGTCATGCAACAATGTACCCACATTTTTATAATTTTTTTTCCCCCCACAAATAGAGCTTTCTTTTGGTGGCCTGTAATCACCACTGTGTTGTCTATCTTTTGCTAAAACAAAAAAACAAAAAAAACAACACGTTTTCATATTTTGTAATACGATTTCGTAAACAGGTAATTTTTCTCCTTCACTGATGGGCACTGATCAAAAAGGCACTGATGAGGCTGTACTGGTGGGCACTAAGGGGACCGATGTCCCTCTAACAGAAGCCGGTTAACAACTTTCTTCTTTTCTTCACGCTGACAGCGTGAGGAAAAAAAGTCGGGAACCAGCTTCTGTTTAATTCCGTGATCAGCTGTCATTGGCTGACAGCTGATCACATAGTTAAGGGCCCGCTATGATTGGCCCTTTACCCGGCTCTGATCAGCCGAGTCCCAAGGACTCGGCGACCACAGAGCGTAGCAGGAGAACAGGACGACGTCCATGTATGCCCTCCCAAAAAAAAGCACGCGCTGTAGCAGTCTTTCAGCTATAGCGTGGGCATCAAGTGGTTAAGTAACGATTACCAGGCTTAGTATCACCACTGTAGGCAAGTAAGATTTGTCAAAATACTCCTAAAAGGTTTACAGAATCCTACAATTTGCACACGTAGGCAGCATCAACAGGAGGCTGTTGCAATTAACAGGACATGGCTACGACATGGTGTAAGGAATAAATCTTCCTTTCAATTACATAAGGAAAAGAGCAACATGCCTACCTCTCAAACCGGGAGCTGCATAATAAAAATAGGATTACATAAAATCACTTCATATTCGAACAAAAATCTAACATATATACTGCTTACAGTTTTCACATACCTGCATTTGTCACAACAAATCATATAACCGTCATCATGGGTGAAACCACAAATACATCGGGTGACATCTGACCCATAACTTCCATCTTCTGATGTGCTGATGGTTGTAGCACTTGAAGTCTCATCAAAGTGAGGAGTAGTAAATATGTTCACTTCATTCTTAACAAGAACAGGAGGTGGAGATGCAGGAGGCGTTGGTGGAGGGCGAGCACCATAGTTGTGGTCCTATTAAATTTCAACAAAATGTGAAAATGTTGTCAATTCAGTTAATTAAAAGCCAATTTCCTATTTATAACCTGGATCTCAAAAAAGTGTGCCCGTTTGTAGAATGGTCTGAATACAGAAACATGAATCTGTGCAGAGATGTTGAGTGCAATAGTTTGTGCATGCAGAAGTGTGTGTTTGTGGTCACAGTGGCACACACACATAAGTGGAAAGTAACAGTGTCTCTTTAGGCCTTCCTTCTTAATACTAAATTCTACTCTAAAAGTAGGTCTAGAACTAGACAACTGAAGTGCAAGGGGGTGGGGCTTGATACCCAGCAGGGCCAGGGCCTAATATCAGCTGGGACCTATGATCCATGGGGCTCCAATACAATTGCACTTTAGCAGCCTTAGGTCGGACAGACAATTCGAACCATGTATGGGCAGACTAAATGTACCAAGCTGATCAATTAACTTGGGTACAACCCACCTGCCGGATTTTTACAGGCAATTATTGCTAGCAGCTAATCACTGTCCCCGCCGGGAGAAAACAGCAGCTCAGTGGGAGGGATTCACCTGTTAACACCGTGTTGATGGGGGAATCAAATTTCTTTCCTGCAATCCGTGGAAAGAAATTTGCTCCGTGTATGGCCTGCATTAGAGTGCACATATACAGTTTCTTTCCCTTTTTCAGCAGTCATATATACAGTTCTATCATCCACAATTCATCACCATATGCACTTACTCCTATATTGTTCTAGTTTTCATTGTTGGAATAGTGTCTACTGTCACTAAGCCTTACAGTTAGTGGCTGGGCATCGTGGTAATCACAAAGCTCTCCCACATAAAAACCTAATGGCAAGAAAGACAACTGGCATGCTACTAGCAAAACAAGACACAGCTTCCCTTGTGTCCAGTCAATTGACAGGAAGTAAATATATGTCACATTACACAAAGCACAGGGGAAGCTGGGTCCTACGTCCTAGCTGCATGCAGTGGTCATCTGAGAAGTAGGTCTCAGTGGGAGGAGCTTACAGCCAAGACGTCAGAACTGGCTGCCAGGAGACTATTTCCACGTACCATGGCAACCAGGATGCGTCAAATTTTGATTTCAGCGTCACATGTACACAATTCTAAATTGGTATGATATTAATACTTACCGCATAAGGCAAGCCAATATAACTGTGTGAATGGTGAGAACTGCTGGTATATAAATGATGTGGATAACTATTTGACTTTTCAACTACAACAGGGCTTGCTTCTACAGATTCAGGTCTAAAGGAAAGAGAAAAAAAAATACAATTGAGTGATAGAATATGTAGCATAATTAAAGCAAACTTGGCATGAATGCAAGCATAAAAAAAACTGACATCACCCCCAGATACAGGCATCATTCTCTTGTATACACAATCACCAACCTACAATGTCTTGAAAGTATTCATGCCCCTTGAAATTTTCCACATTTTGTCATGTTACAACCAAAAACAAATATATTTTATTGGGATTTTAAATGATAGACGAACACAAAGTGGCACATAACTGAAGTGGAAGGAAAATGATAAATTGTTTTCAAAATTAAAAAAAAAAAGAAAATTACCTGAAAAGTGCATTTGTATATAGCCCCCCTTACCCCTAACTAAAATCTAGAGGAATCAATTGCCTTCAGAAGTCACCTAATTGGTAAATAGAGTCCACCTGTGTGTAATTTAATCTCAGTATAAAAACAGCTGTTCTGCGAAGTCCTCAGATTTGTTCGAGAACCTCACTGAACAAACAGCATCATAAAGACCAAGGAACACACCAGACAGGTCAGGGATAAAGTTGTGGAGAAGTTTAAAGCAGGGTTAGATTATAAAAAAAAAATCTCAAGCTTTAAACATCTCAGAGAGCACTGTTCAATCCATCATCTTGGTTCGTGTTCAGGGTGATGTGCAGTGTTAGTTTTCTCCCACACATAGCGTTTTGCTTTTAGGCCAAAAAGTTCAATTTTGGACTCATCTGAACGGAACACCTTTTTCCACATGTGCTGTGTCCCCCACATGGCTTTTTGCAAACTGCAAACGGGACTTATGGTTTTCTTTCAACAATGGCTTTCTTCTTGCCACTCTTCCATAAAGACCATATTTGTGGAGTGCGCAACTAATAGTTGTCCTATGAACAGATTTTCCCACATGAGCTGTGGATCTCTGCAGCTCCTCCGGAGTAAAGCTGGCCATACACTATACAATTTTCCTGTTCAACTTTCCTTTAGATTTACCAAAACCATATAATATGAGGTCAAACCTAAACCCTTTCAATTTGTATGCAATCAGACAGGCCCTTGCACTACATAGTTGAAGGTAAATCTAAAGGAAATTGAATCAGAAAATTGTATAGTGTATGGCCAGCCTTACCCTGGGCCTCTTGACTGCTTCTCTGATTAATGCTCTTCTTGCCCGGCCTGTCGGTTTAGGTGGATGGCCAGGTGTTGGTAGGTTTGCAGTTGTGCCGTACTCTTTCCATTTTCAGATGATGGATTGAACAGTGCTCCCTGAGATGTTCAAAGCTTGGGATATTTTTTTTATGACCTAACACTTCTCCACAACTTTATCCCTGACCTGTGTCTGGTGTGTTTCCTTGGCCTTCGTGATGCTGTTTGTTCACTAAAGGTTCTCGAACAAACCTCTGAGGGCTTCACAGAAAAGCTGTATTTATACGAAGATTAAATTACACACAGGTGGACTATTTACTAATTAGGCGACTTCTGAAGGCAACTGGTTACACTAGATTTTAGTTAGGGGTAGCAGAGTAAAGGGAGCCGAATACAAATGCACACCAGACACTTCAGATGTTTGTAAAAAAAAAAAATACAAACATGTATCATTTTCCTTCCACTTCACAATTATGTGCCACTTTGTGTTGGTCTTAAAAATAAAATCCCAATAAAATATATTTACGTTTTTGGTTGCAACATGACAAAATGTGGAAAATTTCAAGGGGTATGCATACTTTTTCATGGCACAGCAAATGCTGTTGCTGTTCCATTGGTCCTGCAGGTGCCCACACAGCAGTATCTGGCATAGTTGACAGGACACACATCTAGGTGAACAGTACAAAATCAGTCCCATTAGAACATTAGCACAAAGAAAAGGTAGGCTATATGTTTCAGTTGCAACAGAACTCCAACCAAAACTGAAGGCAAATATTTATTTAGATTTTTAATAGATTGTAATTGCTTTCCAATATGGCAGATTTTTATTGTTGTTTCTGTCCCTGTTACGGACAGTCAACCTCTATTTGTCCCGGTATCACCAAAAGTAAGGTAAAATTCCAAAGTTTTGAATGGTGACCAGAACAGGAAGAGAGTGTAAAACCTCCAATAGGGACACTAGTTCTGGGGACCCTACTGACTTTCAGGTATTTCCTCTCATCACTTGTTGCAACTAAGGGACTGGAAGCAAAAGGTAAATCTCCCCAAATTGGAGAGAGCGCATGAAAAAAATAAAACACCCCCTCCACCACTGACAGAGGTCTTAACCCTCCCTTTACTCAAAGTTAAAAACGGAATATGGACTTGCTTGTAAAATACGCCTCATTTTGGGAGTACAGCATAGGACAAGTCATGGGCCATACCCAAGCAATAAACAGAGGGGAGGCAACATGGCAAACTGACAACCTCCTCTGGATCAACTGTGGGTATAGGATCGTGAATATAGGATTGTATATTTTATTTTAATTAATTACCCTTTTTATTAGCTTAACTAGATGGACTTGTCTTTTTTCAACCAGACTAACTATGTAACAGGCCAACAAAAGCAAGTGTAAGAGACAAAAAAAAGGGGGGGGGGTTCAACCGACATTGAAGCACCTTGTGCCTGAATCTTGCATCAGCTGAAGCCTGAACATCCTCGTGGTAAAACCTAGAGAATGGTGTGAACAGAGGACCACGTGGCAGACTTGCAAATCTGAGATACAGAAGCTTCATGCTGGATAGCCCAAGAGACACTAATAGATCTGGTGGATTGAGAACTAAAAAAGGGAAAGGAGGAACTTGTTCCCTAAGGGTGTAAACCCTGGAAAAGTTCTCAGCCTTGCAAAAGGAAGCTGAAGCTGTAGACCCCAACAGTCCTGACAAAACCTAAGCAGTGCAGGGAAATTTCATTGGAATGTTTCAGAGAGACAGTAGGACAATAGCTTCACTGAGGTGGAAAAAAGAAACCACCAAGGGTAGAAAAGAAGATCTTGGCTTCAAGATTACCTTGTCCAGTAAAGAAATGGCTGTCAGCTCAGAAACAAGCCGAACAGACATGATAGCTATTAGAAAGGTCTCTCAAAGAAGAGGGATGAATATTTGCAACTTCCTGAGCAAAAGTCTTGATTAGGACTGTGAAGCAAGAGGTTTCTGGAAAAGAATGGAAAAAAGGCACAAACCGGTCCCTTGAGGGAAGTCAGGGTCAGACTTGGGTCAAGTCCAAATAGGCAAAAAGGACAAGGGACAAACAGTATTCCCTGATGCTCAGAGGTCTATAATCGCACTAAGCAATAGTGGACCTTCTGTGTGCAATAGGAGATCTTGCAGGGGAGAGACCAAACCCTACTGGACCTGGGCTTTAACAGTTGTGCTTTTAAAACCAGCCATTGAGAAGCAAAGTGGAATAAGGGACCTTGTGCCAGTAAATAAGATCTATTCCAAGGACAAAGCTTGGACATTCAATTTGTGAATGGATAGGAAAAAACACCATAAGTGAATACATTTTCAAACATTTCCCAGAACCCCGTACCTTTGAAAACAAATTGGTCCAAACAAATTATTTAAACCTCATTAAAAGCTGGAGATACAGTTTGTTTATGGATACAGTAGAGAAGGGTTCAGAACACCTGTCACGTTTTACTATAAACCCACAAAATGATAGCACTCCCATCTCTCCAAGTGGAAGATCAAAATAATGCCAGACAGTATCCAAGTCACTTATTGCTCTTATGTGCTTCACCTTGGCAGCATGCTTCAACCTTGCAGAAGTCTTAAGAAAAAGGAGAAGAATGCAAGAGCAAAAAGTGACTTAGTGTCTGGGATTATTTTGATCTTGAAAACGTATGGACACTGTCAGTCTCTGGGTTTAGATTACATTTTCTTTTCACAAGGTGAGGTGATTTAGGTTGTCAGCTCCCAGAAGGGCTAGCGCAGACAAGTAACTATTTGAATCGGTCATCTTTTACTATGTAGGTATCGGGGAGTTGTTCTTCCGCATCCCACCCACAGACAGATAACAGGAACTGCGTGCTCATCTTCCCACATAAAGATATATACTCACCAGTGATCATTGCCCCCATTGGGAGACTTGCACTCTATTTGTTCTGGCCCCAGTGTCACTGGCCAGCAGAAAAAAATTGGGTGGATTTCCCCCAAGAGGGACACAGACAGCATACAACAAATTTTTAGGCTCCGCATTATATGAACAATGTTGTCAGGAGATCCAATTTAAACAAATGTTAAAATCTGAATGATTTGAAGCACATTTATACCAAGGTGTACCAAAAAAAAAAAAAACACAACTTACTCTGAACCAGCAGCCATTTCTAAATATGGAGTCTCTGCTGTCTTAACCCGCAAAGGGACCACTATGCTCATGACGTTCGCTTCTGATAAATTCGATAACTATGGAGTCCTCTGCATCGGGATCCAAAACACTGGGGCATGCCAGCCACAGTGCTCATTGCAAACATCTAAGTGCATCCACAAACCCTAAATCAAAGCAGAAAGATATTAGCATTAGTAAGCTAGAAAAAAAAGTTATATATTTAATTGTAGCACAAAAGAAAGTTTTACTGTGCAACAAACATATCATCAACCATACTAACCTGCAAGACCACCACATTTTAACAATTATGGCGGTACTATCCATGGTTAAGTAAAGAGAAAAAAACGAAAAAAATAAATAAATAAATTTCAAGCCCAATTAAAATCTCTCAGGGATGATTAGAGCAGTGTTGGGGGACAAGTTCTACCGCTGAAATGCTAAGCAAATGATTTGTGTAAGGTGCCTTTCACACAGACGGCTGTTCTGCCGCAGTTAAAAGCATATTATATGTTCTGTGAAATTCAAGACTCCAGGCACTGCGATCAGCTGCATTTGTAAAGTGTGATTACCTTAGTTTGCTTGCGTTTACATGCGGCTGCGTTTAGAACATTCTTGCCATTTCTGATGTGCTTCCTGTTGCTTTTCTTTCCCTGTTGCTGCTTGCTATCCGCAGGAGAAATAGTACACTGCGATTACCTGCAGTTATGTGCAGATAGCTATGCTAAATCGTTCCTGGATGCAGTCAATTCTATTTTTTCTATCCTCACCAAACTGCATGTAACTAAATCGCAGCTAAACGCAGTGTGTGAATGGGGCCATAGGAAAGAAAGCATTGTGTGCTTTTAGCTGCGGTAGAAAACTAGAAAATCTGCAGCTAAAAGCACCATTCTATCGGTCCGTGTGAAAGGGGCCTTAGAGAGCCTTGATCAGACTATTCATTGTCTGACCAACCCTTGCTGCAGCATTTTAAGTGTAAAAAGTAAGAGTGTGCACGCAGAGACACACAGACACACAGACACACACACACACCAAACAAGTCCTTTGGTTTCAATTACATAACAGAGGGATTTACTCCAATTAAACTAATTTAAAGCGGAACTTCAGTAATTTTTTCATCTTTCTATCCATTAAATCTTCTACCCTTGTTGTTTTAACTTTGGATAGTAAAATATTTTTTCTTCTGGCAGTAAAAACCTTATACAGCCCACTTACTGTTGCTTGTCTGGTAAAAAGCCTAGGCTTATGACATTATGCACAGCTCTCCCTCACTATTGGGAGCGTTTGCCAGGAAGGAAGGGGGGGGGGGGGGGAGATGAGTCACAAGCGGGTCAATAAGAGCTGCAGAGCTGGAGGTGTGCCTCTAAATCCAGGAAGTGAACAGGCAGAAGGTTCAGCTGCCCACAGTTAAAATGGATGCAGCCAGACTCTAACGACTTCTCGCCCGCAGGCTGTCAAATGACAACTGGGCAGTGAGGCTCTTGTTCTGGGTGCATGTCAAATGACGCCCTCCAGAACGACAGCTCTCGCACGCCCTTAGCGCCGCGGTGATGTGGTGTGTCAGTCTGACACACCGCTACACCGATCTCGGTAAAGAGCCTCTGACGGAGGCCCTTTATCACGTGATCAGCCGTGTCCAATCACAGCTAATCACGATGTAAACAGGAAGAGCCGTTGATCGGCTTTTCCTCACTCGCGTCTGACAGATAATTTTGTGGTATCACAAAATTATCCTGGAATGTGGCTTTAAATGCTTCTTTTTCACCTAGGTTACAAGTAAAAAGCACTCTCACCTCTCCAACGATATGCGTTATGGGCAGGCTTTTATCGTCCTCACTTACCATGCAGGACTCTGCATTGTACATGAGGCCACAACTACGACCATCGTCTGGAGCATTAGAAAGAGGCTTTGGGGGATACGTTGCATCGAAGGAAGAGTCTGCAGGAGAAAGGGATTGGATAAACAAATTTGCTTTTACTGGTAACCTAGGCCAAAAAAAAAAAGCATTTAAGCACTGCAGTAAAGAGGAGCACCTGTGCAAGTGTATTTTTTGCCCATTTTCCTGGAGTTCAGTTTGAAATATAAATAGATAGAGAAAACAGTTAGTTCATTGCCTGCTTAGATTTAAAACTGGAGACTCCCGACTGCTATAGTGGATGCAATAGTATCTCCTCAGGCTCCACCACCCTGCATTTTCACCTGGAAATTTTGCATATCAAAAGCAGAACTTCACCTGAAAAAGGGAAGTTCCACTATTACTCCTCGTCCACCCCTCTTCTCCCACTTTTGGCAATTTAAAAAATGGCCTGGGTGAGAACAGTGCTGGAACTCTGGATATTAAAAATCAGTAACTACAGTATTTGTATTTTTTTTTTTTTTTTTACAGTGACTGGAGCCCCTCTAACATTTCCTGGTTACTCTCACTTGTTTACAGCAGTTGTCTTCAAACTGTGGCTCAGGGGCCAGCCCTTTGCTTGCTTTTATCTGGCCATTGGGGCATTATTCCCTCCACGGAATGCAATGGTGGGGCAAGATCACTACCACTGACACAACACTATTCCTCCCACTGACACCAATGACAGGGCACTATTTCTTCCCACTGACACCAATGAAAGGGGCACCATTTCTTCCCACTGACACCAATGAAAGGGGCACCATTTCTTCCCACTGACACCAATGAAAGGGGCACCATTTCTTCCCACTGACACCTATGAAAGGGGCACTATTTCTTCCACTGACACCAAGGACGGGGCCCACCATTTCTTCCCATTGAAACCAATGCTGGAGCACTATTTTTTCCCATTGACACCAATGATGGGGCACCATTTCTTCCCACTGAAACTAATGATGGGCCACTATTCTTCCCACTTATACTAATAACGGGGCACCAATACTCCCCAACACCAATGATGGGACATTTTCTTGTCCCACTGGCACACTCCAGCCCCCCCTAAAGTCTGAAGGATAGTAAACTGTCCCTTTGCTTAGAAAGTTTGGAGACCTCTGGTTTACAGTAGAGCTGCACAATTCTGGCTAAAATGAGAATCACGATTTTTTGCTTAGAAGATAGATCACGATTCTCTCACGATTATCGTGGCGTAACATCTTTCACATTAAAACAAAAAAATTGGGCTAACTTTACTGTTTCTTTTTTTTTTTTTTTTATTCGTTGAAGTGTATTTTTATCCAAAAAAAATTGCATTTGAAAGACCTCTGGGCAAATACAGTGTGACATAAAATATTGCAGCAATTGCCATTTTATTCTCTAGGGTCTCTGCTAATATATATATATATATAGTTTGGGGTTCCAAGTAATTTTCTAGAAAAAAATATTGATTTTAACTTAAGAAGTGTCAAAAAAAGATTTAGATTTTAAGTGGTTAAACTTCCTGCATTTAGGCCCCTTTCACACTGAGGCGGTTTGCAGGCGGTATTGCGCTAAAAATACCGCCTGCAAACCGCCCCTAAACAGCTTCCGCTGTTTGTTCAGTGTGAAAGCCCGAGGGCTTTCACACTGAAGCGGTGCGCTGGCAGGACGGTGAAAAAAGTCCTGCAAACCGCTTCTTTGGAGCGGTGAAGGAGCGGTGTATTCACCGCTCCTGCCCATTGAAATCAATGGGACAGCGCGGCTATACCGCGGCTATAGCCGCGCTGTACGAGGGATTTTAACCCTTTTTCGACCGCCAGCGGGGGTTAAAACCGCACCGCTATCGGCCGAATACCGCTGCAAGAACGACGGTACAGCAGCGCTAAAAATAGCGCTGTTGTACCGCCGACGCCCCCACCGCCCCAGTGTGAAAGGGGCCTTACATGTTGTTGAAAACTTGGCAGACTGCCCTTTATTTACACAGAAGTTTTATCCCTTTGATCTAAGAAGGAAGCTTAGTTACAATGTTTCAAGTTAAAAGACTTGGCAGAATGCCAGATGCTTTATTTTGACAGCTGTGAGCAGATAAAGTCTCTCCACTTGTTATATGAAAGAATTGGCAACCTCTGCAGGAGATCGTCAGGGGAGGTGAATCGAGATCACAATTTTTTTTAATGATTAATTGTGCAGTACCTTGATTTCAAACATGTCTGCCTCAATTTATCTCCATTACATGGGGGTAATGGGATTAGTAATTTGGCTTCCAGTGCTCTATTTTAGAAACTCGGACATAGTGTTAGTATTTGCTAAAGTGGATTTAATCCTAACTGAATGACATTAAGTTTGCTAGAGTACTGTGGATAAAAAATAATTGCTATGTTTAATATTGAAGTGGAACTGACAGATTGGGAGCAGGCAGGCTATTATTGCAGAAGAGGCATGCAATGTCTCCTTCAATAATATGCACCTACCTGTCTACTGGCAGCGGACTTACGACATGAAAACTGAGGGGCGCATGCACAACGCCTTTGTCAGGATTACTGATATCTATATCTAATAGGTAGATAGAGCTATAAAACCCCCAAAAAACCACTGTCTCACTTTAAGTGGTATTAAATCCAAAACCAAATATGTAATATAAGGCAGCTTAACAATCCTTAGGGGTTGGCTACACTATCCCCAATTTTCATCTGGTGATCTAGCCAGTGCTCCCAGTCTGGATGAAGCAACTACAGACACAGCAGCATTATCAGTCTGGGGGGGAGGGGAGTGTTAGATGGACTAGCAGATTTAGATACTGTAACAAATTGAAGCCAAACTCCAGCTAACACTGCAGTTACACCAGCAATCAAAACAGTTTATTTTTCATTTGGGATAAAGGTTTAACATGAATAAAAGTTGATTGTTGTAAGCACCCCTGTAAGTGGTACGTGTGCCACCATAAGAATCAGCTTCTTATGGTGACACACAGGGAAGAGGAGGAGCCAAGCGCACTGGCAAGGGACTCCAGAAGAGGAGGATCAGGGCTGCTCTGTGCAAAACCATTGCAAAGAGCAGGTAAGTACAACAGGTTAAAAACTTTTTTTTTTTCTTCTTAACTTTTTAAATCACTTCATTGAAAATGATGAGTCCAGATATAAAAAGAGTTGTAAAGGCAGAAGGTTTTTTTATCTTAATGCATTAAGATAAAAAAAAAACTTCTGTGTGTAGCAGCCCCCCAGCACCCTTCTAAATACCTGAGCCACTTCTCTCTCCAGTGATGTCCACAATCCCCTGAGCCATCCAGGACACTCCTCCTGATTGGCCAAGACAGAGCAGCAGTGTCATTGGCTCCTGCGGCTTTCAAAGTCAGTCAATCAAGGGAGAGAGGGGGCGGGGCCAGGTTGGGGCTCTGTGTCTGAATGGATACACAGAGCTCTGACTCAGCTTGGGTACCCCCATTAGAAAGCTGCTGGCTGAGGGGCACTCAAAGGAGGGAGGGGCTAGGAGCAGCAAAGAGGGACCCGAGAAGAAGAGGATCCAGGCTGCTCTGTGCAAAACCAACTGCACAGAGGAGGCAAGTATAACATTTTTTTCCCTTTTAATAAGAAAACACGAGCCTTTACAATCAATCACTTTAAATAAATCAACTTTTTATTTTGTTAATTTTGCACGTTGTCCTATACTTCTATGTACTGTATTAACTGGGACTGCATGGCCCACAGGCTCCCTCCTTCCACTGCTGCACAACCACGTAGGAATGAAGGAAATTAATATCCAATGAGGCTCAACTCCACTTCTCTGTACTTACTGGAAACAAGTGCCATTCCTAGGAATGCGGGCATGTCACACTTCACAAGACAAGCCCACTAACAGCAGAGCTCTACCTGTGCTACTCATATGTAGGGATGCTTCTGGAGCTGGGGTGTGCGACCAAGGTGCCTGCTAATGACATCAGCATGTGACGGGTGAACTCACCACTCGGAGGCTGGTGGCAATTGGGCACTGCTGCTGCTCATGAATTGACACACCTACAAATCTGCCTTTACTAGGAAGAGAAGCAGTGAAGCTGGAAGATAGTGACTAAAGAAAGATTTATTTTTTTTATATAATTTGAGGATCATTGGAAAGACCGGCAATGGCATGACTTTACTGACCAGTAGTTGGTCTACGCACCACAAATGTTCCTCTCTATGCAGTTGCTAATATATACACAAGCATACAATCTATGGACCTGCTGAACCAGCGGCGATTCAGACAGTCTATGGGCGGCTTAAGGCTTTGACACACGCCCAGTCCACATACAAAACATACTTTAAATGAGGATGTACAGGGAAGGATTGAGTATGTTGGGGATGGCAGACTCCAAATCCTGCAAAATTAAGGGTGGGATACTCTAGAAGCGGCAGCTGCAAATTGGTCCAAACTATTTCTGCAAGAAAGCTTACAAAGACCTTTTGCAGATAGAGATAAACCCAGACCCTGGGGTTCTTTAGAAGTAGATTCTGCTTTGTCCCCATCTACCAGAACATTAGTCTTCAAGCAGTATTAAAAACCAAAAAGAAAAATATATTTCAATTTACTAATCCTTAGGATGTGGTGGCTGCATTTGTTCCCCCCCTTTATTTCATCTGGTGATCCTGCCAGGAATATCCTTCTGGTCTCAGGGTGTCTGCATTTTGGATAAGGTAGTAAAGCAGGCACCTTTGGACAGCAGCATCGTCAATCAGGGGGAGAGTAGTGGTAGCAGATTTAGATGGACTTAAGTAACAAAGTGAAGATGAAATCCAGATAACACTATCAGCAGTTACAGCAAACTGAAGTGTCACCTGAAGATGGCAGCATAACCTTATCACCATGGAGATAAAGATACCCTACTTCCTGGGATGCAAAATAAAGAGATGGTTATCATTCTCGTTATACTGCTCCACTGGCTGTAAACCCTTTGAGAATAAAAAAAAGCTCAGTCCTCATTTCTATACTTGAGTTAATCACTCAAATAACTTATGCTAGAGGATCAGCATAGCCATATTTTTCCTCCAGCAACTACAACTCTCCAGGAAAGTCTTCCCAAAATAAACCGTGCTAGCAAAAGTAAAACATGGTATGTACATTTTTTGGTAGAATAGTTTGTATGTCTTTTCTACCACTTTTCGGTAGCCTTTTTGTGCATTTTTAGGCTGCCTACATGCAACTCTATTGTGAATGTGCAGGAAGTGGAACCTTAAAGTGATTGTAAAGTCTCTTTTTTTAAAACAAATATGTTATACTTACCTCCCCCGTGCAGTTGGTTTTGCACGTAGCAGCCCAGATCCTTCCCTTCTCGGGTCCCTGCTGCTCCTGGCCCCTCCCTCCTATCGAGTACCCCCTCAGGCAGCAGCTCTCTATGGGGGCACCCAAGCCAAGTCAGAGCTCCGTGCAACCATTTTCAAACACCTGGCCCCACCCCCTCTCTCCCCTGATTGGCTGAGACACAGCAGCGGCGCAATTGGCTCCCATGGCTGTCAAAGTCAGACAGACAATCAGGAGGAGTTTCCCAGATGACTTAGACACTTGTGGACATCGCTGGAGAGAGATGGGGCTCAGTTAAGTAGTTAGGGGATGCTGGGGGGGCTGCTACACACAAAAGGTTTTTTACCTTAATGCATAGAATGCATTAAGATAAAAAACCTTCAGCCTTTACAACCCCTTTAAGCAATGATGACAACTCAGCCTTGTGGGTAGTGTGAGTGCACAGAGCTTTCTCACCGGAACAGGGCAAACTCAAAAGGTAATGCATAATACAGAAAGTGTTCTTGTTGCACTTGCACGCATTTCAGTTATGAAACAGCTTGACATGCGTTTTAATCTGTCCTTGCAATATTGTGTACAAAAGGAACAAACTGCTAACACCATACATTTCCAGAGCGTTAAGAGCACTATACAACATTAACACAGAAGGTAGAATAAACACGCAAAAAAGATTACAGAGTTCTGCATGAAAATAAAACTTTGTAGACTGGAACTAAGAAAAAAAAAAAAAAAAAAAACATATAGTTCATAAGTTCATAGTTCCATGGTCTATTTTGCAAGACATGCGCATGTTCTGACAGGATGTTATGAAGTCAGCTTCCCTTTCATTGTTACTTTACTGCACTACACCTCAAACTTTTAAAGAAGAAACAAAAACTCAAACTGCATTTTAGAAATAGGTTTCAAAAAGGCTTCATAGTAGCAAGTTGTCTTCCTGCAAAGGAAAACAGAACTAGAGGAAGAAGAATTTGAAACATATTTTTATCAATCTCACCTAAAATGACAAAATATTTACCCTTGCTTTTCTTCAGGAATGATCCTCAAAATGTTTCACGTGGCATGTTTACTCTATGCATAGCTCAACATTTTACATTGATGCTTCAAACTTTTTGTTCAGTATAAATGTCATGGACAAGGTATGGTATTGACATCTTAAAAACTGGCATTGGATACTGCAATCAGTTACCTACCATTCATTCAGTATGTATTTGACCTGAAGTAAAGCATTAGGAAAGTTATACCTAAACACAATTTTGTTACCTTCAGCCTGGGTTTACACCAGTAGCGTATTTAGGTTTTATGCTGTCCTAGGTCTGACTAAACTCATGCACCCTCTAATTTAAATATGACACACCCCTTGCTGTCAAGGCCACACCTCTTGCTAAGACCTGCCCTGAAATTTTTGAGTGGAGACACTATTTCTGAGGGCCTGGGGGGGGGGGGGGGTTTGGCAATGGATTCCCTTAATTTGCATAGATTTCCTCTCACTTCCTGTTTGGCTATAGGGCAGGAAGTGAAAGGAAATCTCTGCAATGGGACAGGGATGGTAAAAATCAACTGACAGGGGCTATAACCCTCCCTTATTCTATCCAAAATGAAAAAAAAAAAAAAAATTAAAAAAAAAAAGTGTTGCCTATAGTTCTACTTTAAGCACAAATTTCTGATAATTTTATAGAGAGGACTAAGAAGATATAACCATGCCAATGGTGCAGCAGAAAACATAGCACAATGAGGAAGGTTTGTGGTCCAGGATGAGAGGACAGTCAAAATTAAAAGCGCCCCCCACAGTTGCGGAATGCCGGCCACCCGCATACCGGAAGCAGTGCGGATGCTTTATGGGGGCGTTAGACCAATTTGCCTCTCGGCCCAGTCTGCCCCATAAGACTGGCGCTACACTAACAGTGTAGCGTAAGTCGGCAGGGACTCTTTCCGTGCTGCCAAAGGCTTGGGCCTTGTCGGCCTAGGCCAGGATACAGCGTTGGTTCACACTATAGCTATGCGGGAACCAGCACGATTCCAGCACCAGTTCCCACATCACATCTCTCCTGCAGGCAGTTCGTAACTGCCCTCTGCGAACCGCTGCAGGTATCAATACAATGTTAAATGACACCTTCGGATCGTTTCACAGTGAAAACTGTGGAATCGGATAGGAATCAGATCCCATGGTTGTGAACACCCATGAGAACCGATTCCAGTGGGGGGGGGGGGCTGCACCTTATTTATGTGAATCCAATTCGAGTTCAGCCATACAACTATATGGCTGAACTCGCATTGCACAAACATCGCATGTGATCGGCACCGCAGTGCAGGTTCAATCACATGCAATGTCTGTGTTCGCAATAGTGTAATCCCAGGCTCAAACAGAATTTTTAATATTTATAAAGTTTTACATAGAGCGTGAAAGACTAACTCCTCCAGGTTTTTTTTACCATTTGTATCCCCACAGCAGAGGCTCGCACTCTCCTGGTGACCATTGTCTTCAGTACAAAAAAGAACCAGGAAATGCAATATTTTCGGGTTGTCACAGGAACCAAAAACTTGCTATGGTGACACCTGTTCCAGTGACAGCTGTCTAAGAAGGAACATCCCTCTTTGGTGAGATCCGTTTTTACACAACGCTTTCAAAAGTGAGTTCTGCAGCCCAAGTTATGATATCTCACAAAAATGAGTACACCCCGAACATTTTCGTAAATATTTTATTATATCTTTTCATGTAACATTGAAGAAATGACACTCTGCTACAATGTAAAGTAGTAAGTGTACAGCTTGTATAAGGAGTGTAAATTTGCTGTCCCCTCAAAATAACTCAACACACAGCGATTAAAGTCTAAACCGCTGGCAACAAAAGCAAGTACACCCCTAAGTGAAAATGTCCAAATTGGGCCCAATTAGCCATTTCCCTCCCAGTGTCATGTGACTCGTTAGTGTTACAAGGTGTGAATGGGGAGCAGGTGTGTTAAATTTGGTGCCCTCTCTCATACTGGAAGTTCAACATGGCACCTCATGGTAAAGAACTCTCTAGGGATCTGGAAAAAAAAAAAAAGAATTGTTGCTCTACATAAAGATGGCATAGGCTATAAGGAGATTGCCAAGACCCTGAAACTGAGCTGCAGCACGATGGCCAAGACCATACAGCAGTTCAACAGGACAGGTTCCACTCAGAACAGGTCTCGCCATGGTCACCCGAATAAGTTGAGTGCACATGCTCAGCATCATTTCCAGAGGTTGTCTTTGGGAAATAGACGTATTAGTGCTGCCAGCATTGCTGCAGAGATTGAAGGGGTGGTGGGGGTCAGCCTGTCAGTGCTCAGACCATACACCGCAGACTGCATCAAATTGACCTGCATGGCTGTCCCAGAAGGAAGCCTCTTCTACAGAAGATGCACAAGAAAGCCTGCAAACAGTTTGCTGAAGACAAGCAGATCAAGGACATGGATGACTGGAATCAAGTTTTGTGGTCTGATGAGACCGAGATAAACATATTTGGTCCAGATGGTGTCAAGCATGTGTGGTGGCAACCAGGTGAGGAGTACAAAGACAAGTGTGTCTTGCCTACAGTCAAGCATGGTGATGGGAGTGTCATGGTCTGGGGCTGCATGAGTGCTGCCGGCACTGGGGAGCTACAGTTCATTGAGGGAACCATGAATGCCGACATGTACTGTGACATACTGAAGCAGAGCATGAGCCTCTCCCTTCGAAGACTGGGCCACAGGGCAGTATTCCAACATAATGACCCAAAACACGCCTCCAAGACAACCACTGCCTTGCTAAAGAAGCTGAGGGTAAAGGTGATGGCCAAGCATGTCTCCAGACCTAAAGCCTATTGAGCATCCTCAAACGGAAGGTGGAGGAGCACAAGGTCTCTAACATCCACCAGCTCCATGATGTCATCATGGAGGAGTGGAAGAGGACTCCAGTGGCAACCTGTGAAGCTCTGGTGAACTCTATGCCCAAGATGGTTAAGGCAGCAATGGTGGCCACACAAAATATTGACACTTTGGGCCCAATTTGGACATTTTGACTTAGGGGTGTACTCACTTTTGTGAGATACTGTATATTTATATATCTTAGGTCATTTAGCAGTGATCTAAAGCGCAAAAAATGTTATTTGTGGCAATAATCTGCACAAAGCTGAAAATCAAATGGAGGTTGAAATATGAGAAATTCTATGTACAGAATCGTCAAAAAGGGCATTGACATGAATCTATTGAAATTATGTGGTGCAATTTGAAGACACCATCACCCCAAGGCTATAAGCTATGGAGCTAGTTAGAGCTCCAGGGTGTTAAAGTGATTGTAAATCTTTAATTTTTTCTTTTCTTTAAACAAAACAAGTTATACTTAAAGTGATACTAAACACACAGGGTTGAATTTGTCATCCCTTCGATTTCTGTATGTGGATGATGGCACTAATTTTTTTATTAATTTTTTTTTTTTTAAAGTACCTTTTTCCATACAGCTGTCACATGACCCAGATCTTTCCCAGCCTGTCTGCATGGAAACATAAGGAGGAGCTTGTAGTCCTCTGCTGCTGGTAACATGTTTAGAGAGAAAAAACAAAAAAACACAGCCTTCGGAATAGAGTAAATATATAAATAAACTGTCATACAAAAATATATTTGAAATCAAATCTTTATTTTTTGACAACATGGTGTTGAGAGGATTTGTACCAGTCACAGGCTGTGTCACGCCCCTCCAGCCTGTGTCTTAGACTAAGAGGGATGTAAAGCCTCTATTATTCCTCCATTAGGGAGGGAGTGGGCTGTCATTTACCACTGTGTATACATCCACATGTGTGGCTCTATAGTCACATGGGCTGCTCAGATGTCACAGGGAGGAAATGCTCAGCATAGAAACTCACTGAAAACTGAGCATGTGCAGAGTTGCCACTGCAGCTGCAAAATCCCTAGCTGAACTGGGGACCTCAACAGAAGGTGGAGATAGCAGCAGGATCAACCAGGTTTCTTTGCAGAATACAGAATACCACATTTTTTGATAGTTTTTTTTATGATGCGAGTTTAGTGGACACTTTAATTGCTATGTACAATGGTCCCCCTCTGGCACTCCTGGCTCTTCCTCCCCCACCCCCCTCCAAGCCAGTTCCTAGGGTGTAAATGTGTAGGCTCACTCAAGCCCCACTGCCTGTATCCATAGACAGAGACAGCAGGGCTTTGCCCCACCCCCGCCATAGGATTTGATCTACAGCACAATGGCTCCCACTTCTATCAATCTGCCCCATGGGAAGGGAAAGCAGAGAGAGTCTCTGCTCTCCTGCACAATAGCTGGGTCAAGATCGGGCATGTATAAAAGCTGGGTACACACACACACACTTTTTTTTTTTTTTTTTTTTTCTTTTGAATGAAAAAAAAGCTAACAGACAGATTGCCATACCAACACAAGGGATGTTGATGCATTAATCTCCCCCGCTGTGCCATGTTCTGAAAAGGGGACTGCTCCCCTACCAGAATTTATCAGTGCTCGCAGCCATTGGCCGATTGTGCTGCAAACACAGGATGCAGACACAAAAGAGAATGAAAAAAGCAAAAATAAAGGGAATGAGGTATGGTGCTGCATAGACAGCGCTGACATTTCTCCGCTGGAAGAGCTTTGTTTGAAGGTAAGTTTAACATAATGTGCTAGCATGCAATGCATACTACCGCATTATGCTTTTACCTTGCAGGTACAAAAACAAAAAAAACCCAAAAAAGTCCAGCTGGTTACAACTGCTTAATAACACTATAACGCATAGGCAATTTGATAAATGCAGACCCAGTTTGGCACCCTGGCACATGGATTTCCAAAATATTTACTTGCAGCGCACAGCTACGTGCCTCCTACTACTAGCAAGGCAAAATTATCAAATTGCACAATTTAACCACTTGAGGTTCGGGCCATAGCCAAATGACAGCCACAGCGCAGACCTCAATTTCCGGGAGGCCGTCATAGGACGTCCTCCCCTGTGCACGCGCACACCCTGCAGAGCGCGCGCTGTGATCACCGAGTCACGGAGACTCGGATGATCACAGATCTGAGTAAGGGGTCCATCCCGGCCCCTTACCATGTGATCAGCTGTCAGCCAATGACAGCTGATCACATGATGTAAACAAAAGCTGATAGCGTGAAGAGAAAAAAAAAGCCGATCACCGGCTTATGTTAAAGGGACATCGGTCCCGAAGAGGAAGGAGGCACATATGCCTCATCTGTGCCTGCCAATGCCATCTGCCAGTGCCCAGCAGTGGCACCTATCAATGCCCACCAGTGGTGCCAAACAGTGCCAGCTAGCAGTGCTGCCAGTGTAAGCAATCAGTGCCCATTATTGTCACCCAGTGCCCATCACTGCCGCCTCATCAGCGTACATCAATGAAGGATAAAAATTACCTATTTGCAAAATTGTATAACAATATAAACATTTTTTTTTTTTTTTTTTTTTTTAAATTCGGTCTTTCAATTTTTTTTTTAACAAAAATAAAAACCGCAGAGGTGATCAAATACCACCAAAAGAAATCTCTATTTGTGGGGGAAAAAATTCATTTGAGTACAGTGTTGTATGACTGCGCAACTGTCATTCAAAGTGCGACAGCGCTAAAAGCTGAAAATTGATCTGGACAGGAGGGGAGTTTAAGTGCCCAGTAAGCAAGTGGTTAAACTAGTAAATATTTATTTTTCCCCTAAATTATATAAAAAAAAAAAAAAGTTTCCCTTTTGTTCTAAGCACCATACTGGTACGGTTGGTACTGTTATTTTTGATAAAGAAGAGTTTCTAACAATCTGCTGCTGGAAGGGTCTTTACCCAATAAACAGCCTAAATATCAGGAGACCAGACTGATCAATGGGAATGGGAACAGGTACAGACAGTGTTAAAAGTGTTACCCAAAGATAGAGAATTCTAATTTTTATAGGGCCTATGGAAACATCCATGTTTGTGGCAAAGGCTTTCAATACAAAGAACATTTCAAGGTCAGTTTGCCTACATCAGCACAGCTAGCCACTCACGGATGGCACAAACAGTTGCCGCTCTCATTTGCACCGGGGCTAGTCACCTGCGCAAATGCAGTCTTACGCTGGCATGCCAAGCTTATGTATTGTATAAATGCATGCCCCCCCCCCCCCCCTCACTTTTTAAAAAATACAAATATTTATCTACTAAAAAGACACATATTATTGTTCTCCAATAAAGGCAGAGGTATTACTGAGCTTAGAACTCAATCTGAGCAGCTTAGTGAACACCTACATTAGTTATGTCTATAATCGGATACTGATGAACATAAAGCAGGCCGTTTCAGATCCTGCACACCCCTAATGCTTTCAGAAGCATCTCAGTAAATAAGTTTTGAAGCAAAATGTCAGATGTTTTTCCTGTCGCCAAATGAAGTTTTAACTGTATTAAACGCTTTAAAACAGGCAAGTCGTAAAAACAAAAACTGGCTAACAGCAGACAACACTGAAGCCTAAAAATAGGTTACTCGCATCCCAATATACTGACTTACACGTAAAACATAATATAGCCAAAAAAAAAAAAAACATGCAGTTTTTACCCAGATTAGTATACAACAGAGTGCTGTGAGCAGCTTGAATATCAAAAACATATCAAACACTGAAATAAAATTTATACAGTGCATGGAAAAAGTATTCATACCCCTTGACATTTTTCACAAATGTAATTTATTGAGATTTTATGTGTTAGGCTAATGCAAAGTAGCACATAGTTGTGAATTGGAAGGAAAAATTATAAATGTTTTTTCCATTTTTTTTACAAATAAATATCTGAAAAAGTGTGGCGTGCATTTGTATTTAGCCCCCTTTACTCTGATACCCCTAACTAAAATCTAGTGGAACTAATTGCCTTCAGAAGTCGCCTAATTAGTAAACAAAGTCCACCTGTGTGTAATTTAAGCTCAGTATAAATACAGCTGTTCTGTGAAGCCCTCAGGTTTGTTAGAGAACCTTAGTGAACAAACAGCATCATGAAGGCCAAGGAACACACCAGACTGGTCAGGGAGAACGTTGTGAAGAGGTTTAAAGCAGGGCAAGGTTATAAAAAGAAAAAAAAATATCCCAAGCTTTGAACATCTCACGGAGCACTGTTCAATCCATCATCCGAAAACTGAAAAGTCTGGCACAACTCTAAAACTATCAAGACATGGCCATCCACCTAAACTGACAGGCCAGGCAAGGAGAGCATTAATTGGAGAAGCAGCTAAGAGGCCCATGGTAACTCTGGAGGAGTTGGAGAGATCCACAGCTCAGGTGAGAGAATCTGTCCACAGGACAACTATTAGTCGTGCTCGCCACAAATCTGGCCTTTATGGAAGAGTGGCAAGAAGAAAGCCATCTTTGAAAGAAAGCTAGGTGGGTAGGGTTGCCACCTCATCCCTTTAAACCCGAACACATATGAATGACAGGGGTTCTGAGGCTAATTTAATGCAGATAAGGCACCAAGTGAGTTTAATTACCACCTTATTCAGCCACAGAACCTGTCTCATTAATATGTGTTCGGTTTTAAAAGGGATGAGGTGGCAACCCTACATGTGGGGGACACAGCAAACATGTAGAACAAGGTGATCTAGTTTTGGCCTAAAAGCAAAACGCCATGTGTGCCAGAAAACTAAAACTGCACATCTACCTGAACACACCATCCCCACCGTAAAACATGGTGGTGGCAGCATCATATTGTGGGGATGCTTTTCTTCAGCAGGGACAGGAAAGCAGAAGGGATGGGAAGATAGATGGAGCCAAATACAGGGCAATCTTAGAAGAAAACCTGTCCACAAAAGACTTGAGACTGGGGGAGAGATTCACCTTTCAGCAGGACAACGGCCCTAAACATACAGCCAGAGTAAAATGGAATGGTTTCTATCAAAAGCATATTCATCTGTTAGAATGGCCCAGTCAAAGTCCAGAGATAAATCTAATTGAGAATCTGTGGCAAGACTTGAAAATTGCTGTTCATAGAAGCTCTCCATCATATCTGATAGAGCTTTGAGCTATTTTGCAAAGAATAGGCAAAAATGTGCTAAGCTGGTAGACATATACCCAAAAAGACTTGCAGCTGTAATTGCAGAGAAAGGTGGTTCTATAAAGTACTGACTCAGGGGGGCTGAACACAAATGCACACCACACTTTTCACATATATTTGTAAAAAAAAATGGGGGGGGGGGGGGGAGAAACATGTTACACCCTAATGCTCCAAGGGTGAACTTATCCTTTCAAATGGCTCATATAGGATCTGTAGTTATTAACCAGGGGGAAACAACGACACACCGCACCAATGCCCAGCACTTCTGCCTACTTTATTCCTGACAGATTACAAAAACACTGGCAGATTTTGAAAAAGAAAAAAAAAAATATATATATATATATATATATATATATATATATATATATATATAATCTCGTGTAAATAAGTTCCTTGATGATGTAGATCTAATGAAAGTCCAACAACAAAAAAGAAAAAAAAAGGAAATCGAAAATCCTCAATTATCCAACTGATGATAGTGAATGTTCAAGTGAAGCAAAATAAAAATCCCAACTGATAAATAGAATGCTTCCAGATAGTAAGCCAAATCAAGCAGGTGGCTTAAACCCAGCCTGGGCCTTTAAGGAACCAATCTCGGTGGATTTTTGACAATTTTCGCTCGTGAGATAGACATGGATCCACAAAAATTCGACCCAAAAATTTTTTAAAGCAACATAGCATAATACTGACAAAAAAATGCATAACAAAGAAAGGAAGAAAAAAGTGGCACTCACACAGTGAAAGAATCATAAAAAACACCCAGTGCCCATTAACATACATAGGGCCTCTATGTGAGTGACGTGCAAATCATGCAGGTAGTGGTAGTCTTCTATTGAGAAAATTGGTGTATGTACCAGTACCATACAAAGAGTCTGCTTACCAGATGTTATATTACATAAGTGGGTATAAATCTGTCAACCGAATGGTAATGGTGAAGTGGTTTCAAGCGTGCAGCAAACCACATGAAGATCCAGGATCTTCATGTGGTTTGCTGCACGCTTGAAACCCCTTCACCATTACCATCATGTGATCACTCAGTTCTTTGTCTTAGAGCTGGTGGGGGACAGCATGCAGCCATAGGAGGTATGTATGTTTCTGAAGTCCGCACCGCTCTCCCAGCCTTGTCGCAGCCGCCCAGCAGGGCTGTCCGTGGAGCCTGTGGCTGCCCACTCAGCCTCGTGGCAGCCGCCCATTTAGTTCACAGCATGGCTGGGGGGCAGAGACTAGAGGTCAGCTGATAGAGATAAAAGGGAAAGAAAGGAGAACAAAGAGAGAGTGGTACATCCTAAAATGTACCATAAGGTATTTTAATATTGTACAAGTGGAAGGGACTCAGGGACCCCTAAATGTCGGTGGTTTAGGGGCGCAAATTACTTGTCTTGCCTTAGGTGCTGACAACCCACGCTACAAAAATGTTACCGTTAGGGGTCCCCGCAGCTTGGGAAATTTTATCAATGGGTCACAGCACTAGTAAGGTTGAGAACCACTGCACTGGAGAATAAAATGGCGGTTGTTGCAATACTTTGTCACACCGTATTTGCGCAGCGGTCTTACAAGCACACTTTTTTTTGGGGAAAAAAATACACTTTTTTGAATTAAAAAAATAGGACAGCAGTAAAGTTAGCCCAATTTTTTTTTATATTGTGAAAGATAATGTTACGCCGAGTAAATTGATACCCAACATGTCACGCTTCAAAATTGCGCCCGCTCTTGGAATGGCGACAAACTTTTACCCTTAAAAATCTCCATAGGCGATGTTTAAAAAAATTTTACAGGTTGCATGTTTTAAATTACAGAGGAGGTCTAGGGCTAGAATTATTGCTCTCGCAGCATGTAAACATCCCTTGTAATAGAAAAAAAGCATGACGGGACCTCTTAAATATGAGATCTGGGGTCAAAAAGACCTCAGATCTCATATTTACACTAAAGTGCAATAAAAAAAATAAATAAAAAATTAAATTGTCATGTCATTTTAAAAAAATGTCCCTTTAAGAGCTGTGGGCGAAGTGACGTTTTGATGTCGCTTCTGCCCAGCAATTGTATGGAGACGGGTGGGGGCCATCTTCCCCTCACTCGTCTCCATACCCAGCTAGCGACAGGACATGATCGCCTCCACCGCTGACGGCCCCGGTAAGCAGCGGAGGGCACCGGATCGTGGCGGGAGGGGGGCGATCTTGCAGCGAATCCACCGCAGAGACCACTTTTATCTTGTAGCGGGCCACCCACTGAAGAGGGGGATACCGGGGTTATAGCAGCTAGCTGCTGCTCTAATAACAATAACCTTCCTCAAACAGACGACGTAAAACTGCGGTGGGCGGTCCGTAAGTGGTTAAAGTGCAAGTTCACCTTTACAGAAAATCTGTAAGGTGAACTTACACTGGACCCCCTTACCCATCCTCCCCCAGTCCCACTGTACCCGAGGCCGGCGATCACCCGCTAGGTGACAAAGGTTCGCAGATTAGGGATTTGAAATCCCTGCCGCTTTTTCTCTTCTCCCCCGATGACAGGACGGGCTAGGCGGGTTCCGATTGGTGGTCGGTGCCATCTATGTGATCCCCAAATCAGTGAAGCAGCAACCCGATGGGGTCTGCCAACACAGCCACATTATTCACAAATTCCTGTGAATGGATAAACTACAAGTACCCTCTTTGCCACCATGGCAGATTTCTAGTTTGAACTGTGGGCGTGCAGATCAGCATGCCTATAGTTCATTCACACTGACTACAGCTCTCAAAGTGACAGCCAGTACAAAAGGTACAGGCAACAGAGCTGTAGGCAGTGTGTGAAGGGGCCTGACATTGCACTTGTGATCTGTGGGAGCAAAACTTTGCAGGCTCTGGTTTAAAAAAAAATGCACATTTATTACCTGCTAAAGGATGTGCATTTATTATTTTTAATGTAAAGGTGAGCCTTTAAAAGCTTATCCACAGACTGACTACATCACATTTAGTTCTGTAAAGAACAAAATCCAAAACCCAAGCATTCCATATTGAAGGGCAACCTCTGAAGTGGTCAGTTCTACCAATTTACCTGCCATTCAAAGTGCTCAAAAAACACTGATAACAGCTGACATGCATCATATATGCTTGGCTACTTTTACACATCTCTAGTCTTATTACATGGAAATATGCAATGATAGGTTATTTGTGATGACATACAGAAAGCAATGCAAAATACAGAGCACAAATAGTGAGACCCCAGAGCTCAATACTGCGGCTACACAAAAACAGCTTAGTGTTCTCTACAATTTTCTATTTCCACTACTCAAAAATGTAATATTTGTCAAAATTAAAAAATCATCCCACAGTATAAGGCTAGAACTTGGCTATACATGCATATGGGGGTGTAAACATGCACATACATGCGCAAAATTCCCTCTATTCTTCATCCTCTTCTAGTTGCCAGCGTTTCCCCTAAAAATGCACGTACGTAAAACATTGTACTCCAAAGAAAAATTTTCATTTTACAGCTCTGAACTGAATTACTGATTTTTATGTAGCTGTACACTTTTCATAGACAGCAATGCTCGTGGTCAGATGGGCAAAAAAAAAAATGTTTTTTACCAATGTGCAAGAGGCCTAAGGCCTTCTCACACAGGAGCAATAAGATGCACCATATACATGTAGAGAAACATATTGTGTATCATGTCTCTATACAGGCAGTCCCCGAGTTACAAACGACTCCTACTTACGAACGGCCTCAAATGCCGTCCACTTGTGCTCCATGCTGGTCCTGGATACCTCCAGACACATCCCATACTGCAGTACTACATGTACTGCATTGCCAGAAGAGCCCAGATAACATAACAAGCGCCCGGAACATCCCACATCCATGCACAGGCGGACGTTACACTCACAAATGTAGTGTTGCGACTTATAAACAACTTCGACTTACGAACAAACCTACAGTCCCTATTGTGTTAACTCGGGGACTTCCTGTACGCAGTAAAATTTCCATCTTTGGTCACATTAAAGTGTTACTAAACCCACAACAGTAAAATCAGTGTGTATATGCAGTAAAGCATGCTTGTTAGGCCCCTTTCACACTGAGGTGCTTGTAAACTGCCAGTAAAACACTGAGCACTTTTCAGGCGCTTTTGAAGCGCTTTCCATTAATTTCAATGGAGAGGGGTGTTTGTTTGTTTTTTGTTTTTTCACCACCCTGCCAGCGCACTGCTCCAGTGTGAAAGCATTCATTGATTTTAATGAAAATAGGATTTTGTGAGCTTTTCAGGCGCTTTTTTTAGCGTGAAAGCGCCTGAAAAACACCTCATTGTGAAAGGGGTCTTATACTCACTGTGGAACCTAAGGGGTTAATCATCTGCACTGTGTAAAAAGGTTTGTTTGATCCAGTCTTCTCTGATCCTCCCCTTCTTCCACTGTCCTCAATATATTTCCTGATAATACAGAGCCTGGGGACAGGCTGCACGTGCTCAGTCTGGTGTGTATTTTTAGAGTATTTTTTTTTTCTTGGGAGGGTCCATGTGATCAGCACTGTCCAAACAGGGGGTCAGGGGTCCTGCATCCTGATAGGATAGTCAGTGCAGAATAAAAACTCCTACAAGCTTTAACCAGACACTGATAGAAGTCACAAGACTACTAAACACTGCTAATGAGAAAAGGCATTCAGCAGTTTATATTTACTAAAATAATTGCATTTGCATGATCTGTGTACCGTGGGAGACCAGATATAGTGAATGCAGGGTCCTGGGTTTAGTAACAGTTTAAAAAGAATGGCACCAATGTGCAGTAATGCTGCAGTTAATGTTTAGTATTTCCCTGGGCAAATGTCAACCACTGCACAAAGCACTAAAAGCCTTGCACACCCAATAAGAGCGTGACTGTTTCCAGCAGTTGCCTGGTCATATATTTGAAGAGGAATATAAAAATACAAAACATAAAGAAGTCCTAAATTAAAAAATGTACCAAGTTGTTGACAAATTGACCAGAACTGCACTCCCTTCCTAGGGTCATTTAAAGAGAATATCAGTCTAACCTCCCAGATACTTAAAGAGGAGTTCCACTGGTTAAGTTTATTTAAAGTCAGCAGCTACAAAAAGTTTAGCTGCTGACTTTTAACAGACACTCATCTGTCCCACAGTCCAGCGTGGTTGCTGCCCGATGCCTCGCTCCTCCCCCCCAGCGAAAGCATTGTAAGTGTGGGCGCCTGGCTGGGACTGCTTGCGGCCTCACAGCCGGGCTTTCGCTGCGCTCTGTCAGTGACCAGGCAATCTTCTGTGACGTTTGACGTGTCCCAGAAGATTGGAGGGAGGGGTCACCTAGGGGGAGAGGAGTCGCCTAGTTGGCCAGAAGGCGGAAGTGGGACAGGAAGTCCCTCTCAAAACCAGGTAACCCCCCACAAAAAAAATGACATGCCAATTGTGGCATGTCAGGGGGCGATGAGTACTTAAAGCGGAAGTTCCACTTTTGGGTGGAACTCCGCTTTAAAGTGGTTATAAAGTATACACATTTTTACCTTCTTGCATTAAGGTAAAAAAAAAAAAAAAAAAATGTTTAGGCACTGGCAATCTCTACCCCTTCTTTGACTTACCTGAGCCCTTATTAGATCCAGCGTTGTGCTTGTTTGCAGCGGTTCGCTTCCCTCACTTCGGGGTCTCACTGGCTTTGCTGAAGCAGAGGGAGCCATTGGCTCTGGCTGCTGTCAAAGCCTGTGACGAGAGAGCAAAGGGCAGAGTCCCACTGTGTCAATAGACAAAAGGGAGGAGCCAGGAGCTAAAGCAGGGGACCCAAGATGAAGAGGTTTGGGAGCTGCTCTGTGCAACGTTATTGCACATAACAGACAAGTATAAACCGATTTAAAAAAACAAAAAAAACAAACACATCATTTACAATTTAAGCTGGCCATAGAATGATCGAAATTAAGCAAGATTAGCAGGGATGGGCCAAATTTTGATATGTATGTGGCCATCCCTATTGGACAGAATTTGATGGACTTCTGTAAAATGGGCAAGTTGGAAAACTTGTCAGTGACTGTAGCTGCTGATTAGTGTATTCTGACAGCGGAGAGTGCCACTGTCAGAAAACAGCAGGGGGGATTCCTCCATTAAAGGGGATCTATTTATGACCAGCTTTACAAACAGAGACTCCAGTTCAACTGCCATCTGGTTCTAAGGTGCAGCCAAAGTTAGTTTTTTATGAAATACAGAAATTGCTTGCTGAAGATAAATACAATAATTAAATCATCTAAATGGTGTTAAGTTCAAGAAGAAAAAAAATGAAGGCCAAAAGACAAGAATTATGACAAAGTGATCATCAAATGTAAGGTCTGCTATAATAGTATCCTAAAGATGTGCTCATATTGCACACAGAAATGAGCTTCTCTCTGACACGTTGCTAATGAATCCAAAAGTTGCAATAAGAATATGAGCAGTTTTACAATTTACTTTACCCATTAGGGCTCACAATTCCAGGCATCAACGTGTTATAATCTTGATAGAAATGGAATATAATAGAGTCTAAAGTATATCCCCACCCAAAACATTCTTACTTTTGAATAGAAGACACCTGTCATGGTTTTACTACCACTGAAACTCCATTAGATTGATTTCCCTTACTTCCTGTCCCAGCAGACAATCTTTTACTACATAGGAAGTGAATTTAACTCTCCAACAGCATCACAGATAGAAATAAAAATGAGTTTGCTTAGTATATAGTAGGAGGAAAGACTAAAATCACTGTCAGTTTTTTTTTAAATCTTGTAATATTAAACCACACAACCTTCATTATTCACCTATATGGCAGATGGTTGGCTAATTCTAAACACAAAAAAAGCCAGCACTCCAACAGCATATCAGTAAAAATCTGATATGTTTGAGTGTACCCTTCCGATATGGGATTTCAAGAAACAGTCATCTTAAAAGTTCAGTTTTGAGTGCTGACGTTTTTCAGTTTGAAAAGCTATTTGTGTCTGTGCCCTTGTTGCAGATTTTCCCTCACTTCCTGTTTAGTAATACTGTTGTCTGCGAACAGGAAGCGAGAGGAATTCTCTAACAGAGCCCCAGAAAGCAGTATGTATCCTTTAAACACAGTGGTCATCAACCCTGTCCTCAGGGCCCACTAACAGGCCAGATGAGATGCAGACTACAATACTGCAATCACTGAGCAGCAAATGATATCACCTGTGATGCATTTCAGTTATCTTGCAAACCTGCCCTGTTAGTGGGCCCTGAGGACAGGGTCGATGACCACTACTTTAACACACTAGAGAAAGGTGTTTTAGTCAATATCTCTGAATGATATCAAGCCAGGAAAAAATCTCCCTACAGATGCATCTCCATTGCCACAACTGGCTCCAAGCTAAAAGTCGAGCACAGCACAATGGCTATGTGGTTAGCAAATCTGCCTGGCAGCACTAGGGTCATTGGTTCAAATCCCAAACATGGCACTACCTGCATGGATTTTGCATGTTTTCACTGTGCCTGCTTGGTTTTTCTCCCACACTCCAAAGACATGCTGGCAGGTTAATTTACTCCCGTCTAAATTGGCCTTATTATGTATGAATAAGAGTTAGACACCTTAGCTTGTAAGCTCCCTGAGGGCAGGGACTGATGGGAATGAACAAAATATATATTTTCTGCGTAAATTGTTGGTGCTATATAAATATCTATAATAAATAAAAAGGCACAGCAACTCTTGTTTTAGCCCTTGAAGCAACAGTTATAGGTTAAAAAATACAACCAAGCCTTGTTCCTTAAGCCCTGGTTCACATTAGAGCGCTCTGACATGCGATTTGACGTGTCAAATCTGTGGCAATTGCCGTCAATGGCACCGTCCTAATCGGTGCGGCGTTGCGACGATTTCCAAAAGTAGTTCCTGTACTACTTTTTGCGATTTCGGGGTGCAATTTACATTGACATCTGTGCAAAAACCTGCACAGATGTCTCTGAAATCG
>JBBGZY010000065.1:7020000-7442500 GCA_037952925.1 Lithobates clamitans
TATCGTTTAAAGCAGAATTCCGGCCACATACATTTTTTTTCTGGCATCCCATAATAATGCATTAACAACCAAAATAAAGTTTATATTTGTTTGCTATTGGATCTGAATTTTATATATTTTTTATACTTATAATTAAAGCGGGGGTCCACCTACATCAGCCTAAAAAAAAAATATTAAAAGCCAGCAGCTACAAATACTGCAGCTGCTGACTTTTAATAAATGGCCACTTACCTGTCCCAGGGTCCAACAATGTTGGCAGCCGACGCCGATAACCCGCTCGGTTCTCGGCAGCTGCCGCTGCCATCCTAGGTGAGGGAATCAGGAAGTGAAGCGTTGCGGCTTCACTTCCCGGTTTCCTACTGTGCATGCGCGAGTCGCGCTGCGCATCGTAACTGGTCCCCGCTATCTCCTGGGAGCTGTGTGTTTCCCAGGAGACAGCGCGGAGGGACAGGAAGAGGCATAGACTCCCGTGGGAGTCTATGCCGGAAGAGGATGCAAATACCTGTCTTAGACAGGTATCTGCACCCCCCCCCCCTTAAAGGTGCCAAATGTGACACTGGAGGGGGGGGGGAGGGTTCCGAAAAGCGGAAGTTCCATTTTTGTGTGGAACTCCGCTTTAAGAAAATCCTCTTCTGGCTGTTGCCATGATGATTGTGGACATGTGAAGCTCATTCGCAACCTCTTCTCGGATTTGCGATGGAGAGGTGCATGCTAGGCAACCAGCATGCACCTCTCGTTTCGCGCATGCGCGATGCTCCGCCGGCCGTAGCACCCATTGTTTAGAAAGGTGCCATAACAACAGGCAACGACAGAGGAAGGTCCTGCCCTGTTGTTATGGCATAGATGTGATCCGCCTTAAATCGCGTCATTTCCTGTCGGGAAATAACAAGATTTTTGCTCACAGTACTGCCCACTGACTCCTGGAAAATGATGACTCACATTTCCCAGGAACACAGGCGAGGGAGAAAGTGATTCGGAGCTCCGTGGACCCGGAAGTGGCAGCTTAGGAGCACTACATAACAACAGGGCATTTCTGGTGAGTTAAAAAAAAAAAAAAAAATACCCCCAAATATTTAATAATACTATGAAAGGATTGTAAATATGTAAAAAATGTTTTTTAGGGTGGAACTCCGCTTTAAGGATTGACATTTTTTTTATGTGTAAAATTTGTTCACATTGATATATTGCACTGGAATATTTATAGCCCATATTTAAATATTCTATATGAAGCAGATTAATTTATGTAGTGGGACACCACATTTATTTATTTTTGCACTTTATGGATTGATAGCATGTTTGAATATTTAGTTTGCAGTATTATGTAGAGATATTTACACAGCGAGGCACAATATTTATATAGAATTGCTTGATTTAAACACAACATATGGGAGTGTGACTGGTGTCAGCAGCAGAAAGGCATTACATGTCCTTGCATCAACAGGATGCTTCTTTCAAGGCTTTCAGCCTAATATATTATGGATAACTCGCAAGATTTTATTTTATAACGTTAAGGTTGCCACACAATCTCTGAGCAACATTTGCCTCATGGGTATCCCCGATGAACAATGATCTTTTTGGCTGTCTGTAAGGAGGGGCATGTTCCCAACCACCACACACGTAAGGAGCATTCTGCTATGTGACCATCACACTAATTTAACTTTGGACATACCGGTAGTAGCTATTAGTAAGGATTCCCTGAGCCTGGAAAGTTATTTTAAAGTGTTACTAAACCCAGTAATATGAATGTAAGAATGTAGTTCATCTGCCCCCCCCTCCCTGCAGTGCCCACAGCTTAGAAATCTTCTTTTTACATTAAAATACTGCCACTATATACCTTTTTGGTTGATCTGTATACCACAGTCATGTGATAAACTGCAGGTTATGCCTCAGTGCTGAGTGTTCAGGTAGGAGGATATTTCCACTACAGCCTGTGTCCTCATGCTGGTATTAGAGGTGGATCAGCCATCAATCAAGATGTGACATACCAGCCACTGTGTTCTTTTTTAGTACTGGGCATGGAGGAGGAGGGAAGGACTGGGCTGTCATTTATGATCTGTATACAAGCCCACATGTGTCATGTCAATATCATGAGACCTGAAAAGCTCAGCTCAACAAGGAAATATTCTCTCCGCAATAGAGACCAAACTCAGGGGGACCACTCTGTGTCTTATCTGGCCTTGCCTGAAGAGACCCTGCAGGAGGGGGAGGATCTGTGCATAGAGGATCAAAGAGCCTTTTTACACAATACAGAGGATTAACCCCTTAAGTTTCACAGTGCATATAACAAGCATGCCATTTTGCATATACAGACAGATTTTACTGTTGTGGGTTTAGGAACACTTTAAGGGTTCATCTGTGTTAAAAGGTTGGTGCATCAATCTAAAAAAATTAAGCCAGTAAACCATGTGTAATTTTTTTCTGCTTTATACTGTATATTGCCATCATCAGAAGATATGTGGTTTCCCACAAGAATTATTGTAGTCTTCTAGATTCTGAAAGGCTTAAGCAAGCTTGTAGGTAAACCTACAACAATCCAAACAGAATTGTCTAGGATACCTGCATCAAGAGTCTACATTAAAACAGAACTTTTCTTCTTACCAAGTTCTGTTTTAGATGGCAAAAAAGGGACAGCTAGAAATGGCACCCCCTCTCTTCATCTCTTCAGTGTGGTCTGCCTTCATCACAGGCAGAAATGCAAAAGTGCACCCACAACACTTGGCATGTGCACTCCAACTTGGAACATGGGCACTGGCTAATTACGTTAGGCACCAGTGCAAAACACCACTTTCAGTCCTGCCTGCCCATAAGTGGGCACTATACCGTGTGCTGAAATCACGGTGCATAGGCACGCCATAGCCCATTAAATACCAACATTATACATCACCAATAGACTCAACCCCATCCTGCTAAAGAGGAGAAAACATAGAATAATTTATCATTAAAAAAGAAACACTGGAAAAGAGAAACTTGAGAAAAATAATCCTTTCATTCTACAAATTACTACTGGTCAAGGAACTGGTTCTACAGTTAGGTTTACGTTTTTGGCCCAACTTTAGCAAATCAGTTAAGTTCAAATGAATTAACCACTTAAGGACTAGCCTCGTTTTGGATTTTAGGTGTTTACATGTTTAAAACGGTAAATTCATACCCAACATGTCACGCTTCAAAATTGCGCCCGCTCGTGGAATGGCGTCAAACTGTTACCCTTAAAAATCTCCATAGGCGACGTTTAAAAAATTCTACAGGTTGGATGTTTTGCGCTACAGAGGAGGTCTGGGGCTGGAATTATTGCTCTCGCTCTACCGGTCGCGGCGATACCTCACATGTGTGGTTTGACCACCGTTTTCATATGCGGGTGCTACTCGCGTATACGTTCGCTTCTGCGCGTGAGCTCGTCGGGATGGGGGGGTTTTAAGAAATTTTTTTTATTTTTATTATTTATTTTACAATATTTTATTTATTTTTACACTGTTTAAAAAAAAAATGGTGTCACTTTTATTCCTATTACAAGGAATGTAAACATCCGTTGTAATAGAAGAAAGCATGACAGGTCCTCTTAAATATGAGATCTGGGGTCAAAAAGTCCTCAGATCTCATATTTGGACTAAGATACAAAAAAAAAAAAAAAAAAAAAAAAAAAGTCGTTTGAAAAAATGACATAAAAAAATATGCCTTTAAGAAAAGTGGGCGGAGCGGACGTAATGACGTCGCTTCAGCCGTCCAATGGTATGGAGATGGGTGGCGGCCATCTTAGCCTCACTCGTCTCCGTACCCAGGCACTGAAAGGTCCCGATCGCCTCCGCCGCTACCGACGGCTCCGGTAAGCGGCAGAGGGCGCGGGAGGGGGGGTGGCACCTCTCCCGCCGCCGATAACGGTGATCTCGCGGCGAACCTGCCGCAGAGACCACCATCATTGTACATAGAACCGGCTCCTGTATGATGGTTACCTCGGTTGTGGCAGCAGCTGCTGCCGTTACTGAGATATCCATCTTCAAAGTGCCGACGTATATGTACAGGAGTCGGTCGGTAAGTGGTTAAGGATGTTCACCTTTTTTGCTAAAAAAATTTTAATTTCAAATTTCTTTTTAAGGGGGCCAAAATCAAACTGCCACCCCTGCAGGGATTACGTTTAGATTGGAACAAATTCACTTCTCAGGAATACAGAGGGTTAAAGTACTTAAATGAACTATGGGACGAAGAAGAATTCTTCTCCTATTCAGGAGGAATAGACCGAACCACCTGCTCCCATGGATAAGTAAAAAAAATCTACAATGTTGTCTACCAAAGTTAGCTTGAGTGTATTTGTAAAGGCATTATCTATTACCTCAAATAATTTAAATCTTGAAAAATATCAAACCATTACTATAACCAATTCCAAAATAGTTGGGACACTGGGTAAAATCTACATAAAAAAACAGAATGCAATGATTTGCAGATCTCATAAACCCATAATTTATTCACAATAGAAAGCATATCAAATAAGATAATTTTAAAGTTAATGGGGGCAAAACTTCTCAAAAGACTTGTGACAAGGCCATGTTTACCACGGTGTAGCATCCCCTCTTCTTTCAACACTCTGTAAACATTTGAGAACGGAGGGGACCAGTAGCTGGAGTTTTGGGAGAGGAATGTTATCCCATCCTTGCCTGATATACGAGGCTAACTGCTCAACAGTCCTGGGTCTTCTTGTATTGACCAAATATTTTCAATTGGTGAAAGTTCTGGACTGCAGGCAGGTCAGTTAAGCACCCAGACTCTTCTACTACAAAGTCTTGCTGCTGTCATAGATGCAGTATGCGATTTAGCATGGTCCCGCTGAGATATGCAAGGCCTTCCCTGAAAAAGACGTCTGAATGGGAACATATGCTGCTCTAAAATCTGGATAGATCTTTTAGCATTGATGATGCCTTTCCATACACACTAATGCACCCCCAATACCATCAGAGATGCAGGTTCTTGAACTGAGTGCTGAGGAGAAGCTGAAATGCTTCTCTTCTCTTTAGTTGGAAGAGGCAGTGCCCATGGTTACAAAAATAATTTTGATCCGTCTGACCAAAGGATCTGTTTTTCACTTTGCAACAGACCATTTTAAATTAGCTTTTGGCCAGAGAAGATGGCGGCATTTCTGAATCATATTCAGATATGGCTTCTTTGCGTGAAAGAGCTTTAAAAAGGGATTGTAAAGGCAGAAGGATTTTTTTATCATAATGCATTCTATTCTATTTTTAGCACTGATCACTGTATTAGTGTCGCTGGTTTCCAAAAAGAGTGTCAAAAGTGTCACTTCATGTCCGATTTGTCTGCCGCAAGATCACAGTCCCGCTATTAGTCGCTGACCACTGCCATTACTAGTATAAAAAATAAATAAAAATTCCATAAAAATATCCCATAGTTTGTAGACACTATAACTTTTGCACAAACCAATCAATAGACACTTATTTGGATTTTTGTTTACCAGAAATATGTAGCAGAATACATAGTGGTCTAAATTTATAAAGAAGTTAGATTTTTTACATTTTATCGTTTGTGTTATCGCAGAAAGTAAAAAATGTTTTGTTTTTTTTCAAAATTGCCGGTCTTTTTTTTTTTAGCACAAAAAATAAAAACCACATAGGTGATCAAATACGACCAAAATAAAGCTCTATTAGGGGGGGGGGGAAGGACATACATTTTATTTGGGTGCAGAATCGCACGACCGCGCAATTGTCAGTTAAAATAACGCAGAGGCATATCGCAAAAAATGGCCTGGTCAGGAAGGGAAGTAAACTTTCTGGAGCTGAAGTAATTAAAGTAGAACTATAGGCAAAACTTTTTTTTTTTCATTTTGGTTAGAATAAGGGAGGGTTAGGACCCCTGTTGGTTTATTTTTTGCCATCTATGCCTCATTGGGGAGATTTACCTTCACTTCCTGTCCCATAGCCAAAACAGGAAGTGAGAAAAAATGCCTGCAAATTAGGGGAATCCCTTGGGGACCCCTAGGTCACAAGAACTAGTATTCCTGTTCTGTGGACAACTCAAAATTTGTAATTTTCTTTTATTTTTACTTCTAATGGAAAACAGGATAAATAGAGAGGCTGAATCTCCCTAACGGGGACACAGACTGCAATAAAAAGACAGGTGTTCTAATCCCTCTCCACTCTATTAAAAATAAATTTAAAAAAATTGCCTTTAGTTACACTTTAATTTTTTTTTTTTTACTAAAATAGATTGGATGAATAGTAACACAAATCTTGTGTGACAAATAAAATGCAACAGTCACCATTTTATTGTATGGAGTTTTAAGTACTCTTCAGATCTAAAATGTGCATTTTCCCACGTGCAAATGGTACTTACCTTTGTCAGATTTCAGATGCACTTTACCAGCTTGACTGACATATACATCTATTGTTCCATGTGTTGTAGAAGCCATTAAACAACCATCTGAGGAATCTGAAGTGTACAAAATAGAAATGGTTTTCAGCAAGCTACGTTTTTTTTTTTTTTTTGCCTACATTAGGGTTTACAAATCTCTGTTAAAAGAATACTGGTTACTATTATTCTATCATATATGTTCCAACATATTCTACAAAAACATGTGTCAGAAGCGTTGGGGAAACTGGAGAGGTTTACAAAGTGGAACCAGGAATATGACACACTCAGAAGACGCTGAAACGGACTTTGAACTGCATATTCAAAGAAGCATTGGTAGGATATACACACACATACATACATAATGTATGTAAACCACAAAGATAATGAATGTAGTTGATGGACAAGCAATAGGGCTGACCCCCGACAGCCCAAAAATATAGAAAAAAAAAAAATTATGGTTGCAGTACTCTGTATATTTATTCAAAGCAAAAAAAAAAAAGTAATTCTAACAGCATCATTGTTCAATTACAATACAAGCTTTTGGACAATAGGTCCTTCTTCAGGCAAAAAAAACACTGCACATATTGTATCAAAAGGCTTAGTAACATTCAGGCTCGGTGCACATACAGACCGCATGCGGCTCACAGCAGGGGTCCGATGCGTGCTGGTTCAGTTTCAGGTCTGATTTCAGCCCAATTTTTGGGCTGAATTCGGACCTGAAACGGACCAAAAGACGCACAGCGTTTTTCTGCAAAACGCACCAAACCTGCTGCGGAGATATGTGAACTGGCTCCATAGAGAGCTGGTCAAAATCTCCTGCTATTGCGAATTGGATGCAGGGAAACCGTATCCAATTCGCAATGGTGTGAACCCAACCTTATAGAGATAGGTTAAAACAAAAGTGGTGCTGCTGACATTTATAGACGTTGAATGGTTTGTGGGAAAGGTGGAGGCAGGGGAGAAGATCGGAACACCTAAAAATCCTATGACGGAACAAATGCAAGCTTAACAAACCCTTTCTGCTTGACAAGATATTATCAAGCCAGCAGATAAAGGAGGTTCAACTGTTGTAATGGATATGACAGACAATGAAAAAGGGGCTTGGGGACGGTTATCTGATCTTTCTGTATATTCCATACTCAGATGAAATGTAGGGTCTATAATTGTTATCATCGGTGTATTTTAAATGATAGAGACAGAATATCAATCAAAAATCCAGAAAAAAACACATGATACAAATGTTATAAATTAAGTTGCAGTTCAGTGAGTAAAGTATTTGATCCACAAGCAAACAATAATTCTGGCTACAGTATGTGCTCATGTGCTGCACAGATTGTTCCTGTCAATTTAAGAAGGTGCTCCTAACGACAACTTGTTACAGTATGTGTATAAAATAGACCTGTCCACAGGATCAGCCCAGAATTACACGGGGGGAGCTCGTGAATGATCTCAAGACAGTTGGGACCACTTCACCAAACAAACCATTGGTAACACAATACGCTGTTATGGATTGAAATCCTGCAGCACCCGCAAGGTCCCCCTTCTCAAGAAGGCACATGTACAGGCCCGTCTGAAGTCTGCCAATAAACATCTAAAATGATTCAGAGAAGGATTGGGAGAAAGTGTTGTGGTCAGATGAGACCAAAATTGAGCTCTTTGGCATTAACTAGACATTATGCTTTGGGGCTGTTTCTCTGCTAAAGGTACAGGCCCACTTTGCCGCATTAAAGGGCCAATGGACGGAGCCATCTTGGATGAGAACCTGGCAATGACCCAAAACATACCACCAAGGCAACAAAGGAGTGGCTCAAGAAGAAACACAATAAAAGGTCATGGAGCGGCCTAGCCAGTCTCCAGACCTTAATCCTATAGAAAATATTATGGAGGGAGCTAAAATTTCAAGTTTCCAAGCGACAGCTAAGAAACCATAAAGTGGATGTAAACCCTCACATATACCCAGTGAAGTGAACAGCCTCAGATGATACACAGAGATGAAACAAATCTCCCTACATAATTTTTACATGTATATCTGCTATCTTCAGCTTTATATACTGTTTAGAAAGTTCAGATTGTGCTAGGAGATTTTCTCTTCCTGTTCAAAACCGCAGTGAAGTCTGGGCATATATAGCCAGGACAGCTGATTGGAGGAAAGGCACACACCCACTCTCCTCATAGGTAGAGACTTTCATAGCTGATCTTGAATAGTTCAGGGTTCTGCTAATCTATTTATAGCATCCTCCCCAACACAAAACTCAGGCTGCATTTATCATATGTGACAGAGAACTTGCCAGGAGTTATCAGGTTGATAACAGGAGAACAGAGCAGGAGACACCTACGGGACATAGTGCTTTGAAGAGAGATAAGAAAACATTGCAGATATAAAGTTGTACTCATAAGTTTACATACCCTGGCAGAATTTATGCTTTCTTGGCCATTTTTCAGAGGATATAAATGATAACACAAAAACTTTTCTTTCACTCATGGCTCGGTAACAATCAACTGTGTTTACTCTTTTTAAACCACAATCACAACAAAAACTACCCAAATGACCCTGAACAAAGTTTACATACCCTGGTGATTTTGGCCTGATAACATGCACACAAGTTGACACAAAGGGGTTTGAATGGCTATTTAAGGTAACCATCCTCACCGATCATCTGTTTGCTTGTAATTAGTGTGTGTGTATAAAAAGTCAATGCGTTTCTGGACTCTTGACAGACCCTTGCATCTTTCATCTAGTGCTGCACTGATGTTTCTGGATTCTGAGTCATGGGGAAAGCAAAAGAATTGTCAAAGGAGCTGCGAGAAAAGGTAGTTGAACTGTATAAAACAGGAAAAGGGATATAAAAAGATATCCAAGGAATTAAGAATGCCAATCAGCAGTGTTCAAACTCTAATCAAGTGGTGGAAAATGAGGGGTTCTGTTGAAACCAAACCACAGTCAGGTAGACCAACTAAAATTTCAGCCACAACTGGCAGGAAAATTGTTTGGGATGCAAAGAAAAACCCAGCAAATAACTTCAGGTGAAATACAGGACTCTCTGAAAACATGTGGTGTGGCTTTTTTAAGATGCACAATAAGGAGGCACTTGAAGAAAGATGGGCTGCATGGACGAGTGGCCAGAAGAAAGTCATTACTACGCAAATGCCACAAAGTATCCCGCTTACAATATGCCAAACAGCACAGAGACAAGCCTCAAACTTTCTGGCACAAAGTAATTTGGAGTGATGAGACCAAAATTGAGCTTTTTGGCCACAACCATAAGCGCTTCATTTGGAGAGGAGTCAACAAAGCCTATGATGAAAGGTACAACATTCCTACTGTGAAACACAGAGGTGGATCACTGATGTTTTGGGGATGTGTGAACTACAAAAGGCACAGGAAATTTGGTCAAAATTGATGGCAAGATGAAGTATGTGATCAAAAAATACTAGAGGAACATTTGCATTCATCAGCCAGGAAGCTGCACATGGGACGTACTTGGACATTCCAACATGACAATGATCCAAAACACAAGGCCAAGTCGACCTGTCATTGGTTACTACACAATAAAGTGAAGGTTCTGTAGTGACCATCTCAGTCTCCTTCTTTTGGGAGATCTCAAAACGTGCAGTTCATGCAAGACAGCCCAAGAATTTACTGGAACTGGAGGGTCATTTGGGTAGTTTCTGTTGCGATTATGATTTAAAAAGAGTAAACACAGTTGATTGATAATAAATGGCTTCAGCCAAACACTAACCATGAGTGAAAGAAAAGTTTTTGTGTTATCATTTATATTCTCTGAAAAATGGCCAAGAAATCAAATTCTGCCAGGGTATGTAACCTTATGAGCACAACTGTATGTGCCCAGCTCAAATTTCATAAATCGGGTTTACATCCACTTTAAGGATTTAGAGAAGATCTGTAAAGAAGAGCGGACCAAAATCCACCCTGAGATGTGTGCAAACCTGGTCACAACTACAAAAAACATCTTACCTCTGTGCTTGCCAACAAGTGTTTCTCCACCAAATACTAAGTCATGTTTTGCTTGGGGATAAAATAGTTATTTTACTCACTGAACTGCAACTCCATGTATAACATTTGTATCATGTGTTTTTTTTGGTTGATATTCTGTCTCTATCATTTAAAATACACCTTTGATAAAAATTATAGTGCACATTTCTTTGTAAGTGGGCAAACGTACAAAATCTACAGGAGATCAAATAATTATTTTTCCCACTGTAGCTACCAAAGCATTGTTTTAAAGAATTATCAATGATGAAAAAAAAAAAAACACAGTACTTGACTCTGGTAGCACCTTTTCTTTTATATACTACATAAGATATCTAAGGATCCCATATATCCACCAGGGAGACAGATTGTGGCTGGCACGGAGTCTGCACTTTTAGTGAAATATCCTGACAGAGTTATTTCTCCCTTGATACAAGGAACGAAATCAGTTATATGTGATACTAACTACCGATTTCTTACAACATATTAAGGTAGCAAACAGACTGCATGCTAGTCACCTGGGATAAATCTAGCCTTTATGCCAATATATCACATGTTTTGAGAATGTTATGTCATCCGCTTCTTAAGAAATCCAAACTGTTTATTACGTCTGAAATTCTGTTTTTTATGGATCTTTTCCAGGTGGTTTGAATTAACAATTATTTCCTTTTTAAGGTACAACATTATTTTCAACTACAGGGTGGGTCTATGAGCTCACATGTTGGGTTGCAAAATAAAGATCAAGGGTTATCATACATGGCCATCTAGTTCTGCTGTTTATTTAATAAAATCTCCTTGTGGATATTACTATTTTGGAGAAACATCTCAAAAAGGTAAAGACTGCTTTGGAAAACATAAGTATTCGACACAGACAAACTGGTGCAGCTGCCAAATTTTTTGTTGCATGTTCTCACTCTATTTCTCAGCTGAGGTTCAGGATGATTGATCATACTTCAAAAAAATAGAAGGGGTGGCAACAAGAAATTGTTTCTTGAGAAAAAGGGGGTATACTGGATTGAGCATTTACATACCCTACAACCTTGGGGACTTAATTGTGATTTACATTTGTTTCTTTAGCCCTGGTTTACACCAGTGCGGCTTTGAAATCGCGCTACTTTAGCGTGATTTCAAAGCCGCAGATCAGTGCAATTTGGACTTCAGATTTCATTGCTGCTTGTGACTTTAACAGAAGTCAATGCAAGGTGCAATGAAAATCGCAAACAAAGAAGTGCAGGAACCATTTTTAAAAGTTGCTGCATCTTGAGTCGCAACAATTTGAACAGTTTCATTGCCGACAATGGAGTGCGACTTGTCATGCGATTTTGAATTGTCAAATCACACTGGTGTAAACCAGGGCTTAGTTTATATACATTTTTTCAGACAGATATAAATAATTTTATGTATCTCGAGATATATTCATTTTGGTTGGATGTTCTGTTTTTTATTTTTTTTGTCTCCTTTTGTAGTTTTAGAGAATAATTTGCCCGCTTTCCAATTAAAAAGTAGAGTAGAGGAATGGTCCGTTTAAGACCCTCTGTTCACTCATGAGTTGTACATTTACTGTTACTATAAATGGATTACTTTTTATCCAGTGTATCTTTATAAATGTTACTAACCTGGAAGATGGAGCACTGATGCAGTTAGAACTACTATTATTTTGCTTTGAATTTACAAAGTATTGAAACATTGGTTTAAAAAAAAAAAAAAAATGAATGATATACTCTGTATGTGGTACACGCACACATGCTGTAATATATCTATCTATCTAGATCTATCTATATATGAAAGCAGTTTTACCAGAAATTAAAATAGGTCAATTGCATACCTACTGTGATATTTCCTCGTTCTGTATGAAGTTTTGTATCGCCTACAAAAAAAACAAATAATCAAAATAAGCATAAAAAAAATTAAAAATATATGAGAAAATGATTAAAGGTATACTTAAAAGTTCACGCCTTTGATAACTGAATTTCAGGTGATGGGGCTTAATTTTGACTTGGATGTGCAGCTTGGGCCTAGCATCCAAGGGGCGGCACAGAGACCCTCGGATCAATTTGAAGACTAACACAGATATAATAATAGTTTTTATTTGAAAAGCCTTACATATCTGACTACAGAAATCATTGATTTGGGACGTGAATGACCTTCCATACACAGTCAAACAAACATGACATTACCAATACAATGTATATAATAGGGTTGCACTAATGTTTTTTATCGGAGAGTACGAGTACCGATACTGTCAGTCAAGTACTCGCCGATACCAAGTACTGACACCTTTGCAGGGCGATTTGAGCCCATATAAAAATAAATAGGCTCAAATTGCACTGCAAAGAATTGCATGTGATTTGAACAGGAATGCAGTGCCTGTCCGAATCGCACGCAGTTTACCGCACCACTCCTGTGTGATCCTAGGCTGAAATCAGACGAGTCTGGGTTCACACAGGAGCGGTGCAGGAAACCGCATGCGATTCGGACTTTATGGACACAAACTGTACCGCAAAAAGGATCTGTTTCGGGTATCGAAGAACTTTCACGAGTACTCGTGAAAATACTTGGCATCGGCACCAATCCCAGTATCCGTGCAACCCTAGTATACAAGGTCTAGATTTGGGAATCTTTTCCCCATGTAGATCTTTAGGGTGCTGTATTCCATCAGCTGACTATTCTCACGCACTTACCTCCTAGCAAACCCTTCTAAGTAATCCAGCAGTGAATCTGTCTGCTATTACACCAGATGTTTTTTGTGTACTGAAGGGCCAAGATGTACACTATATGGAGATGAAGAAGTGAAAGAAGAGTTGCTCTGAGCATTGGAAACATACTCTTCTAGTCTGTAAAATGGAGAAAGTAGCATACAGTGGTTTCTGATAAGATATTGTTTAAAAAGAAATTATATACAGAAGCATTCACTGGGCATTCAGTCTCCCGTTTTCAAGGAAATGTAGTATCTAGAAAAGGTTCTGAAGCCACGTTCTAAAGATCAATGAAAACCCTTAATTTAATTTCTAGTATACTGTATACATATTTTATCCAACAGTATGAAGTCTTTCTGTGGCTCCACTTCAGGATTTCCAAAATGACACAGCCCACAGTGATCTAAGGAGCATTCTCCCCCATCACAAGCAGATGTTCACATCCTTCACAATGACTAAGGCTTTCATATGAAGGTCCAAGCCATTCTACAAAACCTGGCTTATCAAAAAAAAAAACAAAAAAACAAAAAACACACAACACAACAAAAGAGCTACGTTTTATTCATTTGCAGCTATGAAAACATCAACCTACCGAGTAAAAACCACTGAAAATTCTATGTATCCTTTCAACTGCGACCAATAAAACGAACTGGTAAATTATGGCCAAAATATTTCTATAATGGTAAAGTAGATCTGTGAAGAAGTGAAATTAGTCATCCTTTCCCTACAGTGTCCTCTGTATGGGAGTATTACTGCATCGAAAGGTAATAAAATGATTTGATGAGCATTTACACAGCTTGACAAAGAAGCAGCAACTGTGTCTTTCACAAGACAGCTACATGGCAAATGAAGAGCGTGGAATTAGAAAGGTTTGGAATGAGAATTTCATCTTTAGCGGAGGAGGACATTGCTGAGGGAATACTGTAGGAAAGACTGAGGAGGTTTGGATGTTTAGGGCTGCAACATGATATACTGCTTGTCTGACATTTCATTACACTTCTGTTTAACAAAGTCACCGTGTTGAGGGCTAGAAACATTAAATTGATACTAAAAGTCTATTTATTTTTTTTTGTTTCAAAATATGTTATACTTACCTGCTCTTTGTAAGGCCCCTTTCAAACGAGGTGGACGCCGCTTCCACGGAGTCTGCCTTTGTCCGCCGGCTCAGCGGGAGATCAGTCCATTGACAGGTCCCTCTCTGCTCACTGAGCGGGTAGGGGCTTGTCAGGCGCCGCTGCCGCCTATGGAGGGATCGGATGAAAACGGACAGCATGCATACTACACTTTTTTATTTTAAGTTTTTATTGGATTAATCGAAACAATAAAATTGGCCAACTGATTATGAATATACTTGTTAGTTGCAGCCCTACATGCGTGCGATCGCTTGTGGCTACTTCTAAAGCCGGTCAAAGATGGGTCCCTGCTGAAGCGGCCGAGATTGGAACCATGTATGAGCAGGCTGATTGTACCAAAGGTGATTGATTGACTTGGTTACAACCAGCATGCCTGATTTTTCATGCAATTGTTGCCAGTGGTTATAGCTGCTAGAAATAAACACTGTGTTCTCCCAGCAGGGACAACATCCCACGCCCCCACCCCCAGGGAGAACACAACAGCTCCACGGGAGGGATTCCCCTATCAACACTGACTGTGTTGATGGGGAATGGAGCAATTTTCTTTCCTACAATCTGTGTTTGCAGGAAAGAAAAATCACACCATCTTTGGCAGGATTAAGTTTGTAGGATTGCCTAATATTTTGTCCTTGATTAGCTAGTTAACCACATTTTCCTCTTTTTTTTTTTTTTTAACCTTGTAATATGTTTTGTGAAATTGAAGGCCACACTTGGGAACAAACAAGGTCAACTTATATGCATTTCAAACATTAAATCAAATGTAGGTATTAAAAAAAAATGCACAACTGGATGTTTAAACAGGTACATTTTACCCCTATGCGACAACTTGTGCCAAGAAGGGAAAAGCACCTGAAGCTCTCCTCTCTCGTGTCCTTCCTCTTCAGGGCAAGACACCCCCTTTCTCACTTTTGTGACACAGATGAAAACATTGGGATAAACCTTCTTTATATTAGGTATGGGTAAAGATTTAAGATATGTTCTAACTGATAAATCTAAGGATGGCCATACATTATACAATTTTCCTTTAGATTTACCAAAACCATATAATATTGGGTCAAACCTAAACACTTTCAATTTCAATGCAATCAGCAGGGCCTTGCACTACACAGTAAATCTAAACAATATTTAATAAGAAAATGTTATAATGTATGGCCAGCTTAAGAGCCATCTAGATGCGTTCAACTATATTTGGTCTTTGATTCTACCTGCAGGGTGAGCCCACCACACAATCTCCTCCTAAGGTCATTATCTAGTATGGCTACACAGCTGCTGACTGCACACAGCTGGATAACTAGAAAACACAATCTGTCCAGAATCTTTTCTCTCCTCCCCAAGGAGGGTTTCTATTATGAAATTCCATGGCATGTATTCCTTTTAGTCTAATGTAGAAAAAAGGAAAGCTATGGAATAAAATCCTATGCTCACTGCTGCAGGATTATCGAGGGTTGTTTGTGGGTGGAAGGAAATGGCTTACAAACAAAGGAAAAAAATATCTGAAAACAATGGAAAACAGGAACAGCAGCAATAAAAATAAAACCGGATCCCTTGATACTTCCAAATTAATAATAAAGTATAATGCCCTGTACACACGATTGGACATTAATCGGACATTCCGACAACAAAATCCATGGATTTTTTTTCCGACGGATGTTGGCTCAAACTTGTCTTGCATACACACGGTTGCACAAAGTTGTCGGAAAATCCGATCGTTCTGAACGCGGTGACGTAAAACACGACGTCTGGACTATAAACGGGGCAGTAGCCAATGGCTTTCGTCTCTTAATTTATTCTGAGCATGCGTGGCACTTTGTGCGTCGGATTTGTGCACACACGATCGGAATTTAACCGATCGGATTTTGTTGTCGGAAAATGTTATAGCCTGCTCTCAAACTGTGTGTCGGAAATTCCGACGGAAAAAGTCCAATGGAGGCCACACACGATCGGAATTTCCGACAACACAATCCAATCGCACTTTTTCTGTCGGAAAATTTGACCGTGTGTACAGGGCATAAGAATTTTGTAGCTATGAAAATGCAGCAATGCAATGTTTATGATGCACGCACATACCATAAAGTGTTAAAATGCTTTTTTGTCACGCTTTGCAAAGTGGGCACAGAACATTTAGAAGTAGAACTATAGCCTCCTTTTAAAAAACAGGGGCTGCAGCACTTCATTATTAATGCAACTTCCTACAGTTTTCTCAAAGTCCTCCTGAAAATGTCCCATAAATATCTCTTGATCCTGCCAGTCAAGTTCACCAAATGTAGCTTCCTGTGACGGTGGTGCAACGATGCTGCACTGCTCCTGAATATGGAGCACAGTTGTTCACTGTCATGTGAGCTGCTAAGACTAATGCCCCGTACACACGGTCGGATTTTCCGATGGAAAATGTCCGATCGGAGCGTGTTATCGGAAATTCCAGCCGTGTGTGGGCTCCATCGGACATTTTCCATCGGATTTTCCGACACACAAAGTTTGAGAGCAGGATATAAAATTTTCCGACAACAAAATCCGTTGTCGGAAATTCCGATCGTGTGTACACAAATCCGACGGACAAAGTGCCACGCATGCTCAGAATAAATAAAGAGATGAAAGCTATTGGCCACTGCCCCGTTTATAGTCCCGACGTACGTGTTTTACGTCACCACGTTCAGAATAATCGGATTTTCCGACAACTTTGTGTGACCGTGTGTATGCAAGACAAGTTTGAGCCAACATCCGTCAGAAAAAATCCTAGGATTTTGTTGTCGGAATGTTCGAACAAAGTCACACTGAGGCACTTTACAGGCACTATAGCGCTAAAAATAGCGCCTGCATAGCACCTCTCCTCTCATTCCAGTGTGAAAACCCAAGTGCTTTCACACTGGAGCGGTGCGCTTGTAGGACGGTAAAAAAGTCCTGCAAGCAGTATCTTTGCAGCGCTGTAGGAGCAGTGTACACACCACTCCTAAAGCGCCCCTGCCCATTGAAATCAATGGGCAGCACCGCCAAACCGCCGGCAAAGCGCCGCAGGGTTTTAACCCTTTTTCGGCCGCTAGTGGGGGTTAAAAGCCCCCCACTAGTGGCCAAATAGCGCCGCTAAAACGACGGTAAAGCACTTTACCGCTGACCCCCCCACGCCCCAGTGTGAAAGTAGCTTAAAAGTGAGATGAGAAGATGTTGCAGGGGGTGTGGCTATCAGCATGCTCACTGCTGATTCATAAGCCTATATAGCATGTCCTTCCCCCTGGTTTCTGAATTGCCAGTGCTGCCTCTGGTGCATAAAAATCATTCGTTTTTGCAGAGTGATGATGGGACTTCGGTCACATAGACAGTGTTTATTTACCTGATCACTGGTCCTGTGCTAAAATTCACTGCAATAATCCATGGCCTGTGCACTTTCATCTAAAGCCTCGTACACACTAACAGTTTTTTTTTTTTCATTCAACCCAGTGGATTGAACGAAAAAAAAAACCTGACCGCTCCAGCTCGGAGCCACTGTACTAACTGTCCGACGTTAGTACAGCGATCTCACCCACCTAACTTGTGTTCTGACAGGGGTACGGCTCCCCAGCCAGAACACTCCGGTCAGCCAATGGCTGAGCGCGCTGAACGGGAGCTGGTCGGCTGCTGATTATCCAGCATGCTTGGCTGGCTTCTGTCGGACTGACTGAGATACACACGGGCCGAATGACAGTCGGATTTTATTGAGCTGGCCGATATCTCCCAACACTTGGCTTGTATGTACTAGGCACAACTGAATTGTTTTGGCGGAAACATGTGAAGCCTTCTGCCATAAGCACTACATGTTACCACATTGCCATGAACACAATACATTATATACTGTGTCCTTGACAACAGGGTATTGGACAGCCCTTTTGAAGGAAAAGTGCTAACAGTTCATGTCCATCTCACTTAAGACTTGTGGCTCTTGACTGTTCCAATGTCATTTAAAAAAAAATTAAAATAACACATGGACGTGAGAATAGGAGAGAAGCAAAAAGTTACGATCACTTCCTGAGTTTGTTTGACCACCATTGTAATAGGGAGATTCTACACTGACCACCAATATAAAAGGGCTTTCTAATAGGGGTGACTATTCCACTCTCTATGCAGTGCTATTAATTCCCTTCTCTGAACCTTTGCATTCTGTATGACATGTTGCACACCACCCACTCTGGACCACTGTGTTCTATACTTTCTGCTGTGTGTTAAACAACCTAGACCACTGCACTCTACACATCTTAGTACAGACTGCTGTTTTGCTGTACGCTACATAGTCTGGACCAGTGTATCTCAAAACGGGGTGCTACGGCAAAAGGGAAAAAAAATAAAAATAATTGTCCCAACCCCTGTACAATCAGGTGCTTTACTACAGATAGCAGCAGGGAGGACGGGAGAGCCAGGTGGTGGTGCGGGCTTTGCTTCCTCCTCCCCTCTGTACACAGGCATTAACACAGGATCACGTTCAGATCCAAATATACAGCGGTTGGTTACCACCACCCCCCCCAATCTCCTCCTCACAATGCTCCTGTCACAGCAGCAGAAATTGCGAGTAGGGGGTAGTAATCAAACCCTAAAATAGAATATAAAAAAAAGATATGAATTGCTCTACAGTGAAGATAAACAGCTGCTAACACAAATGGTGCAAATAAATAGTTCAACAATAGTGCATGGCTTAGTGTTAACTAGGGATGGGCTTTATGTTCGGGTCGAACATGAGTTTGACTCAAACATTGGCTGTTCGCCCGTTCGCCGAATAGCGAACAATTTGGGGTGTTCGGGGCAAATTCGAAAGCCGCGGAACACCCTTTAAAAGTCTATGGGAGAAATCAAAAGTGCTAATTTTAAAGGTTAATATGTAAGTTATTGTCATAAAAAGTATTTGGGGACCTGGGTCCTGCCACAGGGGACATGTATCAATGCAAAAAAAAAGTTTTAAAAACGGACATTTTTTCGGGAGCAGTAATTTTAATAATGCTTTAAGTGAAACAATAAAAGTGTAATATTCCATTAAATTTCGTACCTGGGGGGTGTCTATAGTATGCCTGTAAAGTGGCGCATGTTTCCCCTGTTTAGAACAGTCTGACAGCAAAATTACTTTTCTAAAGGAAAAAAGGTCATTTAAAACTACTCGCAGCTATAATGAATTGTCGGTCCGGCAATACACATAACAGTTCATTGATAAAATGGCATGGGATTCCCCCACAGGGGAACCCCGTGTCAAAAAAAAAAAAAAAAAAATGGCATGGGGTCCTCCCAAAAATCCATACCAGACTCTAATCCAAGCACGCAACCTGGCAGGCCGCAGGAAAAGAGGGGGGGGGGACGAGAGAGCACCCCCCTGAACGGAGGAAGAACAAGATGGAGGAAGAAGAAGACCGAAGGAAGAGCATAAGAAGTTGGAAGAAGAAGCGGGGAAAAAAGAAGACATTAATAAAGGAATTGTCAAAAACCGTCTATTGTCTTTTTTTAAAAACATTTTTGACACTTTTTTTTTAAAATGGTAGGGGTACATTTGTACCCAATTACCAATTCACACAGTGGGGGGCGGGATCCGGGGGTCCCCTTGTTAAAGGGGGCTTCCAGATTCCAATAAGCCCCCCACCCGTAGACCCCCACAACCACCGGGCAAGGGTTGTGGGGATGAGGCCCTTCTCCCCATCAACATGGGGACAAGGTGCTTTGGGGGGGCTACCCCAATGCACCCTCCAAATGTGGCATGTGGCCTGGTACGGTTCAGGAAGGGGGGCGCTCTCGTCCCCCCCTCTTTTCCTGCGGCCTGCCAGGTTGTGTGCTCGGATAAGGGTCTGGTATGGATTTTTTGGGGGAACCCCACGCCATTTTTTTTTTTTAATTTTGGTGCAGGGTTCCCCTTAAAATCCATACCAGACCTGAAGGGTCTGGTAAGGATTTTGAGGGGGACCCCCACACCATTTTTTTTTAAATTATGGCGCGGGCTTCACCTTAATATCCATACCAGACCTGAAGGGCCTGGTATGGAATTTGGGGGGACTCCCACGCATTTTTGTTTTAAATTTTGGTTTGGGGTTCCTCTGTGGGGAAATCCCATGCGGTTTTTTCAATGAACTTTTATGTGTATTGCTGGACAGACAATTCAATATAGCCGCGAGTAGTTTTAAATGACTTTTTTTTCCTTTAGAAATGTCGTTATGCTGTCAGACTGTTCTAAACACGGGAAACATGCGCCACTTTACAGGCATACTATAGACACCCCCAGGTACGAAATTTAAAGGATTACTATACTTTTGTTGTTTCACTTTAAGCATTATTAAAATTACTGCTCCCGAAAAAACGGCCGTTTTTAAAACTTTTTTTTGCTTTGATACATGTCCCCTGGGGCAGGACCCAGGTCCCCAAACACTTTTTAAAGACAATACCATGCATATAAGCCTTTAAAATTAGCACTTTTGATTTTCCATGTTCGTGTCCCATAGACTTTAACGGTGTTCACGTGTTCGAACAAATTTTTTGCCTGTTCGCATGTTCTGGTGCGAACCGAACGGGGGGGGGGGGGGGGGGGGGTGTTCGGCCCATCCCTAGTGTTAACTGATTAAATATAGCAACAATTGTAAAACAAAGTGTCAATACTATTGAGTGAATGCAAATACCACTGTAAATCACTCACACTGTAATTACGGTCATACATAATAAAGTATCAATATTGCAAGGTGAGTATATATTTTATAAATCACTGTTAATCATAATACCCTTTGGACAAAGCACTGCTACAAGTTTGAAACACGTGCAGCCATCCAGATTTTATGTTTGGTGTTACTAAAGCTTTAATTGGTGCTGAAGCCCGCTAGCAGCTTGTTTAAAGTGGGAGTAAGTTGGGAAAGGCTACAAAAAAAAATAAAAAAATTCTGCTTCACTGAAGCTGTTCCCAAGAGCACAGTGGCCTCCATAATTCTCAAATAGAAGAGGTTTGGCCCAACCAGGACTCTTTCAAGAGCTGGTGCCCGGCCACACTGCGCAATTGGAGGAGAAGGGCATTAGTAAGACAGGTGACCAAGAACCCGATGAGATCCTATGTGGAGATGGGACATAGTTCTAGAAGGATAACCATCACCGCAACACTTCACCAATCTAGGCTTTATGACATAGTGGTTAGATGGAAACCTCTCCTCAGTGCAAAACAGATACAATCCCATTTGGAGTTTGCAAAAAGCTTGGGTTCTTGGTCACCTCTCATACTAAGGCAATTCTCCCCCCAACTGCTCATTTTGGCCAGGCGACCAGCTCTTGGAAGAGTCCTGGTTGTGCCAAACTTCTTCCTTTTAAGAATTATGGAGCAGAAAATTTTTAGTCTTCCCTAGATCTGGGCCTTGCAATAATCCTGTCCCTGAGCTCTGCAGGTACTTCTTTTTGACCTCAGGGCTTTTCTTCTGATACAGTATGCACCATTAGCTGTGAGGCCTTTTATAGAGTGGTGTGTACCTTTCCAAATCATGTCCAATCAATTTACCACAGGTGGACTCCAATCAAGGTGAAGAAACATTTCAGCAATGATCAAGAGAAATGGGAGGCGCCTGAGCTAAATTCCAAGCATTGTTGCAAAGGGTTTGAATACTTATTGCAATGTGATATTTGTTTTTTTTTTTTTTTTTTTAAATAAATACAGACTTTTCTAAAATCCTGTTTTTCCTTCGTCATTATGGGGTACGGAGTGTAGATTAATGAGAAAAAAATATGAATTTAAACAACAACTGTAGTATCAGGCTGCAACATAGCAAAATTAAAACGGTGAAAGGGGATCTGAACACTTTATGAATGCACTATATTTATCTAAATGAAAATCTGTATTATAGATTACAGTGTTAAAATTTGGAAAATATATATTTATTTGGATATCAATTTTGTTTTTTCCAGCCCTGCAACAGCTGATACTAAGCAGTGCCTGCTAAAACTTCGGTGTCACCCAGCCCATGTTATAACTGAAAAATCTAAATCAAGTACTACAGGAAATGGGGAAGCTTTTGCTTCATGCTCTCATTAAAGCATGTGTAAAAGGTTGTTCTTTTTCTATAGTGCTACAATGCATTTCCATTCTAGATACAGCATGTGGAGTCCTTTAATAAGAATCAGAGGCAAACACATAAAAACTATCACATTACAATGATCTATGGGTACATGTCCCCTTGAAAGCACACAATGATTGCGAGCCAAGCATAAATAAGTCATTCCTGCCTTGAGCTGAGTCACCGTACCGTAGTATCCTGCTTAAAATGGGACCTGTCGTAACAGTTTTCTGAAAAAACAGTAAAAAAAAAAAAAAAGAAAAAAGCTAGGAACACCTCGTTCAGAGGAAGGAATGTTAATATGTTTAGTAATGCACTATGATTTGACATAACACTTCTGAGTGGAGAAAAGTTAGATTGATAAAGCTTTCATAATACAGAAAAATTACATTAGAAGTTAGCATGCAACTTTAAGACCTCATGCACACAGGACATTTTTACAGCTGCTGTTTTTGGCTTGATGTGTTTTTTCGTGCAGCCAATAAACTCCCCAGCATGTTATCCTGGGTCCATGCACACATACAGTACCTTGCAAAAGTATTCACCCCCTTGGCTTTTTACCTATTTTGTTACATTGCAGCCTTTAAATTTAGTTCAATGTTTTTTTTTTAATCTGAATTACATGTGATGGATCAGAACACAATAGTCTAAGTTGGTGAAGTAAAATTAGAAAAATATATACATAAAACTATTTTTCAGAAATAAAAAAAAACTGATAATTGGCATGTGCGTATGTATTCACCCCCTTTGTTATGAAGCCCATAAAAAGCTCTGGTGCAACCAATTACCTTCAGAAGTCACATAATTAGTGAAATGATGTCCACCTGTGTGCAATCTAAGTATCACATGATCTGTCATTACATATACACACACACACCTTTTTGAAAGGCCCCAGAGGCTGCAAAACCTAAGCAAGAGGCACCACTAACCAAACACTGCTATGAAGACCAAGGAACTCTCCAAACAAGTAAGGGACAATGTTGTTGAGACGTACAAGTCAGGGTTAAGTTATAAAAAAATATCCAAATCTTTGATGATCCCTAGGAGCACCATCAAATCTATCATAACCAAATGGAAAGAACATGGAACAGCAGCAAACCTGCCAAGAGAAGGAAGCACACCAAAACTCACGGACCGGGCAAGGAGGACATTATTCAGAAAGGCAGCACAGAGACCTAAGGTAACCCTGGAGAAGCTGCAGAGTTCCACAGTAGAGACTGGATTATGTGTACACAGGACAACAATAAGCCGTACAATCCATAGAGTAGGGCTTTATGGCAGAGTGGCCAGAAGAAAGCCATTACTTTCAAAAACACTGCTAAAGCAACACTTGGGTGGTTTAAGGGGAAACATGTAAATGTGTTGGAATGGCCTAGTCAAAGCCCAGACCACAATCCAATAGAAAATCTGTGGTCAGGCTTAAAGATTGCTGTTCACAAGCGCAAACCATCCAACTTGAAGGAGCTGGAGCAGTTTTGCAAGGAGGAATGGGCAAATATCCCAGAGGTAAGATGTGGCAAACTCATAGAGACTTATCCAAAGCGATCTGGAGCTGTGATAGCCGCAAAAGGTGGCTTTACAAAGTATTGACTTTAGGGGGGTGAATAGTTAAGCACATTGACTTTTTCTGTTATTATGTCCTATTTGTTGTTTGCTTCACAATAAAAAAAAACAAAAAACAAACATCTCCAAAGTTGCGGGCATGTTCTATAAATTAAATGATGCAAATCATTTCATTTTGATGCAAAACAATCCATGTTAATTTCAGGTTGTGAGGCAACAAAACATGAAACATGCCAAGGGGGTGAATACTTTTGAAAGGCACTGTAGGCTGCTATCAGCGTTTTTTGGCAGGGCTGTTTTCTGTCTGGAAAAAAAAACAGGAACTAGAGGGTTTCTTAGAGGAGTTTTACAGATGTAAAAACACTAATGCCCTGTACACACGGTCGTATTTTCCGCCGGAAAATGTGATAGGACCTTGTTGTCAGAAATTCCGACCGTGTGTGGGCTCCATCACACATTTTCCATCGGAATTTCCAACACATAAAGTTTGAGAGCTTGCTATAAAATTTTCCGACAACAAAATCCGTTGTTGGAAATTCCGATCGTGTGTACACAAATCCGACGCACAAAGTGCCATGCTCCTCAGAATAAATTAAGAGACGAAAACTATTGGCTACTGCCCTGTTTATAGTCCCGACGTACGTGTTTTACGTCACCACGTTCAGAGAGATCGGATTTTCCGACAACTTTGCGTGACCGTGTGTATGCAAGACAAGTTTGAGCCAACATCCGTCGGAAAAAAAATCCATGGATTTTGTTGTCGGAATGTCTGATCAATGTCCGACCGTGTGTACAGGGCATAACTCTGATAAAAGCTTAAAACCGCAGAAAAGCACGGTTTATCAGAGTATACCTTTGCTGAAAAAAAGCTAAAAAATGCTGCAAAACTCATTCTACAGATACAGCTTTCTACAGCTAACGCTACCGCAGTTTTTATAATGTCCTGTGTACATGAGGCGGAAAACTGAATCTTAGCCAAAGTAGAATGTTGAATTCAAATCTATATTTATGTTGTATCTGTATCCAATTATTCAGTGTTCCAGGACCTTGAAATATCTGTACAGAGCATACATTTGTGTACATTTGCTGAATGGGAAATGCAAACATAGAAATACAGGAACTGCTACTTCTAAGGTGTATTTAAAATGTTTAGGGTATCAGGCCATCATTTGGATATTCAATATTTAATGGATACCTGACATTATGAAAGTCAGAATACTTCTGCACTTGTTTAATTTATCATCTGCATGCTTGTTCCAGGACAGTGACATGCTTGGTAGTTAAGCAATGTGACAAAGATATCAATCACATTTTAAAGAGTCAGCTGTCCTCATTCTAGCCTCACACAGTCTACTGATTACTCAATATGATGTAAACTCATTTTTTTAAAGCCGAATTCCAACTTCATTTTCACTAGAACTGAGTGGAATGATCAATCTAAAAAATATATCATAGCTCTGTACTATGTTGCTCTGTTGTCTGCAGATCCCCTGATATTCTGGGTTTAGTTGTGACTTTGTGTCATGTGACACTCTGTATATCCTGCAGCAGCTAGAGTCTTTCAGACTATGCAAATGATGTAAATTCCTTCACAGCTCTGATGGTGGGTGGGATTGAATACATCCCAATTATCATTCAATCCTGCCCAGTCACACCTACAGAAAGAGTCCAAACCTCCAAAAAGTACCAAAATCTAGCTGTGCTGCTGCTGGGCAGGATTGAATGGATCACAATTAGAATTCAATCCTGCCCAGTTAAATATGCCAACCAGTGTGAACTGGGTGGGCCACCCTTCAAATCCCACACTCCCATAGACCCATCCCTCAGATCCCCCCCTCCTCCACAGCCCTGCTCTCTGTGAAGCGATTAATTTGCATATGAAAGAAACCCCTTAATAATAACCTCCCATAGCCCTTCCTCAGTAGTCTTGCAGGAAGCCATTATTCTTTTGCATGCTGCAAGACAGGAATGACACAGGAGGAGGTATGACACTTTACACCTTTCCCCACCCATATGAAGGCCCAGAAACACCCACAGTAACCCTAGGACCCACCCACATCTACTATCAGAACTGATACAAATTACTCCCATAGCCCGCCCTGAAGCTACAGAGGTTCAAAGGATCATGGGAGATGTAGTATCAGGACTGGCAAAGGAAAGAAACAGGAAATCAGAGAACTCTGAATTTCACCCAGGAGGAGGAGTGACATCACAGACACAGAAACCTGCTGTATACAGCTAAAGGAGGTAAGTTGCACACAAACTGACAGCGGGGTTGAGATTCATTTACATGCACAATGCTGTTATTTTGGAGAAGAAAGGCTGGAGCTATATCATAGCTAAAGCCAAGAATGATGAAAACCGCTGTCAAGTTTTTACTGCTGCAACCACTGGGAAGATTTCCCCTCACTTCCAGTCCAGGTGACAAGACTTTTACAAGGGAAGAGTATAAGAGGAAGCCTTCTCCACTGGCATACAGACAATATATCAAATCATGACAGATGTTCTTATTTTCCTCCACTCTACAATGAAGGGTATTCTTATTGATGCTTGTGTCTTTGTAGGAGAAATTTTCCATCTCATCTATGTTGTGACCACACTGCCACTCAGACAGAAAGTGAGAGGAAAGCTACCAAATGGAGATGCACACAATAAAGTGGTTGTAAACCCTTACATATACCCAGTGAAGTGGCTGGCCTCAGGTGATACACGGGTACAACTTAAAGTGGAGTTCCACCCACTTTTACAACTCTTCAGAATCCCTCACTAAACTGTGCACTGTAAACAAATTGGATATGTTTTTATTTTTTTTCTTAGCACCTACTGTATATCTGCTGTATTCATTTTTCACTTCCTCCTCCCTGGCCGTGGGCCATCGCATCATTTCCTGTTTGCAATGCCTTCTGGGAAGGGGCGGCAACTTCCTCTAAAACTGCCGTTGCCATGGAAACCTGACCTGAAACCTATTACACTGCTTGTGCTGCACTGAGCATGTGCGAGATCTGCAAGGATGAGATCCAGGAAGAAATACAGTCTGGCTTCAGATGCCCACACTTAAGATGGCCACGGCCTGCTGTAATTTTATAAAATAACAAACTACTGCTATAAACTAACAAAACAGACCTTAGTTTACAGACTAACTTTACTAGAATACATTAAGCTTGTGTATTATAGGGGTATTTTTATTTAAAAAGTATAATTTCGGCCGGAACACCACTTTAAGTAGGAGAATTTGTTTTATCTCTGCTTATCTGCAGTCTTCTCTTATCTACATCCGTCCAAAGTTCAAAATTTATACAACGTGTCTGAGCTGTCAGAAAACAGAAGCCAAAAGCTGAATTTAAACGCTGCAGAGCTCAGTGAGGAGAGCTGAGAGCCAATTGGAGGTCTGAAGCCATCAATCACAGGCTGTGTGCTGGAGGTCCTATCTCCTGTCACCTTTTTACCACTTGGTGTCAGGAAAACTCATACAGAGAGTAGACAAAAATTACAGTTTCTGCTCTGGATTGAAACAAAAACACACTATAGAGGAATATGCTTTGTTTATATTTCATGCCTGAGGTTTACAACCAGCTTAATAAAAGCCCTCCACTCTTTCAAACACTATTAACCGCTTGCCGCCCGCCAGCCGTCTTTTGATGGCCAGGCGGCGCGGCTCTTGTTCTGGGCGGGCGTCATATGATGTCCGTCCATTTAAATAGGGAATGCGTGCGATCGTGTGCGCGCATCCCTGTACCTTCGGTGGCAGCGTGTCACAGAGACACCGCTCGCCACCGAGGGGGGATGAACAGCCATTGGGCATGGCTGTTTATCACGTGATCGGCCGTGATGAAGGTACCCGAGTACCTGTCACCAGCCTATCAGAGTACCAGAGTACCTGTCTCCATCCCATCAGAGTACCTATCTGCAGCCCATCAGAGTACCCGAGTACCTATCTGCAGCCCATCAGAGTACCTGAGTATCTATCTGCAGCCCATGCCTAATAGAATATACGTTGGGGGGTTTGCTTTCCAAAATGGGGTCATTTTGTGGGTAATTCCATTGTCCTGGTGCTCAAGGACTTTCAAAAGTGTGATAGATAGAAATAAACTAACGTGTAATTTATGCTCCTAGAATGCCTGAAGGTACTACTCCAATTTTGGGCCTCTGTGTGTTGCCAGGCTGTGTAAAAGTCTCACACATGTGGTATCGCCATACTCGGGAAGAGTAGCAAAATGTATTTTTGGGTGTCATTTTTGCTATATACATGCTATGTGTTAGAAATATCTTATAAATTGACAACTTTGTGTAAAAAAAAATGCATTTTCATTTTTTTTCAAAATTTTTCAAAAACTTCTGGAAAAAAATGAACCTTTCAAAAGACTCATTATGCCTCATAGATTAAACGTTGGGGTGTTTGCTTTCCAAAACAGGGTCATTTTGTGGGTAATTCCATTGTCCTGGTGCTCCAGGGCCTTCAAAAGTGTAATAGGTGGTTGAGAAATGAGATGTGTCATTTATGCTCGTAGAACGCCTGAAAGTGCTACTTCAATGTTGGGCCTTTGTATGTGGCCAGGCTGTGTAAAAGTCTCACACATGTGGTATCGACATACTCAGGAGGAGTAGCAGAATGTATTTTGGGGTGCAATTTGTTGTATGCATATGCTGTGTGTGAGAAATAACCTGATAATATAATATGACAATTTTGTAAAAAAACAAAAACAAACACACAACATCTTCATTTTGCAAAGAATTGTGGGAAAAAATGACAACTTAAAAAAACTCACCATGCTACTTACTTAATACCTTGGAATTTCTACTTTTTAAAAAGGGGTCATTTGGGGGGTATTTGTACTTTCCTAACTTCTTAGGGTCTCAAGAAATGATTCATCTGATGTACTGAAGGCCTTATCAGATGTGATCAATTTTCAGTGGCTGGCACCACAGTTTGTAGACTCTATAACTTTCACAAAGACCAAATAATATACACTAATTTGGGTTATTTTTACCAAAAGATATGTAGCAGTAAGGGGGTGTAAATGCACTGTATTGAGGTGGTTAAAAAAAAAAAAAAAAGTTTTTGCTAGAGCTGGGCCTTATAGCAAATATGTATTTTCTTTAGGTTAACATAGCAATGGGAGCCATTGCTATGTTAACATGGATGTTCAATCCCTATTACCCAATGCCCTGGGACATGCATTTCCAGGTGCTGGGCAAGAAGGTTTTTTTACATTTAGCCCTGCTGTAGGCAAGCAGTGGGGTTTATAGCCGACGGTCAGCGCTCTTGTAAAAGCAATCCAAGCGACTAACTGGCCGCAGCATCAGTAGGAGGGGACGTAGTTTCCCCCCATCCCAACCGGGACACCCGATCGACCTGCTGGCGCTTTCAGCGGACAAAGAAGCCTTTGGCTTCACAGCCGGGTGCGCACCGTGCCTCCTCAATGGTCAGGCAATCTTCTGGGACCTGTGATGTGTCCCAGAAGATTGTGGGGAGGGAGGGGGAGAGAAGAACTTCCGCTCGGATCGCCTTAGCGGCCTGAGCAAAAGTGTGAGTAGGTACCTATCAAAATTAGGTACCTCCCGGAAAAAAAAGGCATGTCAAAAGGGACATGACATAGAAAGGGGGGAGGAATGCTTAAAGCGGAACTTCCCCTTTTGGGTGGAGCTCTGCTTTAATCAGTGGGTGCTTCAAGTAGTACAAGGTAAATGTGTCTGGCAATTGAGGGGTTAACTGTTAGCCACTAGCTCAGCTCCTTCCCGTTCTCCTCTGCTTATACAGAAAGACCATAAAACTATCTCTCCGTGCGTGTGTCTCTGGTGATCGGCATAGTTAATGCCAATCATTGATGTCTGGGTTATCACAGTGCCTTCTTAATGTCACAAGTAAGATCTGTAGCCCCTGCCTGCCTGTGTGGTTGCCCAGCATCTATGGGGTTAAATAGTTTGAGGGAACTTATCAGTTTTAACTCAGGAGAGGAAAACTGCTTCTGTGGGGAGGTCCAGACCGGGTGTCTTAGACATGCTGGTCCACCCACTCCTGCAAGCAGGAAGTGTTGGCTGAACTAAACTACATGAGAGACATGACAAGACCAGTGGAAGGTAAGGCATAGCAGCCTGCGTTCTTGCAAACAGGAAACCAAAGGGAATCAACCCCATTATTTAAAAAATGCACAGGCTGTTTCTCAAAAACTACAGAGGCAATTTAGAAGACGGACTACATATTCTACAAAGGTAGGAAAGCAGCATTAAAACTATGAAACAAAGGTTTTTGCCCGGAGTTCTGCTTTAAGTCACCATAAAGCCCCTTTCCTTTTCAAAAGCCCCAGACATTCCTAAAACACCTCTGCCTAATAAACAGCAACCCTTCATATTTTCCATCCTGGGAATATATATATATTTAATCGGGACAAGTAGATTGTCACGAAAGACAAGTAGATTGGGACCCAGATTTAGTCCCTTGGACAAGTAGTTTTTTATAAACAAAAATTCCACACACCTGCTTCCACTAGCGTATTCTGATGCCAGACTTATAAACAAGTCAATTGCTGAATTATTTCAGAGACAAACTAGAATTTAAGATGCTTTTGTGTTGCTCTGGTTTGCTCTCACAATGACCTGTACACTGAAAGAAAAACTGCATGGAAATGGGACTTTAAAAGGGCACAAATAGCACATATTGTTAACATTTTATACATATCAGTCTTTATTTACTATACTTCACTACAATTGTATATAAAAACCCTTTTCTTGTACAATTTTAATGAAGTGTACCAAATAAAGACTGATATGTACATTTTTTAAAACAAAAATGAGGTGCTATTTGTGCCTTTAAAGTCCCACGGGGGGGATTTTCCATGCAATTTCATACTATATAAGGGATGTTGGTAAGCACCAGAGTGAACTCATTATTCTAGTACACTGAAAGAAAAAGCTTTTTTGAACACTGCAACATGGGACATATAGCTATTGCCAAAAAGCCAAGTGTTGCTTCTTTCTTCTGACGTATTTGTAAAATGATTATAAAGGATTTACAGAGCAATGTTTGAATTTGATTTGGATGTAATGGGTTTAATGTATTCAGTAATGGTTTTCATTTTAACCCTTCTATGGGCCAAACGGAGTCTCTACCATATAATCAAGTGTGTGTCTTGAACTATATTAATTTTTGGGGGCAGATGTTTAAGTATAGCACTTTGTCTTTTCACAAAACTATAAATTCCAGCATTTGGAACAGTACATTTTAGCAGGATGGGCTTTTCTTCCATACAGAAGAACCTAGTGCAGGAGAGTTTGGAATGCAAATAAGTTAGGGTAGGTTAGTGGGTTGGAGTCACAGGGAGGGTTAGTGCGAGGATTGGAGTCACAGGGAGGGTTATTGTGAGGGTTGGAGTCACAGGGAGGGTTAGTGTGAGGGTTGGAGTCACAGGGAGGGTTAGTGTGAGGCTTGGAGTCACAGGGAGGGTTAGCGTGAGGGTTGGAGTCACAGGGAGGGTTAGCGTGAGGGTTGGAGTCACAGGGAGGGTTAGACTCACGGAGGGTTAGTGCGAGGGTTGGAGTCACAGGGAGGGTTAGTGTGAGGGTTGGAGGCTCCCGCTGCTGCCAAAAGCCAATCAGGAGTGCGAGTCCCCAGAAAGGCAAGGCTCTTGTGGACATCGCTGGATCGAGAGGGGGCTCAGGTAAGTTTTAGGGAGGCTGCTGCACACAGGTTTTTTACCTTCATGTATTACAACCACTTTAATGTGAGGGTTGAGGTTGCAGGGAGAGTTAACATGAGGGTAGGTGTTGTAGGGAGAGAGTTTGTGTCATGGCTGGGGTTACAGGGAGAGCTAGTGTCAGGGTTGGGGCTACAGAGGTGGTTAGTTTCAGGGGTGCATTGCAGTAGGGCATCGATCTCTGTCAGGAGCTCTGTACGGAAAACTACAAGCATCTATTTGCCATCCCTAAAGGCTAATGGTCTTAAACGATACCTCTGGACTCACTAAAATAATGTTTTTTCCACTATCTCATATTATTCATAAGATCATACTATATAAGATCTCATATTATTTAATCAGAACTCAAATCTACTTCCAGAACACGTTTTTTGTGTGGCAGAAACTTCCTGAAGGCATTCTTTTAAATACAAAAACCTATCAATATGCCTGGATGCAAACCAAGATAAAACAAATTGTGATACAACATTCAATTTCTCTTGCGAGCCTGCTGTCACATCCCCGCCTAAGCCTTCAGGTGCAGTAGCCTGGCAAATCAATTAAAGTGCTATATATCAAGTCAGACATCTGTTTCTATCATATTCACTAGTAAAATACAAAGAACTGTATAGCACTAGCTTGGCAGTCATTTCCTTTAGAAAATGTAGTTTTGTTTATTTTGTTTGATAGATGACTTACCATGGGTACTTCCTACTATTATATCTCCAGCAGCTGAAGACATTGATGAAGATTCTGCATACAGGTATTTGGCTTTCAGCTGACCATTTTCTGTGCAAATATTAATGGATGTACCTAACAGTTTCTCAATATCAACCGTCTGTAACACAAAACAAAAATGTAAAGAACATTTGATGTGTTTTATAGCAGAACTCCAACCATACAGGTAAATACAGACTTAACCATTCAAAGATATGCAATTATGTTTAGCCATTCTAAACATTTAGTTCCCGGTTTCACTCAAACCCCTCCATATTACACAGCCTCAGGGAGTGACACCATTATTTAGCGCTTGTAGTTTCCTGTTTTAGTTGCCTCTTTGCTCTGGACTATGACTGACCATTACTCTTGAGGAAGGTCCTTTAATGCATTCTCTCCTTGACCATGGTCAGTATCTCCATTGAAACATTCCCTATTTCTGTTGAGGTAGCAATTCCAGTCCTAGGGATAATGGTCATAACAAATAGAGAGGTTTGATTCCCCCTAGCAGTGACACAGGCATGAGTAAAACCCAACAGGGATTCTAACTCATCCTCTATCCAAAATAATAATCATCATCATGATAATAAATATAATTTCTACCTTGGTTATAGGTTAAGCAAAGAGAAGTCCAGGGGGCATCACAGGCTCCATACTATAGCCTGCATACTATGAATGAGACTTAAAATAGGGGCCATGGCATGTGTAACTGCAGGGTATGGTGGATTTCGATATCCACTCTCCATTATAAATAAACCCCTTAGTATTGATACATACCTGGCCTAAAGGTTTCACTTGTGCATGCAATAATAATCTAGAGAAGTGTGTACATTAACTGTTGGAGGTCTTTCCAAAAATTTCAGTTGTATGACAGCCATTGGCTTGAATATGTATGTAATTAAATTACTCGGAACAAGCATGCAGAATATGAATTCCAGTTTGACTGCGATTTACTCTCTGCATACATGTTCTGGGTCAGTGAGTAAAAGGACTGGAGCAATTAGATCAGGATGATACCCAGGCAACTAGATTTTAAAATGTTCAAAACAAAAGGTTGGCAAACACAGTTCAAATAATGATCTCTGCACAAGTTTCTCTTAAAGTAGACTTCTTGCCTAATACCAACTAGCTCAGTAGTCTGAGGAGACATCTGTAAAGGGCATATTCACTCTTTATGTCATATCACATAGTAGGTTTGTCAGCCCTCTTGTGAAAGCTATAAGGTATAGTGATTTTTTTTTTTAAAAGGGTTTATAAAATGAAAACATTTAAAAAAAAAAAAAAAAAAGCCACCCCACCCTCAGACACACTCACGTGGTGCACACAGGTACAAAGACGACAATTGTACAACACATATTTGGTATCGACACACACATCATAGTAAGAGGAATCGTTTCAGGACCATTATTTACAGCTAACTCAAAACTGTTGAGCTGTATTTTTTTTTTTAAAGCCTCCCCTATGGAAAACTGTGCATTAAAATGTCATGGCCACGTGCAATTTTATATCTTTACATATTTAGTACCAATTTACTTGTCCCAGTCTTTGTGAATGTACAAATAATTTGGAATTTTTTGTGTGCTTGTGCGCGCTAAAATAATTCTTTTTTTTTTTTACTGAAAAAATAGATTTGATAAAACAGTTGCACTAAAAGTGTGACATAAAATGCAGCTGCCATGTTTTTTTCTATGGGTATGTTACTTTTATAAAGCATATAATGTAATATGGTTTTAAGTACATTTTTGAGTTCAAAATTAGCATTTTAGCATCCAAGAAAAAAAAAAAAAGGTAAAACTAGTTAAACATAACCACATCTCCCTAGTAAAGTACATCTAGTGTGATTTACATTCAGCAGCAGACTTGCATTTGTAGAATACATTTATGTATTTTGTTGGAAATCAACCAACCTGACAATCCTGCCATCCAGTTTCACATTGATTGCTTTTATATTGCCAAGAAGTATGAGCGCTTCATTCATATAATACACAACTAAATCCACTATTAAATATTTTCTCTAATAATTTTAAACACAAAAAAAATTGCGTTCTGAGGTTCACATATAAAGTGATACAAGTCAGAAAGCTAAAAACATTAGGTATGCCTATGGCTATTATTACGGAGCATAGTGCAGCTTGGAGGTTGCCCTTTTGACCAGTTCACATGATCATTTTCCAAAAAAAAAAACATGTTTTCCAAAGACAGCAGAGAGATCTCGTTGCCAAAACATTCCTTTCACCAGATTGGGTGCCAGTGGGAAAATTACTTTGCAATCTAGCGGTTATTTTTAGGGTGAAGTCATACATTGCAGCTATTAATAACGACCTTTAAATTGTAGAGGTTTTGGCAGGGACATGTGCTTTAATTTTCAATAGGATATTCCCTTGCCTAATGTTTCCATGAATGTACATGCTACCCACACAGGATGTGTACACTTTGATCAGGGAACGGCGTTGTTATTGAAAAGTCAGAAAAACGTAAACTGCAAACAGCCTGCGGCCTTGTGTCATGGTCTCTGCTGTCTCTCCAATGAGGGAACCTCAAAATCCATTCAAGTGGCTTTGTAAGGGGGAAGGGGAAGCTCCAGAACACATGTGAGATACAGTCATGTACAAACTACATTATTATAACCAGATGACAAGCAAGCTTTCATGTGAAAACAAAAGTGGAGAACTACCATTACATTGCTGATACACAATGTTCATTGTAATGTACAGAAGACAAACATTTTTATAATATCAACATGTACCAAGAAAATTACGGTATTTATGTGAGAGCACTCTCTGTTCCTATGACAGGCCGATACTTCTTTCTACTTTCCAACCAAAACTGGAAAAAATAATGAAAACTGACTGGTAAAGGTACATGCACAGTCATAACTAAGTTACCGATCATCTATGCAGGATCTTGCTGTCAAAACGTTTGTGTAAATAAAACAAAAAACAACAACAAAAAAAAAAAAAAAAACACAACATGAAATGGTCTGTAAAGTGCTAAGTTTACATTTGTATGGTGGAATCTGAACCCAAGACAAAAGTGCTCCAGGACAGGCTTGCTGATCAATGTCTCTATAGCCACACGCACACACGATCTCACAAAAGTGAGTACACCCCTCACATTTTTGTAAATATTTTTATTATATCTTTTCATGTGACAACACTGAAGAAATGACACTTTGCTACAACGTAAAGTAGAGAGACTACAGCTTGTATAACAGTGTAAATTTGCTGTCCCCTCAAAATAACTCAACACACAGCCATTAATGTCTAAACCGCTGGCAACAAAAGTGAACCCCTAAAAAAAAAGTCACCCCTAAGTAAAAATGTCCAAATTGGGCCCAAAGTGTCAATATTTTGTGTGGCCACCATTATTTTCTTAACCCTCTTGGGTATGGAGTTCACCAGAGCTTCACAGGTTGGACTGGTCCTCTTCCACTCCTCCATGATGACATCACGTAGCTGGTGGAAGTTAGAGACCTTGCGCTTCTCCACCTGCCATTTGAGGATGCCCCACAGATGCTCAATAGGATTTAGGTCTGGAGACATGCTTGGCCAGTCCATCACCTTTACCCTCAGCTTCTTTAGCAAGGCAGTGATCGTCTTGGAGGTGTGTTTAGGGTAGTTATGTTGGAATACTTCCCTGCGGCCCAGTCTCTGAAGAGAGGGGATCATGCTCTGCTTTAGTATGTCACAGTACATGTTGGCATTGATGGTTACGTCAATGAACTGTAGCTCCCCAGCGCGGCAGCACTCATGCAGCCCCAGACCATGACACTCCCACCACCATGCTTAACTGTAGGCAAGACACACTTGTCTTTGTACTCCTCACCTGGTTGCTGCCACACACGCTTGACACCATCTGAACCAAATAAGTTTATCTTTGTCTCATCAGACCACAGGACATGGTTCCAGTAATCCATGTCCTTAGTTTGCTTGTCTTCAGCAAACTGTTTGAGGGCTTTCTTGTGCATCATCTTCAGAAGAGGCTTCCTTCTGGGACAACAGCCATGCAGGCCAATTTGATGCAGTGTGTTGCGTATGGTCTGAGCACTGACAGGCTGACCCCCCTACCCCTTCAACCTCTGCAGCAATGCTGGCAGCACTCATATGTCTATTTCCCAAAGACAACCTCTGGATATGATGCTGAGCACATGCACTCAACTTCTCCTGTTAAAACCGCTGTATAGTCTTGGCCACCGTGCTGCAGCTCAGTTTCAGGGTCTTGGCAATCTCTTTATAGCCTAGACCAGGGATATGCAATTAGCGGACCTCCAGCTGTTGCAGAACTACAACTCCCATGAGGCATAGCAAGACTCTGACAGCAACAAGCATGACACCCAGAGGCAGAGGCATGATGGGACTTGTAGTTTTGCAACAGCTGGAGGTCCGCTAATCGCATATCCCTGGCCTAGACCATCTTTATTTAGAGCAACAATTCTTTTTTTCAGATCCTCAGAGAGTTCTTTGCCATGAGGTGCCATGTTGAACTTCCAGTGACCAGTATGAGAGAGCGAGAGCGATAACACCAACACACCTGCTCCCCATTCACACCTGAGACCTTGTAACACTAACGAGTCACATGACACCAGGGAGGGAAAATGGCTAATTGGGCCCAATTTTAACATTTTCACTTAGGGGTGTACTCACTTTTGTTGCCAGCGGTTTAGAGATTAATTGCTGTGTGTTGAGTTATTTTGAGAAGACAGCAAATTTACACTGTTATACAAGCTGTACACTCACTACTTTACATTGTAGCAAAGTGTCATTTCTTCAGTGTTGTCACATGAAAAGGTATAATAAAATATTTACAAAAAATGTGAGGGTGTACGTGTGTGTGTATGTGTGTGTGTGTATGTGTGTGTGTATATATATTTTAGCAGAGGCCCTAAAACAGGGGTGCCAAACTCCATTAAATTGCAGGCCGCATCAGCAGTATTGGTTCCCTCAAGGGGCCAGTTGTATCTGGGATATGCTATGTACAGAGTTCAGGGATGTGCTGTGTACAGAGTGCAGGGTTTGGGGGTGCGCTATGTACAATGTGCAACCCCAACCCCCCAAAAGCTTCTTTGCAAAAACTGGCTGCGAGGGCCACATGGCAAGGCCTGGTGGGCCAAATTCGGCCTGCGGGCCTTGTGTTTGACATGCATGCCCTAGAGAATAAAACAGTGGGTTTTGCAAATTTTTAGTCACACGGTATTAGTGCAGCGTTTTTTTGGACACACATTTAAAAGAAAATATATATATATACTCGAGTATAAGTCGTTCCGAGTATAAGTCGAGGCCCTAATTTACCACAAAAAAATGGGAAAAACTTATTGACCCGAGTATAAGACGAGGGTGAGAAATGCACAGCTACTGTAAGTGGAAAAGAGGGTCAACAATGCCCATTTGCAGCCTCACTGTGCCCATTTGCATGCCTCACTGTGCCCATTTGCAGCCATAGGTCCCCCCGAACTTCAAACTCAGTAGTTAAGTGTTCCTAGATGCCCCCTAGCTGCAGCCAAAATTTGGGGTCTCTCAACCCAAAGTGACCCGAAATGACATTGCTACAGATGGACACAGTTGACCGAATTTGGGGCCCCGTATCTCGGGGCCACTTAGTGCTAGGAACCCCAAATTTGGTGTGCAAACCCAGTGGAACTAGCACCATAAAATATCCAAAGCTGGGATTTCTAGAACCAAGTGGCCCCGAGATACAGGACCCCAAATATTGGTTCAGAAAATGTCAAGCACTTTTCTGCAGCAGAGAATGACATTTTCCGAACCTATTTTGGGGCCCCATATCTCGGGGCCACTTGGTGCTAGGAACCCCAGCTTTGAATATGTTATGGTACCAGGTCCACTTGGTTTGCACACCAAATTTGGGGTTCCTAGCACTAAGTGATTCTGAGATACAGGGCTCCAAAGCACTTTTCTGCAGCAGAGAATGACATTTTTCGAACCGATTTTGGGGCCCCGCATCTCAGGGCCACTAAGTGCTAGGAACCCCAGCTTTGGAAATGTTATGGTACCAGGTCCACTTGGTTTGCACACCAACTTTGGGGTTCCTAGCACTAAGTGATCCTGAGATACAGGGCTCTAAAGTCGGTTCAGAAAATGTCAAGCACTTTTCTGCAGCAGAGAATGACATTTTCCGAACCGATTTTGGGGCCCCGTATCTCAGGGCCACTTAATGCTAGGAACTCCAGCTTTGGATATGTTGTGGTACAAGGTCCACTGGGTTAGCACACCAAATTTGGGGTTTCTAGCACCAAGTGGCCCTGAGATACGGGGCCCCAAAGTCGGTTCGGAAAATGAAATTTTTTGCTGCAGAAAAGTGATTGACTCGAGTATAAGTCGAGGGGGGCACTTTCAGCACAAAAAAAGGTGCTGAAAAATTCGACTTATACTCGAGTATATACGGTACTTTAATTAATTTTAATGCACACAAACACAATACAAAACCCATTTTTTTGATAAAATATAAAAGACGGTGTTACCCCGAGCAAAAAAAATAACATATCACATATCGTAGTTGCGCACGTTCGCGGAATGGAGCCAAACTACGGCATTACAAGATCTCCATAGGCAATGCTTTAAAAGCCTTTTACAGCTTACCAGTGGAGAGTTATACAGGAGGTTTGGTGCTAGAATTATTGCTCTCGCTCAGACATTGGCGGCAAAAACTCACATGTTTATGCATATGTGGGACCATCACGTGCATTCGCCTTTGTGCAAAAGCACAGGGGCCCTTTTAATTTTCTTTATCATTTTATTTTTACACGGTTTCTTTACAAAAAAAAAAGAAAAAAAACTATCACTTTTATTGCTGTCACAAGGAATGTAAACATCCCTTGTGACAGCAATAGGCAGTGACAAGTACTCTATAAGACCCCAGATCTCACTTCTGCCCTTAAAAGCATCTGATCACACAAAGATCGGTGTGATCAGATGTTTTCATTTTTTAAAAATGGTGCAGTTTTATTCCCAGGAAAACCAGAAATGATAAAAATGCTCATCGCTTTCAGCCTCCAACATAACAGAGCTGTTCTGAGCTCTTCTGGGCCTTGAAAAGCTCTATGGTAAGCTGACAGACGTGTTGGCTTCACTTCTGCGTTTTCTGGTGGGATGGAAAGCCTCTGGCGGCTGGCAGGATGGGGCCGCTGCTCCCACCGCCTCCAATAGCTGGTCAATTAGCAGCTTTCTGAGAAAAACAATACCGGGATGATGCCTGTAGCTGCAAGTATCATCCAGTATGACCATGTGAGGTACCAACGGAAAAGTACATATGGAGGTCTTCAAGTGGATAAAGTCCCAGCCAGTCTGCAAAAATATTAAATGTAGGATAAGAAGGGTGGCAGCATCTTTTCTCAGGTATCATCCAGCGTCAGCATGTACAGTACTTCCTGGTAGAAGATGCTGGCCTTGGGATGACACAGTATTGTAAATCACCTGTGCTTGAGCAACATCCTTTATATCCTTTGGGCTGTCTCACATACATCACCTTCTACTCCTGCCTTTCAATCTGTGACCAGACTTTAAAAAAATTAACAACCCAGCCAAGTCCCTGTTGCTTCTCATCCTGTCATGGGGCAAAAGTCACATTCACACAGTTCAGTCCCTTTCATCCTGTGACCTGCCAGTTGAAAAATCTATCAGTCACACAGCTCAGTCCCTCTGCTATCTCTCATCCTTTGACCTGTCAATGTAAATATCCACCACACTCACAGCTCAGTCCCCCTTATTCTGTGACCCGCCAGTGTAAAAACCCCTCACAGTTCTACCACTCAATTTCTCCCTTGCATCTCATCCTTTGATGGATTTTTACATTTGCAGGTCAAACTCACACAGCTCAGTCACTCTCATGCTTCTTCTTCCTTGACAGTGAGGCCCCTTGCACACTGCAGCTTGAAAAAGGTCAGTACAGCATTTTATTTTTTTTTTAGTGGTAGTAAAGCCTCAAGAGCAGGTTTAAGTCATAATGTACTAGTATGCACCGCATGCTAGAACATTATGACAGGCCTACCTACAAACAGAGCCTTCAAGCTGGGTTTCATGCTTTCGGCGGCTTGATTGGGCGGGCCAAGCATGTGTGGGAGTCCCATCACTGCATCCCACAGAGCGGGTCGTAAATGTGGTCTGAGCTGTGCATGTGTGGCTCAAATCCCATTACCCGCTGACAGGCAGGGGGGACATTTATGACAGAAGAGACCTCTAGGGTCCCTTCTGTTGTAAAAGCCTGCCTGTCAGAGGATTTTAAATGTATAAACTTCACTACCACGTTAGCTTATCTAAAATGCAGTCCATCGTTTACAATGTGCCAGACGAGTAAACAAGGGCTCTGTATTCTTGAGTAGAAAAATAAATAAATAAGAAAAAAAAAAAAAATCGGTGTCAGTATTTTAAATATTCACGCATATGGGAATGAATATTTATGGATTTTGCCTAGGAAGGTATTTTGCACGTGAATGCACATAAGTACACGCAACACAAATTCCTGAAATTCCGTTTAAAAATGCTGATGCTCAAAACATCAGTACCGTGTGCAATAGGTCTAAAAAAAATAAAAAAATAAAAAATAAATACAATAATATATAAAATCGCAGATTGTTTTTGGCCTCCTAAACCATTAATCTGACCACAGAAAATTCATCCTGCCTGCAAAGGACTCGGAGGACATCACTCTCTGCTCTCAGGAATACCTGGAGAGAATGTGCCTACGCACAGTAACTTCACTGAAGTTCAATTATTGTTTTGTTTTTTTTTTGTTTGTTTTTTAACGGATTTGAGCTCCATTGGCTCAAATCCAAACATATCTTTTTTCCCCATTTGAAATTCTATGGTGGGTAGAATTACTTGTTCCCGCAAGTTACATTTTTATAATTTTATAGGTTAGCACAGAAATTAAATATATAAAAAAGGGAAAAGCTTCTAGAATGCACCATCTGGTGGCAGAAGACAAGATTACATGCATCCCAGCATTAGTTACTGTTGTAGATGGTTAAACAATTTACAAAGAATAAACTAGAAATACCTGAGAAATAGAAGTAGGTTTTTAGTGATCAGTGGCAAGAATGTTCTGTAGTTGTATCAATTTCATGGAATATAAAACGCATTACATTTTTTTTTAAAGCCGTATTAAACCCAAAACCAAATATATATTGCAGCTTACCAATCAGATGATGTGACTGCATTTGTTTTCTTAGGATTTTTTTCTCCCTCTGTTTTCACATGGTGATCTGGCCAGTAAGGATGAGCTCCGGCGCGGCGTGTTCGCACACTCCACGTGCAGAGCCCGCCAGGAAGTTGGCACGGCGCTGTGCTAATCACAGGCAGTGAGACATTTCCCGATCTCTGCAGCCGCACATCGGGAAAATGTCTCACTGCCTGTGATTAGCGCAGCGCCGTGCCAACTTCCTGGCGGGCTCTGCACGTGGAGTGTGCGAACACGTCGGAGCTCATCCTTACTGGCCAGTAACACATCTCCTGTAATAGAGTGCCTGCACTCTGGATGAAGGAGCACAGAGGCATTTGTACAGCAGCACTGACAGTCTGGGGGTTGTTGTAAATGTACTAGCAGATTTAACTAGTTACCGACCGCCCACCACAGTTGTACTGCAGCAAGTTGGCTCCCCTGCGCGAATCGGCATCATTGTATGCAGCGATTTGTGGGCGCGTGCGCCCATTCACAAACGGGGGGGGGAGCCAACCAGCAGGCCACCTGCGATCGCTCCAGGAACAGGAAGAATGGGGATCTGTCAGTGTAAACAAGAAGATCCCCGTTCTGTCAGGGGAGGAGAGAGAGATCGTCTGTTCCTAGTGATTAGGAACAATGATCTCTCTCCTCCAGTCAGGCCAGCCCTCATACAGCTAGAAACACCTCTCTAGGGAACACTTGACCCCTTGATTGCCCCTAGTGTTAATCCCTTCCCTGCCAGTGGCATTTATTACAGTAATCAGTGGCTAGGTTTTAGATCTGATTGCTGTATAAATGTCAATGATCCCAAAAAAGTGTCCGATCTGTCCGCTGCAATGCCGCAGTCCAGGAAAAAAAAACAAACAAAAAAGAGAACCACAAAAATCGCCGATCACCGCCATTACTAGTAAAAAAAAAAAAAATTATATATATATATATATATATATATATATATATATATATATATATATATATATATATATATATATATAATATATAATATAATAATGCCATAAATCTTAATCTATCCCATAGTCTGTAGACTTGCACAAACCAACCAATATACGTTTATTGCGATTTTTTTTTTACCAAAAATATGTAGCAGAATACATATTGATCTAGGAAGAAATTTGTTTTTTTTTTACATTTTTTTGGGATATTTATTATAGTAAAAAAAAAAAAATATATATAATATATAAAAAAAGAGCGACAATTAAAAAAAAATAAAAAATTATATATTATATATTTTTTTTTTTTTTAAATTGTCGCTTTTTTTTGTTTATAGCACAAAAAATAGAAACCGCAGTACAGTGATGGAAAGGCTTGACCTCATCAGGCCATGGTTTTATTTAAAGTCCCACGGGATGTATAGTCCCAAATCCTTCTCTAACCTTCATTAAAGTGGATTTCCACCCAACCCCCATTCCCACACCTTCCCCCCCCCCTTTCACCATGATGTGGGATCTGCACATTTCAGACACTCACCCATCCAGCATTGTCCTGTTAACATCCTTTCATGCCCTGTCACCGCTTGGTTCTGGGCTGCCATGTTGCTTCTGATGTAATTGAGAGGCTTAGCAGCTGTTCTGGGTTCAGCAGGTGGGCCTTCCGATGACATGGTATTAGACCTGCACCCACTCTGTGAATGAGGGCAACACCTCACGGAATACATGACATACATATCCCAGGAAGCACAGTACATTTAATTTGCCTAGGCCAGGGTTCTTCAAACTACGGCCCTCCAGTTGTTCAGGAACTACAATTCCCATCATGCCTTGTCATGTCTGTGAATGTCAGAGTTTCACAATGCCTCATGGGAGGTGTAGTTCCACAACAGCTGGAAGGCCGTAGTTTGTAGATGCCTTGTCTAGGCAAATGACAAGTATAGGAGGCGTGTTCAAACCCTTTTTCTTAAATAAAAATAAGGGAAAACAAAAACAAACAAAAAAAAAAAAAAACTGGAGTGAGCAGGAGCCACTTTCGATTTTAGGCTGAAGATTCGCTTTAACATTCAATTCAGGAGGTCAGCTACCAAACCTTTAATCCTTTGTTAGGACAGTGTGTTCAAATCTACTTGACAACTGATAATGAGACGTGCCAGCACAGCACAGACAGGGTTAAATGTTGGCAAACATATTTCTCCAGTCCTCTCATAAACAAAGAGAACTATGTAGAATTTTTCAGTGCTGGAGTTTTCTAAAATAAGCAGCAATGTTTATTTTTTTTTTCAGTTAGGCTACATGAATGAGAACATGTAACAAATATAAAAAGTGGAAATATACATTCAAAAAGAAGGAAAGGCCATCTACTAAGTAAGGTTTAAATGTTGCCTTTCCTTGGCCTTTACTAATTCTGCAAGCTTTAAGTAACAATCCCCACAGCTTTTGTGGTATATTTTAAAAACAAGCTGTTCCAACTCCAATCCAAATATGGTATGCACACCTTCATCTGTGGGCCACACTTTGACAGTTATAAATGGAAATTTCAAATGTTTAAATACAAACTTTTACTTTTGGACCTGCTCGTTCACTAGCCAATACTCTCTGCCCACTTAACAACCAGTCTCTCAATGCTACAAAAGATTATTTTTATGCTTCGACTTAATACATTCACAGCGACTCTGGCATCTTGCTTCAATGTGCAAGCCAGGATGGTAATAATGATGCTGCCTTTTCCACACCGGACTTCCCCCATTGGATATTGACAGCTGGTGGGCAGCCATGGCTTTAGGCTGCTTTCACACTGGCGCGGTGGGAGTGTTGGCAGTAAAACAGCGCTATTTTTAGCGCTGCTTTACCGTCGTGTTTGCGGCGGTATTCAGCCGCTAGCAGTGCGTTTTTAACCCCCGCTGGCAGCCGAAAAAGGGTTAAAACCGCTCGCATAGCGCGGCTATAGCTGCGGTATTGCCGCGCTGCCCTATTGATTTCAATGGGCAGGAGCGGTTTAGGAGCAGTGAATACACCGCTCCAAAGATGCGGCTTGCAGGAGTTTTTTTCTTCTACTGCCAGCGCACCGCTTCAGTGTAAAAGCCCTCGGGCTTTCACACTGAACAAACAGTAGCGGCTGTTTTGGGTCGGTTTGCAGGCGGTATTTTTAGCGCAATAACGCCTGCAAACCGCCCCAGTGTGAAAGGGCTCTTAGTGACAGACAGATGGGGGACAGGTACTACTCGTGACCAGCTCCTGCCCACCAGCTGGGTACAGCCACAGGGGCACCATTCCTGCAGCCTGCGGATAGTCTCGTCTCAGTGGGCTACAGGGAAGTGAAGGTTTGACAACAACTTCTAAACAGTCTCTGTAAACACCCATTTGGCACATATATTGGTAGTAATGTACTAGAACACATCTTACATATGACTAGTGAAGGGGTAGGCAACCTGGAGCCCTCCAGCTGTTGCAGAACTATTCCCATCATGCCCCTGGGAGTAATTGTAACTGTCAACCTTGCAATGTCTCATGCAAAATGAAGTTCCACAACAGCTGGAGGGCCCCAGGTTGCCTACCCCTGGACTAGTGCATTTTGATAGCTATTAAGACCTTTTTGAAAAATGAAAAGATACCAATTGCACGAATTCTACTGGGAATACATATATATGCAGATATCCCATCAAGGCTTTCATTTGTTAAAAAGAATACACTTACACTGTGAGCCAAAGCACGGATATCCACATTGCCATGGACTGTGCCCAAACACACCACTTTGCCCCCTTTTGTACGAATGTGAACATTGTGCCCCTGAAATTACAAACAAAACATGTCACATTATACTTCAGGAAAAAAAAAAAAGTAAGAATCGAATATTCAAACTGATAATAATCAATAGAAAAGTACAGCAAATAAATCAGGCCCAGTTACTACAGTAGTAATCAAAGTAAAAGTTTCCTTACTTCCAATGTAAAATGTCTCAGTACAATGTGTATTTTATTCTGGCTTTTAAAAAGGCGTGTTCCTGTTAATTTCTCTTCCCACGTTATCCAATGTTTATTATTTAACTACTTGCTAACCGCCTACCACATATTTACTGTGTCAGGTCGGCTCTATTGCGCAAAATCATGTACCTTTCATGCAAAAGCCACTGGGTGGCACAATCGCATGCCGATTAGACACAGGGGATGCCAATCAGCGGGTCCATCAGACCCAATGTCCGCAGGCAACCCGCGATCATTCCCGGGAGAGGCAGAACGGCCATCTGCCTATGTAAACAAGGCAGATCTCCGTTCTGACAGGGAAGATGGAGATCTTGTGTTCCTGCTAAGCAGGAACACTGATCTCGGGCTTCACCCTGTCAGAGCAACCCCCACAGTTAGCAATCACCACCTAGGGACACATTTAACTCTTTAATCGCCCGTTAACTCCTTCCCTTTCAGTGTCATTAGTCCAGCAACAATGCATATTTTTAGCACTGATCACTGTATTAGTGTTACGGGTCCCCAAAAAAAGTGTCAAAAGTGTCAGTTAGGTGTCCGATTTGTCCGCCGCAATGCCCCAGCCCCGCTAAAAAGTGCTGATGGCTGCCATTACTAGTAAAAAAATAAATAAATAAAAATTCCATAAAAACATCCCATCGTTTTTGTAGACGCTATAACTTTTGTGCAAACCATAGGCTTACTGGGATTTTTTTTTTACCAAGAATATGTAGCTGAATACAGATTGGTCTAAAATGATGAAGAAATTATATATTTTTTTATTGGATATGTTTTATAGCAGAAAGTAAAAATTATTATTTTTTTTTTCAAAATTATCGCTCCTTTTTTTGTTTAGAGCGCAAAAAATAAAAAACGCAGGAGGTGATCAAATACCACCAAAAGAAAGTTGGTTATTAAAAAAAATATAAAAACACCTTTAGAATGACTTTCATGTGGCACATTTTGCATATGTACATATTGAATTTAGAAATTGGAGCACTTGTCCACATATGCCAGTCTTTGATAATTCCCCCCGTGGTCTCCATATTATAAGCGTAGTTCGTGGAAGCAGCTAAAACTATTTAAAGGTAGAAATGCCCCCAAGGGCGTCTTTGTTCTGTACATAAAAGTAAAACAGACAAATCTTGGGTTACAGATCAGACATGACTCTTCACATGTGTAGCATGTGTGTAAGATTCTATTAGTACATTCTGGCTGTGCGAATACTACAAAGAGCAACCTACATATCCCCAACACCTGTAGTAGTGCAATGCAGGTACACTTTAGCCCAGCTGTTCTGGGTCTGTGAGGCCCCATTCCCCACTATACAGTCATCTACAGATAGAACTTTACTGAGTTTATTAGCTCAGCAGGAAACTTCAAATCACAAACGTTGCTATTGCTTTATTCTTTTGAAACCCTCTTATTTATTTTTCTTTCCTTTCTGCCTTTCTGCTGCAGACAGAGCAAGTAACTAAAACAATACATACTGTACATTACTCTTCCTTACCAAGTGCAAAGAATGTGGCAGAACATGAAACAAAAATGACAGCCTAAAAAAACAATGCTTACAACTTTACCTCGGGCTTCTTCCACTTCAAATACTGAAAAGTTTACAAGATCTAATTACAGATGCAACATTTACCCCTTGCACTGCCAAAGCCATTTTTGCACACATTTAAAAAACAAACAAACAAAAAAAAAACAAAACAATTTCAGGCCTGAAGATTACAGTGTATGTTACCCTATGTGTTTATATTTTTTTGTGCATGTGTGCATTCACATAGGTATGTATTTTATAAATCAGTCTATCATTTTCATGTAAGGCTTTCATCTGAAGTATCTGGTTGATCCCGTCAGTCAATTTCTTCCTTGCTCCAAACTGACCACACAAAGTACACAAGTTGATCTGTGTTAGTGTGGTCAGTTTTCATCCTTTGGCTGCATGCCTGTATTGGGTAGTTTATTCAGCCACCACAACCCCAACCAATCACAGCCTGCCTCTGGCACACACCCCCTCCCAATCAAAGCCTGTCTCTTGAACACGCCCTTGCTAACGCACAGCCTTCATCTTCCCTCAGGCTGAAGAGACTATGAAATATAGGCACACTGTCCTGTAAACCCTGCCCCCAATATCAGGAAGAAGAGATGCATGGTCACATGACAGAACTTTTTAACCTTTTTCTGAAACTAAGCAAAATCAGTTATGGTGCCTGCACGGTTATAACTAATAGAAAGTGTCTATAACATTGTATGTTCACTACTACTACTTGTATGTACACAAAACTCCCCAAAACATTTAGTGAAAGCAGAGACCCAGGAGAATAAAATGGTGGTAGTGCCACTTTTTAAAGGTCACGTGATATTAGCACGGTATATCAAGTTAAAAATTTGTGTAAAAAAAATACACCACAATTAAAGTGATATTAAGAGCTTGTTTTTTTAATAAACATGTCATACTCACCTGCTCTGCATAATGGTTTTGTACAGAGCAGCCCCTATCCTCTCCTCTTTTCTGGTCCCACAGAGGTGCTCCTGACCACTCCCTCCTGCTGAATGCCCCCAGAGCAAACAGCAGACTGTGGGGGCACCCAAACAGGCTGACTCCTGAGCCCTGCTTCCTCTCTTTCACTGGCTGTGATTGATAGCCAATGAGTAGTGAGCCCCTGGAGAGCCGAGGCTCTCGTGCACATTGCTGGATAACAATGGGGCTCGGGTAATTATTAGAGGGGGCTGCTGCACGGAAAAGGTTTTTTTACATTCATGCATAGAATGCATCAAAGTAAAAAATCTTGAGCCTTTGAATCACTTTCATTTGGGGGCAAACAACTGCAGTACATTTTTTTTTTTTTTTTTTAACCCCAAAAAATTGGGTAAAGAGAAGGATTGCGCTGAGTAAATAGATAACCAACATATAAAGCCTTAAAATTGCGTGCCCCATAAAAGGCAACAAACTTTGATCCCCTAAAATTTCCCATCATGCGATGCTTTAAAACCATCTACAGGTCATTGGTTTAAAGTTAACCATAAATAACGGGCCTAAAACTATTTCTTTCTCCAGCGTGTGGCGATATGTAACATGTATAGTACAATCTATGTTTCAGTGTGTAGGTGCCCCCGATGAATGTGTTTACATTTTTATGTGCCAGTATGTGGCAGTGGGGGGGAATCAAAATATTTTGGGGGCATTTAAGTGCTTGGATGTAACTATTTTGTCTTTATAGTTTTTTTTTCCCAAAAGGTTTTTAATCATTTAAAGAGACAAAAAGTTGTGATACTTTTTTTTTATGATGGGTTCTATTTAATGAGACCCCTGCTGTCTCACCTGCCCTCCAAATGAGCCAAAGATACTGCCAAACCCGGAAAATATTTTTTTTACTCCTGCTTCAGGGATCTTAGTAGAAAGGGGAGAGCAGCCAACGGACATTGGCTGGTTTCCCGCATCACTACCCAGTGGCACCCAGTGGTCCCAGTGAATGAAACTACATAAAACATATGGTGGAATACTAAGCGTTTAGTGGAATACTAGGAGTTCGACAACTGCCTGTGAGAAAATGTAGCAGTATTAGTCTCTGCTACAGACTGTCTCTGAGTTGGAAATCACCCATAAAAGCTCCAGGACTGACATTTCTCATGTGGGTACAAGTTGTCGGTGAGAACTGGACGTCTTATTGTGCGGCGTTTAGGCAGACTTTGCTTTATGTTACTGAACTGAAGAAAAGCAAAGTTGTTTTCTGCTGAAAGCATTGTGTTGCCTTTTTGGAATAAAAAGATTGTCTTGTACGCATATGGCTTTGCTGGTGATCCCGGACCCCTTTACAGTATAATTATTATGATCAGGTCTATAAGAAAAAAAATCTTTATTTTTGTTTTTATTTTATTGTGTCTAAGTTAAATGAAGTATGAAAAATGTATGCCCACCTAGATGGATGCAGCTTCGATCCAATGCTGCATCTGTCCCCCACTGGCTCCAAGACTGAGAAGTGAGCAATCAAACACCGCTGATCGCTCAGTTCTCAGCTTTCAGTGAGCCCGAGCGCTGAGCTGTAGAGGGGAGCAACTGCCAGTCCAGCCATCTGGGAGGATCCCAACTATATGGTCGGGATCTTTTTAGAGCCTGGACCAGCTCTGTGACGTCAGCTGACAGTGGGCCCTGCTGCCAGCTGAAAATGGGTCACAGGAGTACAGAATGAACTGCATTCCTGTGATCCCCGAAAGAATGATTGCCAAAATAGCTCTGGCTATACTTCTCTTTTAAATACAATTCCTTTAGTCTCATATCCTGCAGTAGGTGGAGCTCTCTGCTCATTTTAAAATTTCCTATTTCTCCTTACAGTCCAATGAAGAAAAAAAAAAAAAACAGCCTTTTGGGCTCAGTAGCACAAGCTAAAATTTACACATAGGTCTGTCTCAGCAGGGACATGTAGGGCTGCTCTCCTCAGAACTGTTCTTAGCTGCAGGCTATTGGCAGTTAATCTGTGTTAGGGGTAGTCCTGCAAACTTACATTAAAAGAAGTATGGGTTTGGTATTTTTTTTCAGTTTTATACTTACCTAGGCGGATGCAGCATCGGTCCGGTGCTGCATCTGTCCCCGTCGCCGATCTCTCGGTTCCGACAGCTCCTCGGTGCTGCTGACTGTCAATCAGCATCTCTCCGCTCCCTCCTTGCTCACTGGAGCTGTGGAGGGGCAGGGAGCAGCCGGCTCAGGCTTTCAGCGGCTTGCTGAGCCGGGTGCCGATCCAGGCACCTGGCGGATCCAGACTTCCATTGTCGCAATGACGCGGTGCCTGGACTGGCTTTTGTGACGCCAGCAGAGAGTGGACTTCAGCCCGCTCTCTGGTGAAAACGGGTCACAGGAGTGCAGAACGTATTGCACTCCTGTGATCCATAGGAGACGTACAGCCAAACAAGCTTAGGCTGGACTTCTCCTTTAATAGGAGAGCTAATGCAATAAAATCTGTTTTACTGCTAAGCTTTCATTCTATTCTGTAGTGAATACATCACACCCTTGACTGTGTACCAGCATTGGTGCATGTAAGCTTGAGGCCCCTTTCAAAAACAGATGGAATCATCAGGTCAGTCTGTCAGTTTTTTAGGCGGACCCCATTGGACCATCCATTGCCCTCTATGAAACGGCACATGTAAACGAACATCTGTTCGTTTACACTCACTGACATCAGTTCCGACAAAAACAGATGGATGGGGGATCCGTTCCCCATTCATCTGGTGGATTGGATGACAGTCGGACGTTAATGGACAGGCATAGTTACATAGTTAGTAAGGTTGAATAAAGACACCAGTCCATCCAGTTGAACCTGAGTGAGTGTAGGTGTGTGTCTACAATTCTCCCTATCCCTGTACATTGTGTCTCATTAAGATGCTCATCTATTATATTATTATTTATTAAGGTACCCATATAGCGCCATCAATTTACGCAGCGCTCCACACATACATTGCACACTCACATTGGTCCCTACCCTAAAGGAGCCCACAATCCAAGGTCCCCAACCCACATTCATATACTCAGGCCAATTTTGGACAGAAGCCAATTTACCTACCAGCATGTCTATGGAGTATGGGAGGAAACCAGAGTACCCGGAGGAAACCCACGCAGGCACAGGGAGAACATGCAAACTCCAGGCAGGTAGTGTTGTGGTTGGGATTTGAACCAGTGACCCTTCTTACTGCTAGGTGAAAGTGCTACCCACTACACCACTGTGCTGCCCTAGGCGATCCATTTACATCAGACTACCCATAAAGGAAAGTGGACAGGGACATGTCACCCGCTGGCTTAGCGGGGGATCAGTGGAGGGCCCCCCGCTGAGCAGGCATATTCACTGGCATAGTCCGCAATGTGAAAGAGTCCTTACACTAGTGAGTGCATTTAGCAGCAATTCTCAACGTTGCAACATTTCTAGGACGTGTACTTCTATATACGTTAGTTGTCCTTACTACAGCTGTTCAAGGATTCTAAAAACTATAACTGGCTGCTGATTGTTTTTCAATCAACATTAGCAATCTGTTCAGCCTTCGCATCAGTTTTATTATTAATTTATACTTGGGTTATTCTACACAGGAGTATCGTGTTCGCTTATTAACAATATAATAATCTTAGTCATTTTGCATTTTCCAATGCACTGGTTTTTGTTAGGTATTTAACACACATCTTGTTGGCATCTTTAGTAGCACAAGAGCTGCCCACATCTATATTGAACTTCAGGGGACATAGGTCTACCAGTACCCCACTGACGCATTTTATACTCTGGTCAAGTTTAGAAACAGTTGTGTAGTATCTTCCAAATATTTATATAAAGTCTGGAAGTATTTCTTATGTCTTTGCAATGTGTTCTAGTCAGAGCGCCTAGGTACGCCTTTGCCTAAGGGCGCATTCACACCTGAGCATTTTCAACTCGTAAAACTATCATCTCAAAAGTTCCAAAACGCCCAACAAGCAAAATCCCATTCATTTAAATGGCCCCTGTTCCCACCTGAGCATTCTGTTGCCTGAAGTACATGAGCTGATGTTTAGGCAGATTACAGGCGTTTTTCTGCTTTTTACATTAGTGATCTTTTAACCTGTACATAATCGTGGCAAAATTGCGTCTGCCTGAAACCGATACGCTCAGGTGTGAATGTAGCCTTAAGCCTCATAGCTGTATATCTGCAGCATGAAATCTAAGGCTTTGATGCCGCTGACTGCTAGTCACACAAGATCTGGTGATGTCACTACCGTGCTTCACTGTTCTCCTTGCCGGAAACTCTAATATGAGGAAGCAAAACCCAGCCACCCTCATAGAGAAACAAAGTGCAACACAATGCATGGTAAGCCAGGTATGGAGAATGGTCAGCTGCGTGAGACTACAAGCGATACTAGTCACTAGTTCTTTGCCATCTGCCTGCCTTTTTGTGGGCACAGCTTCCAGAACTCAATTCCTCTTAAAGTACTAGTGTGAATGGAGTAGGAATGGAATAGGAATTTTTTTTTTCTTTTTGTTAAACTGGAGCTTAAGCTTGCAACCTATGTAAACACGCTTTTTAAGAGCTACATTTTTAATATTTGCAATATGCAGCTAGCAGGTGGACATATTGAAACTGATGACCGTAGGTCAGGTTTTCTGCATTGTGTTACTTCCATGTCGTGAAGAGAGTATTATTTAAATTCCTAGCTATTAAAAATTCTAGTCACAGAGAAATCAGTCTTGGACTCAACAAAAGGGCTATTACCTCATATTGGAGAGATTTCCTCTCACTTCCTAAAGGGTCTACAGAACAAAATCATATACAGAGAGGAAAACGGACTGACAGTGGTTTTAACCATTCCTTACTCTACTCAAATAAAAAAAAATCTAGCTTTAGATATATTTTAAGAAAAGTTCATTGGGTTTCTGGGAATAGAAATCAATTTGAGCGAGTAAACGAACTGTAAGGCAGCAACAATATTGGTACTGTACTGTGTCAGATTACAAATCTTGCAATTTCTTTACTGGCATGACAGCCATTATATGCATTAATACCAAGGATTTGCATGAGCCCTATAGCAATGGAGTCACAGTACAGTCAAAAGATCATTCTGCAGCATAATGGGGATTTCACTTGTATAGTAAACATTCTTTAGACCTATTGCTACACTAAAATCACAATCTAACATTTTAGGTGACTACATACATATTTACTGTAATGTCAACTTCAAACTCTATATTATTACCTTAACAGATTGTAGGACACTGTTACCCTTCTCAGTTTCTATTTGGCAACTGTCACACTCAATTTGTTTAACGTTCACACAACCCGATCCCAAAGTTTTGATGTTCACATCTAAAATGGATTGAGAAAAAGTACAATTAGGACAGAGAGAGAATATAGCACTGAAATACTTTGTAATGCCAAACAAAATAGTACAATGTATACATTTCAAAAGGTTTTTCAAAACCATACACAGTCATTTGACTGAATAAAAAATGAGCATACAGCAATAATACCGTAATGATAATAATAATAATAATTAATAATAATAATGTAACCCAAACTAAATTTACAGGTGCCATTCAAGGCTCCACTGGGTTTTCTTATGTAGCAACCGAGTGCAGACAAGGACAGAGCTTGTCCCAGCTTTAGACATCTACTAAAAAAAAGAGAGATGTCCAGGAAGTCGCACATCTTTACAAAACCCCGTAAGGTGGTATATGACAGCCTCAGCCCGAGCTCCAACCAGGCCATGCCAGGGCGTTTTGTAGGGATGTGCAACATCCTGGAATTTTCCTTTTCCATACAAGAATGCCGTTTATATTTCTGACATAAATATACAATCACAAAATTCCATAAACATCAATCAGTGAAAATGGCACCATGCTTTTCTGTAATGTGGCAACAATAAAATGAACAATAGTAAGAGATCTTCAAGCATATTAAACTAATTTTAATACAACTGTCTCTATATTACGGTGTCCATATATTAGAGGTTGACCCCTTTCACACGAGGCAGAGCCGCTCAGTAGGAGATTGCTCCATTGATCTCTGCTGAGCCGGCGGATGACAGGTCCGTCTCTGCTCACTGAGCAGGGAGGGACCCATCAGAGCTCCGCTGATTTCTATGGGGAGATCGGACGAAACGGACAGCATGTCCGTTTTGATCAAATCCGCCAGACGGATGGCGAACGTATTGCCATACGTCTGTTTTGAGTGGATCGGATGGCAGACGGGTGTCAGCAGACACATCTCCACTGACATCCGCCTACCCATAGGAGTCAATGAGTGGCCTACTCGGTTCCGCCTGAAAAATGGACCGGCAGATCCAAGCGGGCTTATTATGTGAAAGGCGCCTTTTTACCCATGGAAAACACATTGTCACAAAGTGCCTATATGATATAAAAACAAGTCTTTCTGGATTACCACAGTGAAAAACACACAGAGCACTAAATACCCAAGAAATGTCATATACATATATACACATACATACATACATACACACAGTGGATATAAAAAGTCTACACACCCCTGTTAAAATGTCCGATTTCTACGATGTAAACAAATTAGACAAAGATAAATCATTTCACAACTTTTTACACCTTTAATGTGACCTGTAAACTGTACAACTCAGTTGAACAACAAACTGAAATCTTTTAAGTGGAAGTAAAAATAAACAAATTAAAAAAAATGGTTGCATAAGTGTGCACACACTTAAACTAATACTTTGTTGAAGCACCTTTTGATTTTATTACAGCACTCAGTCTTTTTTGGGTGTGAGTCTATCAGCATGGCACATCTCGACTTGGCAATATTTGCCCACTCTTTGCAAAAACACTCCAAATCTGTAAGATTGTGAGGGCATCTTCAGTGCACAGCCCTCTTCAGATCGCTCCACAGATTTTCAATCAGATTCAGGTCTGGGCCCTGGCTGGGCCATTCGAAAACTTTAAGCTTCTGGTGAAGCCATTCCTGTGTTGATTTGGATGTATGCTTTGGGTTGTTGTCATGCTGAAAGATGAAGCTCCTCTTTATGTTCAGCTTTCTACCAGAAGCCTGAATATTTGTGTCAATATATTGACTGGTATTTGGAACTGTTCAGAATTCCCTCTACCTTGACAATGGCCCCTGTTCCAGCTGAAGAAAAACAGCCCCAAAGCATGATGCTGCCACCACCATGCTTCACAGTGTGTATGGTGTTAATTTGGTGATGTGCAGTGTTGTTTTTGCACCAAACATATCTTTTGGAATTATGGCCAAAAAGTTCAGCCTTAGTTTCATCAGACCATAACACATTTTTCCACATGCTTTTGGGTTTCAGATGTGTTTTTGCAAAATTTAGCTGGGCTTGGATGTTTTTCTTTATAAGAACAGGCTTTTGTCTTGCCACTCTACCCCATAGCCCAGATATATGAAGCATACGGGAGATTGTTGTCACATGTACCACACAGCCAGTACTTGTCAGATATTCCTGAAGCTCCTTTAATGTTGCTCTAGGCCTCTTGGCAGCCTCCTTGACCAGTTTTCTTCTCATCATTTCATCAATTTTGGAGGGATGTTCAGCTCTTGGTAATGTCACGGTTGTGCCATATTTTCTCCACTTGATGATGACTGTCTTCACTGTGTTCCATGGTAAATCTAAAGCCTTGGAAATTCTTGTGTACCCTTCTCCTGATACCTTTTAACAATGAGATCACTCCGATGCTTTGGAAGCTCTCTGCGGACCATGGCTTTTGCTGTAGGCTGCGACTAAGAAAATGTCATGAAAGACCTACCAGAACAGCTGAGCTTCATTTGGGGTTAATCAGAGGCACTTTAAAAATGATGGCAGGTGTGTACTGACTATTTAACCGATTGGCGACCAGCGCACGACGATGTACGTCGGCACAATGGCACGGCTGCGCAAACAGGGGAAAAAAGGACGCCAATTTTGTTTGGGTGCAATGTCGTGCAATTGTCAGTTAAAGCGACGCAGCGCCGTATCGCAAAAAGTGCTCTGGTCAGGAAGGGGTAAATTCTTCCAGGGCTGAAGTGGTTAACATGGAGTTTGAATGTGATTTCTTAATTCTGAACCCAGCTACATCTCCAGTTATAAGAGGGTGTGCACACTTATGCAGCCACATTATTTTATTTTATTATTTTTTTTTACTCCCCCCCTTAAAAGATTTGTTTGTTTTTCAATTGAGTTGTTCAGTTTGTAGGTCACATTAAAGGTGGAAAAAGTTCTGAAATGATTTATCTTTGTCTCATTTTTTACATCACAGAAACCTGACATTTTAACAGGGGTGTGTAAACTTTTTATTTGTATGTGTGAGCATTTTGCCAAATAATGGATTGTGTCCAGTAAAAAAGTAGTAAAATAAGTGTCCAGTAATAAATAGGGACATGAGATCCTGAAATATCTGGGTATATGTGTACTCCCTGCCAAGTAATGTGAGAAGCAGGGTTTTCAAGGACAGTGGAACATCTGAGGACAAGGAGATATATCACTCTGCAAGATCTGAAACTATGCTTCAGATAAAGACGCAACATAGCTGGCAAGAAAAAACTTGCTCTATGTGTGGTGCATTGCAGCGCAATTCAATACACTGAACAAGTAGCTGACAATGCATAACACATTAAACACACACACACACACATATATTGTGGCGCTCGGCATTGCTAGAAGAAAAAAAAAAGTGCATTTCTTGATTCCCTGCAGTGTGTTGGCTCTACTCAAATAAAAAAAAAATGCTACCTTTAGCTCCATTCCTAATTAACAGGATGTCCTAACAATACATTTTTATTATACAGGATTTATATAGCGCCAACAATTTGGGCAGTGCTTATAGAGATAGTACATTTACAATACAATTCAATACAAGAGGGTTAGTAGGGCCCTGCTCTACTAACCCTCTACTCTACTAAGCTTACAATCTAATAAATGAAAATGTAAGTTAATGCACTGCAAGTGGGAAACCAGCTTTAGAAATTAACTTGTTATACTCTAGAACAGAATGAACAATTAGACTGGCTAGTCGTTAGAGCTGCACAATTATTCATCAAGAATCGTTATCGCGATCTTGACTAAAGTGTTTCACAATTCTTTCTATGCAAAGAATTCTCTCTGCTCTTCTGAAGCCACAGCCCTCAAAAGAAAGGAAGAGAAAAACTGGGCAGTCTGCCAAGAAACAAAACATTCTTTATCAGTTGAACTTAAGTATAAACATTGTAACAATTTGTCAATGGAATAGATTTTGTGTGAAATGCCCCGTACACACGATTGGAAACTCGGCCAGCAAAAGATCGATGAGAGGTTTTGGTCGGAAAATGTGACCATGTGTATGCTCCATCAGACTTTTGCTGGCCTAATTTCCGCCAGCAAAAGATTGAGAGCTCTGTTCTCAATTTTCCCGACGGAAAAAGTTTCAATCGGAAATCCCGATCGTCTGTACACATTCAGACGCGCTAAATTCCTACGCATGCTCTGAAACAATTCGAGGCATGCTCGGAAGCATTGAACTTCATTTTCTCGGTTCATCGTAGTGTTGTACGTCACCGCGTTCTTGATGGTCGTAAGTTCAGCGAACTTTTGTGTGACCGTGTGTATGCAAGCCAAGCTTGAGCGGAATTCTGTCGGGAAAAACCATCCAAGATTTTTCCGGCGGAAAACCCACTCGTGTGTACGCGGCATTAACCACTTAAACACTAAACCTTTTTCTGACATTTGTTGGTTTCAAGTTAAAATAATTTTTTTTTACTAGAAAATTAATTAGAACCCCCAAACATATACATGTATATATATATATATATTTGTATTTAGTAGACACCCTAGAGAAAAAAATGGTGGTTGTTGCAATATTTTATGTCACACTGCATTTGCGCAGCGGTCTTTCATATGCAATTTTTTTTTAAAAAATTACTTTAATGAATTGGGTAATCATCCTGTAAGTGTTCTGACTCAGGACCCAGTCGCTCTCCCTCAGCGTCATCCTGCTAAGGAAGTCTGCCAGCTGGTTTAACTCCCCTTTTAGATGTACCGCTGAGATGGACAACACTGACTTCGGCCCATTTGAAAATTGTTTCCGTCAGGGCCCACAGGGGACTGCTCCTGGTGCCCCCCTGTCGGTTGATGTAGGCAACCACTGAGGGGTTGTCTGAGCAGACCTGATCGTAATGTCCCTGGAGCTCCTGCTGGAAGGATTTGAGGGCCAGTGAAATAGCCCTTAGCTCCCTCCAGTACGAGGACCCCCCTGCGTCTTTGTCTCACCAGTAACCCTGCACTAGACTCGCACCTAGATGTGTTCCCCAACCAGTGCCGCTTGCGTCTGTTGCGACGATCCTGGACACTGGCAGCACCCATTCCAGACCCTGGGATAGATTTGCTGTCTTTCTCCACCACCACAGGGATCTCTTTACCCGTACTGCTATGAGAACCGTTGAGTCCAAAAGACCTGAGTGTGGTCCCAAATTCCTAGGATGAACCACTGCAAAGGGCGGAAATGTAATTATGCCCACCATACGGCTGGGAGGGCAGCCGTCAGCAGACCTAAAGCTGACATGGCCTGCCTTATTGAGACTTGGCGATTGCTCTGCAGAACTGCGAAAGCCCTGTCCACTTTCTGAATTTTTTCTTGGGGGAGAAAGACCCTTCACTGGGTTGAGTACAGGATGTAGCCTAGGAAGGTGACCCTCTGGGACGGGACTAGGTTGGATTTTTCCAAATTTAAAAGCCATCCTAGATGTTCCAACATGCTCCTTGCCTCCTGCAAATCCTGGACCAACTGCTCTGGCGAAGGAGCAAAAAGGAGCAGGTCGTCCAGGTATGCAATCACCGAGATTCCTCGCAGTTGCAGGAAAGCCTGGGTCTCCACCATGACTTTGGTGAAAATGCGGGGGAAGAGGATAGCCCAAAGGGGAGAGCCCGGAATTGTAGAAGGGACGTCTCCTCCCCGGACCTTACTGCTAGTCTGAGGAACCGCTCACTGCCCTCTGCAATTGGAATGTGCAGGTAGGCACCCCTTAGGTCTATAGACGCCATGTAGCAGTCTGTAGGAATCAGTGTCTTCACGGAGAAGATAGAGTCCATGCGAAACTCTCTGTAGGTGATGAGAGGTTTCAGGTTTAAAATGAGCCTGAACTTCCCCGAGTGCTTCCGTACCACAAAGACGTGGGAGTAAAACCCTTTGCCTATCTCCCCAGGTGGAACCCACAATACTACTTCCTGCTGTTCCAGTTCTTCCAGGGAAGAAAGCAGCGCCGCTGCCTTCTACGCACACCTTGGCAGGTCTGTAACGGGAAGCCTGTGGGGGGGGGGGCTTAAAAATTCCAGTCTGTACCCCCTCCTTACAATTCCTAGGATGAATTAATTGGAGGTGACCGACTCCCACTGTGGAAGTAAAGCCCCCAGTCTTCCTCCCACCGGGGTTGACCCATCACTGGGTCTTTTGGGGCTGTTCAGGAGGGCAAAAAAATCGCCCCCCCGTGCCCTCTGCCCTTGTTGGTCCAACCTTTTTTCTGAGCCTCTGCCCTCGGAAACCCAAACTTCTTTTGTGGGCGAGGTTTCTTCTTAGACTGTTCCTCCAACTTCCTCTTTAAGGGAAAAGCCTTCTTTTTGTCGGCTGTCCAATCAAGGATGGCCTCCAATTCTGGACCAAACAGTAAATCACTCGTGAATGGGACTCCGCAAAGTTTTACTTTGGATGCATTGTCCCCTGGCAGGTTTTTAACCAGAGAGCTCTTTTGGCCGAATTGGCCAGGGCGGAGGACCTAGCGGACATGCGAACTGACTCTGCTGAGGCTTCTGCGATGTACGCTACCCCCTTTAAAAGCATAGGAAAAGAAGAGAGAATCATTTCCTTTGCGGTTCCAGCCTCAATATGTGCTTTTATATGCGTCAGCCAGTGCTCCATGTTGTGAGTCTTCTTGAGGAGACCCATTCTTTTGTCAATGGGATCTGCTAACACCCCCGTATCCTCAAAGGCCAGGTGCGTTTTTCTGGACACCTGAGAAAAAGCTGCATCCAGCCTAGGTGATTTATTCTAGACTGCCGCTTCATCCTCCGCAAAGGGGAATCTGCGTTTTAGAGCCCTGGAAAAGAAAGGCTTCCGCTATGGGTCTTACCATTCTTTTTTGATGGCTTCCACCAGGACTTCATGGACTGGAAAGACCCTCCTCTTCTGTTCTCCAAGACCTTCATACATATGATTATGGAGCGACAGAGACTTCTTCTCTTCCTGGATCCCCAGAGTGGTGTGGATGGCTCCAAAGAGCTCCTCCACTTCCTCCAGGGAGAGCTTATAGATCTGGAGATGCTGGTGGATTCACTATCCACCTTTTCTCCGTCTTACTCCCCTAAGGAGTTGGAGGATGCACTGTCAGGATCTTCCTCTAGTGCCTCTCTGGTGCCCCCAGGTAACCCTCCAAGTGGTGGAAGGACCCACCGGCGGACCAGGTGCAATGTCTTGCTGTGCTGGCCGAGGATTAGCTGGGGGTTGCGGGGGCTGAAAACTTGCAAACAGCAATTTAAAAGACTGGAAGGTGCTGGAAAGCTCCTTAATGGACACTGCCAAATCTGTATCCTGCTCTGCAGAATATTCCTTTACTAAACCTTCTATGCATTCCCTACACAGAACCTTGGGCCAGGAATCCCCCATAGTAGTCCGTCATGATGGGCACTTCCCTCTTGGAGCGGTGTGGGGACCTAGACTTTTCTGTTGACTTGCTCTGTATTGACAAAAAAAGATCCCCCAGACACAGCCATCAGAATCTGCCAGCGCAACATAGAAACCGCCACCAGGAGTGCACCCCCCTCCCAGGACCGACGACCACCAGGGTCCCAGAAGTACATCTCCTTCCCTCTGACCACCAAAGAGGGGGGGGGTTCACCCATGGAGCTAAACGGGAAAATGGTAAGGGAACACCACCCCAGTGTTCCTCTTATCTTAGAGTGGCTGGTGTTGGCGTCAGATGGGGAAACAGTCACCGACATTCCTCCAGGGCAGATAGGAACTTGGTCCACCTCAAGCTGCTCCTCTTGCTGTCACTACAGCTGCTATGAAGCCCACACCAGCCGTCACGCCGCTCGCTTTACGTCCCTCGGCGGGAACAGGAAGCCGCGGATCAACTGACGTCTCCCGCCATCTGGCCCAGCCTTGAGCTCCACGTTGGCCGCCACGGAGCAAGGGGGACTCGGATACTTCCGCCATCACCTTTCCCAGGCAGCGGAAAGCGAGCGCCCTGGCCTCCACCTTCCCCAAGAGAGGACAGAGTGCGATACAGTGCTACAAAAGGTAACAGGTTCCCCAACCCAGCTGCCGTGCGTGAAAGACCTCTGTCTCTCCCTTCCAGGACAACACCGGCCTCAGCCCCCCCAACTGAAATGTCCCTGGTTCCTAGCAGTGTTTCTCCCCCAGAGGAAACACCGAAACTGAGGGGCTGGAGGGGATGAGTGGCTTAAAGCTCTTGTGGAGGCGGTGCTTCCTGAGAAGGGAGGAGCCAAGGTCTCTCAAAAGGTGGCTGTCCTGAAAGACGAAAGGGGGGAAAAAAAAGAAAAAAAAAAAAGGATGGCATGTGCACTTTATGCAGGACACAATGGGGGAATTAAAGAGAGACAAAGGCATAAAGTCTGTGCTACTCTTCTAAACTGAGAATACAGATCAGATCCTGCTACTGATTAGCAAAAGGGGCAAAAGCACTTTTGTTTATTAGGAGCGATCTGCTTTGTTTTCTACGCTGTGTTTATATCAGACATGGCTTAGGCGCCATTCAAATTTGGCGTTTTTGGATCTCGGGTATTATAGCTGCAATTCTGCCCACGATCTCAAATCGCACTGCAATGATAAAACACGTTTGCGTGCCATTCATTTTCAATGGCACCTAAACACGGTGCAGTTTTGCCGCTACATAAATTGAACTGCAAGTCGCAACGTGCGAAGCTCGTCACCCAAAAGAAGCTTTGCTTGTTGCAGTTTGCGGCAAAACCGCACAACTTTAGGTGCCATTGTAAATGAATGCCACCCAAAATGTGTTTTGTAATTGCAGTGCAATTTAAGATCGTGGGCAAAATCGCAGCAAGATCCCAAAATGCCAAATGTGAATGGTGCCTTAAAGCAGTGGTCATCAACCCTGTCCTCAGGGCCCACTAACAGGCTGGCTAGGTTTGCAAGATAACTGAAATACATCACAGGTAATATAATTTTCTGCTCAGTGATTGCAGTATTCTAGTCTGCATCTCCCCAAGGTAATACATAAAACCTGGCCTGTTAGTGGGCCCTGAGGACAGGGTTGATGACCACTGCCTTAGAGCAGTGTTTCTCAACTCCAGTCCTCAAGGTGCCCCAACAGGTCATGTTTTCAGGCTGTCCATTATTTTGCACAGGTGATTTGATCAGTTTCACTGCCTTAGTAATTACCACAGCCGTTTCATCTGAGGGAAATCCTGAAAGCATGACCTGTTGGGGCGCCTTGAGGACTGGAGTTGAGAAACACTGCCTTAGAGCATTATTTCTCAACTCCAGTCCTCATGTTTCAGGATTTCCCTCAGATGAAACAGCTGTGGTAATTACTAAGGCAGTGAAACTGATGAAATCACCTGTGCAAAATAATGGAAAGCTTGAAAACACCTGTTTGGGCGCCTTGAGGACTGGATTTGAAATACACAGAGCCGAAGAGCTACATGCCATGCTTCCCTCTGCAATAATTGACCTGCAATAACAACCAGGGAAAAAAGCTTTCCCTGCCTACATATAGGCTCTGCCTGTGTAGTGTGTTTACTGCATGGAAAGAAAGAGGCATGAACACTCTCTTCAGACATCCTGTACTCCAGGTTCAAATCAGAGCTCAGCAAAGCTGCCCCCCTACAATCAGCACAAATAAAAAAACTCAAGTGTGTTTCTTTAGTACTAGGTTTGTGCGGTTTTGTGCCGTAAAAAATTTACATTTGTGATGCGCTTATTTTTAAGCTATTAGCAACTGTTTTTTTTCCAGACTATGACATCACCAATCCCCCATACAACAGCCAAATGACACGAAACCGGGCTGGTTGGTTAGTGCCGTGTTTGTTCAATTTAAAATCTTTTATGCCTTATTAAAGTGGATGTAAACCCAATGTCATCCTTTCTAAACTACTACCATAGGGGTTATCTATAAGGATATACATGCCTCCTGCATGTATCTTTACCTGTCAAATGTCTCCCCTCTGTCTGTTATGAGAGCCAAAAAACTGCAGATTCTGTGGGTGGGTCTGTTGTCTGGAGCTCGGTGGGTGGAGTCGTGATGTCAGTAGACTCCCCGCCCACCTCTACACTCCTTGTCAATATGCATTTTCTCCTGTGTATTTCTAACTGAACTTCTGCTATGATCTCTAACATCCAGTGAAAAGACAGGAAAGTAACCACATGACCTCAGCATGCCAAATCATGGGGAGGTGTGGAACAGCCAATCCTTGCAGAGCTGCTGAAGAAAGGAGTGGGGGAGGGAATTAAAAAATCATGCCTGTGTCTTAGGCTGCGTAAATCACCTGTCACTCACAGCAAGGGGGAGGATTTGACAAAGTTTTTCTCAGTTTGTCAAGATTTATCTCACTGAACAATAAAAGAGGATTGCTCAGAGCTGGATTAACTCTGTGTGGCAAGACTGGGCTCAAATGATAGGAAATCTTATACTCTACAGTATGATAAAAAAAAATGTCGGGTTTACATCCACAGGTCCCAAAACTGGTCTTGTTGGTTAGTGCTACGTTTGTGCTGCTAAAAATATATATTTGTGCTGTTATGGTTTTTTAACTATAACAGCTTGTTTTTATTTGATCACACCCCACCCACTTTGCACCCCATGTCATTAAATCTTAAAAATAAACATACCATATGTTAGTGCTACCTTTGTGCTTTTTTGTGTCATAAAAATTGAAATTTGTGCTGCTTTTTTTTCTGTTTCGTTATGTTTATTGGGTTTTTGGAAATAAACAAGAGATTCATAAGAAAGCTAGTTAAATGCAGGGGTTAGAAAATTGGTAAACATTTCCAATGAGCAATAATGATCATAATTATACTTAACTAAAGTGAAAATAGGGGATGGGATCAAAAAAATGAACATTGCAGAGAATATGCAGAAAATGTCGTCGCCGGAGGGGAGGCTCTTATCCTGCAACCCTACAATTGCTAATATTGTAAAAATAAAAGCAGCACAAATGTAAAATTTGTATGACACAAAACATCACAAAAGTAGCATTACAAAAACACACTTGAGTTTTTACTTGTGCCGATTGTAGTGGGGCCAGCTTCGCTGAGCTTCCAATCAGGCAGCGATCTGCAGCAGTTTCTATATTGAAAACTGCCACTATCCCTTTGTTGATTAAGTGAGGAACCTGCACCAGTCCCTTTTTGACCCTAAAATAGAAACTGGTGCAGATAAATCTGAAAACGGGTCTATCTGCTTTGTTTATGTGGCGCAAGCATGGGCATTGGATTGCCATTCACAATGAAGCGAACTGCAGCTCACTGTAGTATAATACATGCGTTACTGTCTGCTGCAAAAAAAGGTCCTTAAAGCAGAACAACGCTGCATCTGAGCGCCAAAAACGCTATTTAAATTCATTTTTAATATTTAAAGCAAACTCGCCCAATACATCCATGTCTCCATGCTTATTTTGCTGATAAATCACTTTGAAAAACATTCCTCTAGCATTTTTGGCCATCTTGAGTAAGGGCAAATGATTCATGTAGATTTTACTTACTGGAATCCATCTACCCTTAGCTCAGGCAAGCAGGAGGGTGTGCTTAGCTGAGAAAACCCCTCCTCCACGCCTCATGAAGTCTCCTGGGATGTATGACATCATTTGCCTAGGCCTGAAAACCAGGAAGCAACTGAAGAAATGTAAAAAAAAAAAAAAAAGAAGTTTAAAGCAGGTAAATAGATTTTTCCTTCCTATGCTAGCATCGTTAGGATTATTACTGGTCAGTGTTGATTGAGAGAGAGTGAAGTTCCACTTTAAACTGCTCACCTTCAGCTTTTTTTGCCCTAGAAAATGCTTTGACTTTCATACACCATGTATGGGTCCGTCCATGGGCCGTGTATGGTCCAACTCTTTGTCAGAACATCATGGGAGTAAACACTTACTTATTAGCATCACAATAGTTTTAAAGCTGGCAATAGATGGATCAAAATTTGGCCAGTTCAGAAGGAACAGGCCAAATTTTAATCCAACTATGGTCAGGCTGGGTTTATTAAAGTCTTCGACTTCAGTACAACCAGCCTGTCAGGTTTTTGCATGTGCGACGGCCGCTATAGCCCCCAGCAGTAATCATTGTATTCTGCAGGTGGGGAAGGCTCCCTGCTGGCAGAACACAATGGCAAATTTTTTTGCACATTCTCTTCTGGGGTCCTCCGCCAGCACTCCAGGCTCCTCCTCTTCAGTGGGTGCCCCCATAAGAAACTACTTTCTATGGACGCACTTGTGTGGGCTAGCTCCCGAGCCGCCATGTGTGCATCCATGGACACAGACTGAGCTTCTCGTTCCTGTCCCCCCTGCTCCCTTGTCACAGCATTTGATTGGCAGCAGGAGCCAATGATTCCTGCTGTTCTCAATCTGCCCAGGGAGGGTGGAGACAGCAGTGAGAGCTGCTGATCTAGTGCACGTCGCTGGATTGGCATCGGCCTCAGGTAAAAATAGGGGGGGGCGGAGGGCAGGGTGAATCCTGCAGCACAGAAGTTTTTTTTTTTTTTTTTGCTTAAATGCATAGAATGCCTTAAAAAATTAAAAAAAAAAACTCAAAAACTATAAGGCTTTAGAACCACTTTAAAGTTAAAGCTAAAACCAGCCTGTAAAAGAAGCAGACGTGAGCTTTGTCATAGATATTCTTTGCTGTGTTGCAGATCCCCAGTAGTAAAAGTACGTGCAGATGGGAGGAATCACAGAGCATGGCGGGGGAGCAGATGTCTGACATACCCTGAAGTGTCAAATACCAAAGCAACACAGCAAAAGGTTTAACGTGATCCACCGGAAAGGCGAGTATAGATCTTCTTTAAACATGCTTGTCAAAACAGTTTATGATGACAGGTCATAATTAACTAGATATATTTAAACTGTAATAAATGGTGTGAGGTGTGCTGGAGAAAAATGCTGCCCTTTTACCTTATAGTGGATCTGTACTTTGTCCGGGCAAAGCTGTACACAAAACAGTTTCAGTAAATGGGTATTGTGTACGTTTATTAAACTGAGACGTTTTCTCTTAGTTCAGTTCTCAGAGGAAAATTGGATCCTCTGCAGCCGGTTTATTAAGCCGAGAACTTCTGTTCTCAGAGGGAGAACAAGGAAGTTTTACCTCTGAAAACGGTTGAGATCAGTGTAAAAGTGGGTGGGCTGCTTCTAATCTCGTGAGACATTGTGAGATTACAGTGCAGAGTTCAAGAACCAAAAAGGTAAAAAGGAACACAAAGAGAATAAGCATTATGAGAATATATAATATTATATATTTATTATATACACACACACACACACACAATATTACCAAAGTATTGGGAAACCTGCCCTTATACACACATGAACTTTAATGGCATCCCAGTCTAAGGCTGGCCATACACTATACAATTTTCTAATTCAATTTCCTTTAGATTTACCTTCAACTATGTAGTACAAGGGCCTGCCTGATTGCATACACATTGAAAGTGCTTAGGTCTGACCTCATATTATATGGTTTTGGTAAATCTAAAGGAAAATTGAATAAGAAAATTGTATAACGTATGGCCAGCCTAAGGCTCTATTCACACTAAGGCCCCTTTCAAACTACTGTGATTTCAAAGTCGTGTGATTTCAGGGAATGTAACTCACAAAGTCGGACCAAGGTAGTGCAGACACTAGTCGGTGCTAATATGAATGGTAGTCATTGGAAATCATGGGGAACGACTTGTCATATGACTTTGCAGTCCCAAGTCGTAAGACAAGTCGTACAAGTGTGAAAGGGGCCTAATGCGTTTTTTGATGCAGGGAATTTTTTTTTTTAACATGGGTTCCTATGGAACATGTTCACATCAATGCATTTTTTGCCTCTGCGTTTTTGAAAAGGGTCGGGGACCTTTCACGCAAAATGCAGCGTTTTGCATGTCATAGACTTCAATGGACTTGCATCAAAAACACAAGTATTGTGGTTTTAACCGCAATTTTGCCACGATTTGCGACTGTATATAGCTGGTGGCTAAGGAGGGGGGCCGGGAAGCCTGCCGCCGCATCCTTAACCGATGATTTATCAGCTGTCAGCGGGCTTCCTGTCAGGGCTGTGCTCAGCCCTTCCTTCTCTGAGCTGACCGCTAAGCTGTCGGCTAATTGCCAGCTCCTATCTCTCCACAGTGACTCACCTGTTGATGATATCCTGCTTGTCAGTAATGCCTACTTAAAGGGGGGTTCCGGTCGTTTTTTTTTTTTTTTTAAAGTCAGCAGCTACAAACACTGTAGCTGCTGACTTTTAATAAGGACACTTACCTGTCCAGCGAGCCCACGATGTCGGCCCTCCCGAGGCCGATCCGTCCATCGGATCGGCCGGCGGCGCCTCCATCCTAACTAAGGGACACAGGTAGTGGAGCCTTGCGGCTTCACTGCCAGTTTCCTACTGTGCGTGCACGAGCGGAGCGGCGCTCTGTGAATGGTCCCGTTGTTTCCTGGGACACACACATCTCCCAGAAGGCAACGGGGCCGCTCACCCTAGGAGGAGGAAGCACCACGGAATAGGAAGAGGCAGATTAGGAGGACTGCCTAGCAACAGGGGTTTCAGGCAAGTTAAAAAAAAAAATTTTCAAAATGTTTTGATGAATTTTAATGCCATTTCCTTTTTTAGGGTGGACCTCCACTTTAAGCCGTCCAGTCCAGATGATCTCTGCCTTGGTCAACATCACAGAGACTCCTGCGTTCCTGTTAAAGACTTGCTTGGCTGACATTCCTTCTGGCTCCAGATCCTTCTTGCTGTTCCACTATGCTGTTCCCTGGCTTCCTCACTTTCTGGCTCTGACTATCCATTCCGGTTACTGAACTTTGGCTACGTTTTGACTATGTTTGGTCTATTTACTTTTATTATTAAACGAGTGTGATTTAACTGTACTTCTGTCTTGGTCTGATTCATGGTTTCTGACACTTCCCCCGCTAAATGTATATAAAAAAGGGGTAGGGTCCCCCCCAAAATTCATACCAGACCCTTATCTGAGCATTCTGCCCCCTTCCTGAACCATACCAGGCCACATGCCCTCAACATGGGGGGGTGGGTGCTTTGCGCCCCCCACCCCCAAAGCACCTTGCCCCCATGTTGATGAGGAAAAAGGCCTCTTCCCCACAACCCTTGCCCGGTGGTTGTCGTGTCCGGGTCTGCAGGCGGGGTGGCTTATCAGAATCTGTAAGCCCCCTTTAACAAGGGAGCCCCCAGATCCCAGCCTCCCCCTCTATGTGAATGAATATCGGGTACATTGTACCCCTACCCATTCACCATAAAAAAGTAGTGTAGTGTGAAAAAAAAATACAGTAGACAGTTTTTGACAAGTCTTTTATTAAAAATATCTTCTTCCCCACTTCTTCCTCTAGTCTTCCTCCGGTCTTCCTTCATCTTCTCCCGCATCTTTGTCCGGTGCTTTTCTTCCTCTCCCCCTGTTCCCACCGACAACCCTCCTCCGATGCTGCGTCCCGCTGATTTGTCTGCGGTGATGTCAAGCATGTCTTAGATAACGATGGAGGCGGGGCCATCAGATGACGCCATCCGGAGGCCTTGCCCCCTTGTGACGTCAGCGCCCGGGCATGACGGGTCCGTGACATCACAAGGGGACGGGGCCTCTGGATGGCGTCATCTGATGGCCACGCCCCCATTGTTATCTAAGACATGCTCGACATTGTCGCGGACAGATCAGCGGGACGCAGCATTGGAGGAGGGTCGTTGGTGGCAGAGGAAGAAGAACACCAGGCAAAGAAGACAGGAGAAAGAAGAGCGGAAGAAGAAGTGGGAGAAGAAGAAACGGGAGAAGGAGAAGCCCGGAGGATGAAGACGTGGGATTAAGATGCAGGAGATGATGGAGGAAGAAGAAGAAGATATATTTTTATTAAAAGACTTGTCAAAAAAAAAAAAACAAAAAAAAAAAAACACAACTGTATACTGTATTTAACACTACACTTTTTTTTGGTGAATGGGTAGGAGTACCCGATACTCATTTACTCATTCAAATGGGGGGGCGGGATCTGGGGGCTCCCTTGTTAAAGTGGGCTTCCAGATTCCGATAAGCCCCCCGCTCGCAGACCCCGATAACCACCGGGCAAGGGTTGTCAGGAAGAGGCCCCCCATCCCAAAGCCATGTTGAGGGCATGTGGCCTCGTATGGTTCAGGAAGGGGGGGGCGCTCGCTTGTCCCCTCCCTTTCCTGACCTGCCGGGCTGCATGCTCGGATAAGGGTCTGGTATGGATTTTGGGAGGGACCCCACTCCATTTTTAAAAAAAGATTTTGGCGTGGAGGTCCCCTCCGAATCCATACTAGACCCAAGGGCCTTGTATGGACCTAGGGGGGGACCCCACGCTGTTTTTTTTTTTTTTTCACAATTTTTTTTAACCAGCAATTCTTCTTCTTTTACATTCAGCGGGGAAGCCCGCTGACAGACGATTACTCATCGGTTGTTAGGGACGCGGTGGACAGCTTCCTGGCCCCCTCTTTAGCAATCAGCTATATACAGTGTAAATAAAAAACAGAAAAAACCCCCCGCAATTCGCGTCAAAATTGTGGTAAAAACACGTGTCCAAAAAAGCAGCAAGCACTACAAAAACGCTCAAAAGCAGCATGCATAGATGTGAATCGAGCCATAGTCTGTAGGATTCAATATTGAGTTGACCCACCCTTTGCAGCTATAACAGCTTCAATTCTTCTGGGAAGGCTGTGCACAATGTTTAGGAGTGTATCTATGGGAATGTTTGACCATTCTTCCAGAAGCGGAATTGTGAGATCGGGCACTAATGTGGACGAGAAGGCCTGGCTTTCAGTTTGCGCTCTAATTCATCCCAAAAGGTGTTGCATCGGGGTTGAGGTCAGGGCTCTGTGCAGGCCAGTCAAGTTCCTCCACCCCAAATTTGCTCATCCATGTCTTTATGGACCTTGCTTTGTGCACTGATGCACAGTCATGTTGGAACAGGAAGTGGTCATCCCCAAAATGTTCCCATTTGGGAGCTTGAAATTGGCCAAAATGTCTTGGTATGCGGATGCCTTAAGAGTTCTCTTCACTGGAACTAAGGTGTCAAGCTCAACCCCTGAAAAACAACCCCACACCATTATCCCCCTCCACCAAATCCTAGAGCTGAAGCTGTTATAGCTGCAAAGAGTGGGCCAACTCAAGATTGAACCCTACGGATTAAGACTGGGATGCCATTAAAGTCCATGTAAAGGCAGGCGTCTCCATACTTTTGATACTATAGTGTGTAATAATAAATTTATATTATATATATATATATATATATATATATATATATATATATATATATATATATATATATATATATATATATATATATATATATATATATATATATATTTGCTGTTCCCTCAAAATAACTCAACACACAGCCATTAATGTCTAAACCACTGGCAACAAAAGTGAGTACACCCCTAAGTGAAAATGTCCAAATTGACCCCAAAGTGTCAATATTTTGTGTTGCCACAATTATTTTCCAGCATTGCCTGAACCCTCTTGGGCATGGAGTTCACCAGAGCTTCACCGGTTGCCACTGGAGTCCTCTTCCACTCCTCCATGATGACATCACAGAGCTTGTGGATGTAATGCCCTGTACACACGGTCGGATTTTCCAACGGAAAATGTGTGCTAGGACCTTGTTGTCGGAAACTCCGACCGTGTGTGGGCTCCACCACACATTTTTCATCGGAAATTTCCAACACACAAAGTTTGAGAGCTTGCTACAAAATTTTCCGACAACAAAATCCGTTGTTGGAAATTCCAATCGTGTGTACACAAATCCGACGCACAAAGTGCCACGCATGCTCAGAATAAATTAAGAGATGAAAGCTATTGGCTACTGCCTCGTTTATAGTCCCGACGTACGTGTTTTACATCACCGCGTTCAGAACGATCGGATTTTCCGACAACTTTGTGTGACCGTGTGCATGCAAGACAAGTTTGAACCAACATCTGTCGGAAAAAAATCCATGGATTTTGTTGTCGGAATGTCCGATCAATGTCTGACCGTGTGTACAGGGCATTAGAGTTAGAGACCTTGCGCTCTTCCACTTAACGTTTGAGGATGCCCCACAGGTACTCAATAGGGTTTAGGTCTGGAGACATGCTTGGCCAGTCCACCACCTTTACCCTCAGCTTCGCTAGCAAGACAGTGGTCGTCTTGGAGGTGTGTTTGGGGGTCGTTTTCATGTTGGGATACTGCCCTGCGGCCCAGTCTCAAAAGGGAGGGGATCATGCTCTGCTTCAGTATGTCCCAGTACATGTTGGCATTCATGGTTCCCTCAATGAACTGTAGTTCCCCAGTGCCAGCAGCACTCATACAGCCCCAGACCATGACACTCCCACCACCATGCTTGACTGTAGGCAAGAAACATTTGTCTTTGTGCTCCTCACCTGGTTACCGCCACACCTTCGTGACACCATCTAAACCAAATAAGTTTATCTTGGTCTCATCAGACCACAGGACATGGTTCCAGTAATCCATGGCCTTAGTCTGCTTGTATATGAACCAAAGAACTGCGCTTTAGGATAAGTATATGGGTTCAGAGACTAAGGTTGCTGCCTCCCTTATACAAAGTTCCTATACAGGTTCCTTGCCAGAATATTAAAAGTAAAGTTGTTTGGGTATATTGGCGCTACCTAAAAATAGTTGTACACTGGGATAGCCTAAAGTATAGCACTCACTACTAATGTTCATAAATCTTAGGTGTGCAATATGTATGAACCCCCTATTACAGTATTCTTACATCTCTCTACTGGAATTTTGGACCACTCTTTTGCCAACTGCTCCAGGTCTCACAGATTGGAAAGGTTCCTTTTCCCAACTGCCGTTTTGAGATCTCTCCACAGGTGTGGGATTCAGATCTGGACTCATCGCTGGCCAGTTTAGTACTGTGCAGCGTTTTGTCTTAAACCATTTCTGGGTGCTTTGGGTCATTGTCCTACTGCAAGACCCATCACCTCTGACGGGGAGACCCAACTTTCTGACACTGGGCCCTACATTACACCACAGACTTCTCTGATAGTCTTCAAATTTCATAATGCCATGCTCCCGGTCAGGACATTCAGTGCCTGAAGCAGCAAAGCAACCCCAAAACATCAGTGAACTTCCACCATGCAATCAAACAATTTTTCTCTTTCACCCACGTCCTTAGAGATTAGCTACAGTGCCATGGGCTGTAAACTTCTTGACAATATTGCACACAATGGACACGGGAACAGTAAGATCTCTGGAGATGGATTTGTAACCTTGAGATTGTCTATGCTTTTCCACCATTTTTGTTCTCAAATCCTCTATTTTGCTGCTCTTTCTTTTCTCCACGCTTCGTGTGGCACACAGACACACAATAGAAAAGTTGAGTACATTTTTCACCATTTTAACTGCTTGCCGGTAGAGCGGCACGATTATTTGTTAAAAAATTGCGATCTCGATTCAACCCCCCTCACGATCCTAATCCGGCATTTCCACGATTTTATGCGCAACGACAGTTGACTACAGCTATACTATTATGCAGACCACTCCCGTCATTCTTCATCCACTGTGGTGTCCATCTAGTGCTGGGCGCCAGTAACTGTCGTCATATCTGCGAGACAAACAAAAAGGATCGTGGGATGAGTAGCCCTTGAGATTGGCAATTCTGTTATGTGGCAGTACACTGGGACTACATATCCCAGGGATCCTTGGTGCAACAAGAGAGTTCTCTGGGAGGGATTATAAAAAAAAAAAAAAAAAACAGCGGATCCACCCTGCAGTCTCTTCTTCCTGGGGCTCGCCGAGAGAGGCAGCTGTGGCCTACACACAGTGATCGAGTGATTCCAACCTGGCTCCGGAGGGCCTAACTCTGCTGGCGGTTCGTTAGTCATCTATGCTGCACCAACCTATCCAATCAACACGATTGTCCGCACTCAGTAGCTGCAGGTCCTTGCTGTTCGCCTTCCTGAAGGACGTCTATCTCAGGGTCGTTGTCCCAGAGGCATCTATCCGGTCCAATCAGTGATGAGAGGGCAATAGCCTACCATTTGCAATCCTTCTTTGGTCACTTGATTTGAACACTGTACATAGACACCTTTACCTAAAACCATTTCAAGGAGTATCACTGGTCTGCTTAAGCCATTGTCCTTCCCATCACTGAGCCTTATTGGATATAACTTAATGAGCTCTGACTGCCAGTAAAGAATATCAGGCCTGCATCTTGAACATTGCGATTATTACTACTGAAAGAGCCCATAGCGTATCCCTGTTCTGTCTGGTCTCTCATTAGGATATAAAAGGTTGAATAGGCTGGCCTGGGATCCCCTCTTTAGTGTGGTGACAATCTGCTTTGAATAGCTAACCTTTTACAGGTCATGCTCCAGATGGTATTTCATTGTATATACATGTATATTGTGCTCCTGAGCTTTTAAACTGTTTTGAGCTGTCTTGTTTGGGGAGTTCCTCTCCCGAGTTTGGGCTGTTATCCAGAACTCGGTTGATCAACTACCCGCTCATATATACATATATCTCTCTGTTTAGTTCAGTAAAGCTGAGATAATATAAACATATTAGACTGGTGTGAAGTGTCAATTAAAGGTGCTTGCAGAAGATGTCTGAACCCAGAGGGCCAGGTGGGTTGGAATGTTCACAGGGTCAGGGCGATGCAGACGAACAGGTAAATCCAAGCAGCCCTCAAGGGGGCCATGCTACATACAGTATATAACAAGTGCAGAGCCGTTCTCTGCTCAGAGCTGTCAAAAAAAAAAAAAAGCCAGCAAATGTTTATCAACATTGCTCAGTGCTGAGAGATAACTATTAACAATGTATCATTTAGTTCTTTTAGATCAAAGGGATAAACTTCCATCTGTACATTAGGTCAGTTTAAGCACTTAAAAAAGAGAAGTATGGCAATTTTTTCCCCCATAATCATACTTACCTAGGTGGATGCTGCATCTATCCCCCGCTGTCCCTGCACTGAGAACCGAGCGATTGAACATTGCTTATGGCTCGTTTGTCTCAGCTTCCTGAGCAGAGAGCTGCTGCCTGTCAATCAGCAGCTCTCCTGCTCTGCTCCACCACACTCTTGGAGCGCTGAGCAGCCATCTCAGAGGCTCACTGAGACGGCCATCAGTCCAGGCACCTGGCGGATCCAGACTCCCAGAGTTGGGATGATGCGGTGCCTGGACTGATCTATGTGACGTCAGCAGAGAGCGGACTTCAGACCACTCTCTGCTGAAAACGGGTCACAGGAGTGCAAAATGAATTGCACTCCTGTGACACTCAGGAGAAACCCAGCCAAACGAGCTCAGGCTAGACTTCTCCTTTAAAGACTAAAGTGGGGTACACACTATAAGAAAATCGGGCGAATGTTCCTCCAATTTTTCCTCGATGTTTCACAGCAAATCGGAACCGATGAACGAAAATTTGTATGAATATTCTTGTACGACAAAGGCTTCTTTTTGTTGTTTATTGTTTCTGATCATGCGCAGTCTTATCTTTTCAGATTTTTTGGTGCATGAAAATCGTTCCTTCTGTTCCCATGAGAAAAATTTTGGAGTTTGTCCCTTTTGGAATTTTCGGACAAAAAGTCGGAGTCGGCTGTCAAAAGTTGTGTACACACTATGCAAAAACTGTACGAAAATTCTTTGGACGAAAATGTTCACCCGATTTTATTATAGTGTGTATGAGCCTAAAGCCTCGTACACACGGTATGATTGTTGGACAACCGAGCATATGATTTGTGCCAGGATCTTGTCTTGCATACGAACGGTACACAATTGTCGTGACAAAAACAAGAACGTAGTGATGTACTACGAGGAATTTCAGCTCTTGAGTGCCACCCTTTGGGCCCTTTCTGCTAATTTTGTGTTTGGTGAGCATTGATTCCGAGCATGCGTGCTTGTTCTTTCGAATTTTGTGTGACGGATTTGTATACTGACCATACGAAAATCAGACGTCAAACCGTTGTCCACCGAAAATTTACTAGTCTGTCATCCAACATTTGTTGGCGGAAAACTGGACAACAATTGCCAAAAGGAGCGTACGAATGGTAAGATTTTAGGACAGCAGTCTGTCAGACAATCCTCTGCCAACCATCGTACTGTGTATACAAGGCTTTAGATCCAATACACACTATTAGATTTTCTGCAGATTTTTTTTCTTCAGATTTACCAAAACCATATAATATGAAGTCAAACCTTAATGCCGCGTACACACGACCGGACTTTACGACGGACTTTCCAAATGAACGGACTTGCCTACACACGATCAACCAAAGTACGACGGATTCGTACGTGATGACATACGACCGGACTAAAACAAGGAAGTTCATAGCCAGTAGCCAATAGCTGCCCTAGCGCCGTTTTTTGTCCGTCAGACTAGCATACAGACGAGCGGACTTTTCGACCGGACTCGAGTCCATCGGACAGATTTGAAACAGGTTTCAAATCTAAGTCCGTCAAACTTTTGAGAAAAAAAAAAAAAAAGTCTGCTGGAGCCCACACACGATCGGATTGTCCACCGGACTAAATATGCCGGAAAGTCCGGTCGTGTGTACGCGGCATAATAGGGCGTACACACGGTCGGACTTTGTTCGGACATTCCGACAACAAGATCCTAGGATTTTTTCCGACGGATGTTGGCTCAAACTTGTTTTGTCTATACACGGTCGCACAAAGTTGTCGGAAAATCCGATCGTTCTAAACGCGGTGACATAAAACACGTACGTCGGGACTATAAACGGGGCAGTGGCCAATAGCTTTCATCTCTTTATTTATTCTGAGCGTGGCACTTTGTCCGTCGGATTTGTGTACACACGATCGGAATTTCCGACAATGGATTTTGTTGTCGGAAAATTTTATCTCCTGCTCTCCAACTTTGTGTGTCGGAAAATCCGATGGAAAATGTCCGATGGAGCCCACACACGGTCGGAATTTCCGACAACACGCTCCGATCGGACATTTTCCATCGGAAAATCCGGCCGTGTGTACGGGGCATAAGAGTTTCAACTGGTATGTAATCAGGCAGGCCCTTGCACTACATGGTTTTGGTAAATCTGAAGACATAAATCTGCAGAAAATTTAATAGTGTGTATGGGGTCTTAAGCCTTTTTCAGACACTTGTTGCTTACAAGTTGAAATCAGTATTTTTTTCTAGAAAATTACTTAGAACCTCCAAACATTATATATATATATATATTTTTTTTTTTTTTTGCGGAGACCCTAGAGAATAAAGTTGCAGTCGTTGCAATATTTTATGTCACACTGTATTTGCCCAGCGGTCTTTTAAACGCATGTTTTTGGGAAAAAAAAATACACTTCAATGAATTAAAAAAAAAAAAAATAACTGAAGTTAGCCCAATTTTTTTGTATAATGTGAAAGATGATGCTGTGCCGAGAATCTTGATCTTTATTCTAAGCAAAAAAATTGTGATTCTCATTTTATCCAGAATCGTGCAGCTCTAGTTGCCGGTGTGATTTTTATATTGTCAGCACCCATACAGGCGTGTTTAATTATAAACTACAGGAGCATCACAAACTTGGGCTGGCCATAGATTATACAATTTTCTTGTACAACTTTCCTTCAGATTTACCAAAACCATATAATATGAGGTCAAACCTAAATACTTTCAATGTCTATGCAATCAGGCAGGCCCTTGTACTACATAGTTGAAGGTAAATCTAAAGAAAATTGAATAAGAAAATTGTATGGTGTATGGCCAGCTGTGAAATGCTATTTTTTTTTTACAATTTTGAGAAGGTGCCAATAATGTTGACCAGTCCACTTTTGGAGTTTTGCGTGGAATGCATCTTTAGCTTTTTGTTTCTCCACTTTCTTGTGTCATACCAATACAAACAAAAGAAACATGAGAATGCCTAAACATTTGTAATTGCAACAATTTTCTGGGCAAAGTGGTAACAGAAATGCCGGGTACACTCCAATTACCCTCTGTGGTGCAGATTCCCCTGCTGATATTTCACCAAAGTCCCCCAACTCCTAAAAAAAAAAAAAAAAAAAAAAAAAAACACACACAACACTATGGACACCATCCACTGCCCTACTGACACCAACTAATGCCCAGTGGTGGCCCGTTTATTTGGGACGCAGCCCCCCTAATCCATGCGCCCGGGACGCTAATCTACATGCTGGGAACCGGACGCATGGATTTCAATGGGATTTTTTTTTTGATTAGTCTAATTGGCTTAAAAAAAAGGGGGGCTTGGGGCGCAGTGAGCCTACCCAGCTGTGTGACAATAGCGAATGGATAGTCGCTATTGTCTTCCTGATTCTCCACCCGGCCAATAAGGAAACGGGTGAGACCCGTTTCGCCAAGAGGAGAAGCGATCGAATTTGCCGCCGCGCTGAGGGAAGTCGCAGAGGAGGAGACGCAGGAAGGAGCTGAAGCTGCCTAGATGGGGTAAGTGCGGGGCGCCTTGTTTGCCCCCCAAAATATACATCACCAGTCGCCCCTCTCATAGGTGTCAGTAGGGAAGTGAATGGTGTCAGTTGTAGGACTTTGGTGAAATATCAGCAGGAGAATTAGGGCGTACCCAGGCACACCCCTGCGCACGCCTATGATATATATACACACACACAGCGCCCCCTCCCGGCGTACCGAAGCGGAGCGGGGTGGTGACCTCCACACAGCTGCGGCTGTCGATGTCCTGGGAGGTGATCTGGACCTGCTTGGCCTCCTCATCATAGCGGACATCGATGTTGTCCAGGTCCAGCCCCCGGTGTACATTCCGGTCCACCCCTCTCACCAGTACAAACACTCGGTCGGCGTCCGGGTAGGTGAGGGGATCCTGAGGACGGACCCGGACATCACACGGCAGCTTCACCCTCAGGCTGCTCAGCGGGTTGACGATCAGAGTCCACTGCTTGAGGGGCTTATTGTGGGCCGCCCCGGTACTCCGGTGTCTGCAGGCTGCCCGCCCACTGACTCCCAACAACCGGCACCAAAAACGGCTACGAGAGACCAGAGACACCATCATCTCACTGTACCAGCCATGCAGCCTCTGCAGCGCGGGGGCCGCCGGGAGTTGTAGTGAGAGGGGTGGAGGAGGTATATGGAATGTGCTGGGCGGGGAACTACATTTCCCACAATCCCCGGCCCCGGGTGAGGGACGTACTTGGTGTATGTGTTTACTACTTGCTCTGGCCGTCAGAGGCTGCACTGTGAACTGTACTGTGTACCCGGGGCTGGAAACTTTCTATGCTGACTGCGGGAGTGTAAACAACACACTGGAACATCTACAGCCTATGGCCAACTACAGCTATCTATATGCTCATTTAGTACTATAGTAATGGCAGTGGTCTATTCTGTATAGCTCATTGGCTGCTATCCATTCAGGAAACCTTTGTGTCCTTATCGGCAAGTTAGAAAATCCCACTCCTAATTCCTGAAAGCTTTGCAACAGTTTCCGGTAGTTATGGGATCACTGTGTAGTAAAGAGCGGGAAGTGTTTGCCTGCAACTCTCCTTCCCCCTGTGATTGGTTGCTAGGGCGCTGATGAGAGCACCGCTTCATTGGTTGCTAGGGCCCTGATGAGAGCACCGCTTCATTGGTTGCTAGGACGCTGATGAGAGCACCGCTTCATTGGTTGCTAGGACGCTGATGAGAGCACCGCTTCATTGGTTGCTAGGACGCTGATGAGAGCACCGCTTCATTGGTTGCTAGGGCTCTGATGAGAGCACCGCTTCATTGGTTGCTAGGGCTCTGATGAGAGCACCACTTCATTGGTTGCTAGGGCTCTGATGAGAGCACCGCTTCATTGGTTGCTAGGGCTCTGATGAGAGCACCGCTTCATTGGTTGCTAGGATGCTTATGAAAGCACTGCTTCATTGGCTGCTAGGATGCTTATGAAAGCACCGCTTCATTGGTTGCTAGGATGCTTATGAAAGCACCGCTTCATTGGTTGCTAGGATGCTTATGAAAGCACCGCTTCATTGGTTGCTAGGATGCTTATGAAAGCACCGCTTCATTGGTTGCTAGGATGCTGATGAGAGCACCGCTTCATTGGTTGCTAGGATGCTGATGAGCGTACCGCTTTATTGGTTGCTAGGATGCTGATGAGCATACCGCTTCATTGGTTGCTGATGAGCGTACCACTTCATTGGTTGCTAGGATGCTGATGGGAGCACTGCTTCATTGGTTGCTAGGATGTTATCACCTGCACAACCAACAGCATGCTAGCAACCAGTGAAGCTATATATCTAACAGCATCCTAGCAACCAAGGTTGTGACATGACATGAAAGCCTTGTGACAGTCCTGTTAACAGTTCTGACATAGGTGACAGATTAAGGTAGTTCTGGGGCCACTGTGTAATAAAAAGCAAAATAAGTTTGCATGTGACACCCCATCCTCCAATCACTGGTAGCTAGGATGCTGTCAGGAGCACAGCATCATTGGTTGCTAAGATGCTATTAGCTGGCAGCATGCTAGCAACCATTGAAACTATGGAGCCGACAAAGTTCTAGCAACCAAGGGCACTGTGCAAAACTTTTCTGGCAGCACTGGCATATTGTAAAGTACTGTATCTAATTACTGAAAATCATTAATGTAGTAGTACAGTAAATTCCATTCTCTTCACTTGTACCTACAAGTAAGCTTACAATTAGGCTTAGCTGTAGGTACAATGAATATCTCCTAAACATGCGGCGCTTAGGGGATATTCACATCAGCAACAGCCGATGACGTCACCTGTGCATGCACAATGATGCTCTGCATTCAGTACACACAGTATGCCACTAAATTCAGTGCGCCACGCGAGGCTGGGGCTCCCGGGACGTCAACATTCAAATGGCCAGGGCCCAGAAGGAAGACCGGGTGAAAATGGAGATGCCAGGGGATCTGTGCCAGTGCTAAGCTGGAGGGCTCCACGTGCAGGTAAGTATGTCATAATGTGCTAGTATGCGGTGCATGCTAACACATTATACCTTAGACCTGGCAGGACCCAATTCTTTTGGGGGGGGGGGGGCTGGTTTACTACCACTTTAAGAGTTCAGACGTGATTTAGGTAGTTCTGGGGCTGCTGTGTAGTTAAAAGCAGAACATGTTTGCATGCAACACCACTTTCCCCTTCACTGCTTGCTAAGAAGCTGTCGGGAGTACAGCATCATTGGTTGTTAGGATGCTATCAGCTGCACAGCTGGCAGCGTGCTAGCAACCAGTGATACTTTGCAGCCGACAGCATCCTAGCAACCAAGAGCGTTGTGCGGTCCAGGGGCTGAACATACACTGAGGGTGGAGCATGTAGTATAGACACTCTGGCCTCAGTGCTGCCAGCCCCCCATGTGATAAATGCATGTACATGTTTTTGACTTACATGAATCTGGCGCTAGTTGCAGAATTTTCCACACTAACGTATGACAGCTCGCTTTTGCGTGTCTATGAGATGCTTTATAAATTCCAGGGATTAAATTATGAGATAAAATAACTGTCTTTGAGCAAGTGCCACACCAGAATCATATTTATGTTGTGAAATGTGAAATGAACATTTTTCTGAGAAAATTTTCATGAGATAAAATAGTACATGGAGTTAAAATAGCTCATCAGTCTCAGATCAGTCACTGCCTGATAAAGGGGCTTAGTACCCCTAAATGCCACACATTGTGTAGAATGAATAGCTTTGCTTTGAATTCTTGATGAGCTGGTGAGATTTGATGACGTAGATCTCGACTAACAGTATCAGACAATTTGTTCACTGCAGCTTTCAAATCACTTGACTTGAAACTGTATGGAGTGAACCAATCTTTTCTATACACATTTCATTAAAACGATCGTCAAACTGCTACCTGAACATATGTGAAGCAGCTTCTATTGCATTCATTTAATGGGCAAATCTATGGCCATTCTGTCACTTCCTGATAGAGACCAATCCCCTCCTCTTATGATGCAGTCTGGTGTCATATGATGGAGGAGGTCATCACAGCGCTTTCTTAGCTCTGACACCGGGTATTTTGTGGCACCCATGGAAGATAGAAAGCCAAGGCAGTGATATGAAGGCGAATATATGGTGGTCTGGGAATGGACCTTAAAGCTGAACTCCAGGAAACTTGAAAATTCCCCCTTGACGCAGGGTTGTGCCTTAGCTGCAAGAGTTGACTGCTCTAGGCGGTATGGAGATTTCCTTATCCAATCCTCCATGCTGCTAGGCCAGTCCCCGCAGTTTCTTCTCCTTCATGATCCAGCGGTCTAGGGTCCTGCCATCCTCAAGACCAATGCAGGGTCTATAGCTGTAATTGGACATGAGAGCGCTGATGGACAGTCCACTGCCAGAGCATGGAAGAGTGCAATCTGCTAAGGAAGCAGAAGATTGGGTAAGGAAAACTGCTTATAGGGCTCCTTTAGACTTGAAGCAAGGACTGCCACTCCTCTGAAATGCAATTTGCAATTGGGTTGCTTTTCAAAGGAGTTTCACAGGTAGTGAGGAGACGATCTGTCACCTTCTCACTGCCTGTTTTAGCCCCCTAACTGCCGCAGTACCATGCCACAACCACCTGCATTGCAAGTGCTTGTGGGGCAGTTGCTCCATTCACTTGAATTGGCCGTGTTCAGCAGGCAGTCATAAAACAGAGTGCAGAGGTCAGTAGTGAGTAACACAGAGTGCAGAGGTCAGTATTAAGTAACGCAGAGGTCAGTAGTAAGGGGTGCAGGGGTCAGTTGTAAGCAATGCAGAAGGTCAAGAGTAAGTAACGCAGAGTTCAGAAGACTAGTATGCAATGTCAAGTGCAGGGTCAGGAGTAAGTAACACAAAGTTCAGAGGTCAGGACTATGTAGTGCAGAGGTCAGTAGTATGTATTGCAGAGTGAAGGGGTCAGGAGAAAGTAAAGCAGACTTCAGAGGTCAGCGGTAAATAATGCAGAATCCAGAGGTCACTAGTGTGGAATTCAGAGTGCAGGGGTCTGTAGTAAATTACACCAAATTTAGCTGTCAGTAGTAAGTAATGCAGAGGTCAGTAGTAAGAAACGCACAGTACAGGAGTCGGAAGTATGGTTGTCTAGGGATGGGTTTTATAGCTGAAATCCAGAAAACACACAGTGCATAGGTCAGTAGTATGTAACACACATTACAGGGGTCAGTGGTGTGTTTAAACGCACAGTTCAGGGATCAGTAGTATATGCGTTTTGCAGTCTATGGCACCCGGTTAGTATGTGATTTGCAGTCTATGGCACCCGGTTAGTAATTTGCAGTCTATGGCACCCAGTTAGTATGTGTTTTGCAGTCTATGGCGCCCGGTTAGTATGTGATTTGCAGTCTATGGCGCCCGGTTAGTATGTGATTTGCAGTCTATGGCGCCGGGTTAGTATGTGATTTGCAGTCTATGGCGCCCAGTTAGTATGCGATTTGCAGTCTATGGCGCCGGGTTAGTATTTGATTTGCAGTCTATGGCACCCAGTTAGTATGCATTTTGCAGTCTATGGCGCCTGGTTAATATGCGATTTGCAGCCTATGGCACCCAGTTAGTATGCGATTTGCAGTCTATGGCGCCCGGTTAGTATGCGATTTGCAGTCTATGGCGCCCGGTTAGTATGTGATTTGCAGTTATGAACTCTATAAATTGAAGCATCCAGCTCCTAGGTGCTCTATGTACTGTGGTGCCCAGATTGTATGAATTACAAGACGCAATCGGTGGCACCAAGTTACTAAAATGTTACTACTACTCACTGTGCCATCAATTGCCGCCACTGTGCCATCAAACGCAGCCACTGTGCACATCTGTTTCTCCTACTGCTGTACTCTTTGCATGAGTCATCCTCACTCTTCCTTCTTACCCCAGACTCTTTCTATCCAGGGGAAGCGGATTTTGATAGCGAGCTGACTATTGCTATTGAATCTGGTTCCCCCTGCCAATACAGCTTCCACGGTATTTCAAGGGTTAAAAACACTTGTATATGGCTTCTCTGACTGCTCTACTCTTTGTATAAATCATCCTCACTTTTCTTTCTTACCCTTTCTGTCCAGGGGAGAGCGGATTTTGATAGCGAGCTGACTATTGCTATCGAATCTGGTTCCCCCTCCCAATATAGCTTCCACAGCATTTCAGGGGTTAAAAACACTTGTGTATGGTTTGCCTTAAAGCCTTTGTATAAATCATCCTCACTCTTCTTTCTTACCCCAGACTCTTTCTGTCCAGGGGAAGCGGATTTTGATTTCAAGCTGACTATTGCTATCAGATCTGGTTCCCCCTCCCAATACAGCTTGCACGGCATTTCAGGGGTTAAAAACACTTGTTTATGGCTTCTCAGACTGTTCTACCCTTTGTATAAATCATCCTCACTCTTCCTTTTTACCCCAGACCCTTTCTGTCCAGGGGAAGCGGATTTTGATGGGAAACCGTTCTCGGCACAACACCGGTGTTGTGCCGAGAATCGTTTCCCATCGAAATCTGTTTCCCCTGGCTCTCGGCTGAGATCGGAACTCTGCCTCTCCAGCCCTCTGTACTGCTGCTCCTCCTACTCTAGCCCAAATGATAATCGTCCTTCTACCGCCCCTGCCCCCGTGTGCGTCCCCGGTTTTCTGGGGAAACCTATTTCGGTATAGACAGTGGAAGTTCTCCCCGCGGTCCCTATTAATATGTCATCATTATCAGTCTGACAATATCACCTGGAAGAATGAAGACTCTCCTATTATTATTATTATTATTAATATTACTCCTCCTACATATTATATTATCTTGCCCCGCCTATTATTTTATATTATTTATTGTTAACCCTCCTATTATTTATTATTACCCCTCCAAATATTTTATGTTATTTATTGTTAACCTTCGTATTATTTTATATTTTTTCTTGTTAACCCTGCAATTATCTTATATTATGTATACTTACCCCTCCTATTATTTTATAATATTTATTGTTAACCCCCTCCAATTTTCTCCATTACATCAGTGTAGCCAGCGGAGTCCTCCCTTACCTCGGTGTTCCCTGCGGAGTCCTCCCTTACCTCGGTGTTCCCTGCGGAGTCCTCCCTTACCTCGGTGTTCCCTGCGGAGTCCTCCCTTACCTCGGTGTTCCCTGCGGAGTCCTCCCTTACCTCGGTGTTCCCTGCGGAGTCCTCCCTTACCTCGGTGTTCCCTGCGGAGTCCTCCCTTACCTCGGTGTTCCCTGCGGAGTCCTCCCTTACCTCGGTGTTCCCTGCGGAGTCCTCCCTTACCTCGGTGTTCCCTGCGGAGTCCTCCCTTACCTCGGTGTTCCCTGCGGAGTCCTCCCTTACCTCGGTGTTCCCTGCGGAGTCCTCCCTTACCTCGGTGTTCCCTGCGGAGTCCTCCCTTACCTCGGTGTTCCCTGCGGAGTCCTCCCTTACCTCAGTGTTGAGATGCACAGAGAGCAAGGCAGAATCTTAAATTTAAATTCTCTCTTTGCGCGCTCCTTGTGGCATGCCTGTCTTTGAAAAATGCATCCGCCGAGCTGCGCATGCCCAGTCGATATGTCACGCCAGCTGATCGGGATATCAGCTGGAGTGACGTGACGTACTGCACATGCACAGTGTAGTATGCATTTTTTAATGGGAGGCATTATTTAACAAAACACTAGCCTAGGCTTGTGTGCTTGGCCTGGGTAAGGCCGTCTTTACCGCAGGGCAAATGGGGCAGCTTCCCAGTGCCCTTTCATTGTTTGGAGCCCAAAGCAGAGCTGCCCCTTAAGCCCATGCGCTGTCTGCAAATCGGCGCTGAAAATCCCACACTGTCTGTCACAGACAGACATCAGCCGGCATCAGCTCAGCAGCACGCACACACAGTGCAGCAAGCAGTTTTCAGTGTGAAGGTGCGGGCCGCGGGTGGGCGGGGCCGTGAGCTCCACTGACGCTCTGGCCTCGCCCCTTGCTATGCTGCCTGCAAGCGTGTGTATGTGATCGGACTCGGAGGAGCACGGAGGCCTCGGAAGAAGGAGTCAGACCGCGGCGCAGATTTTGAGCTATGCTGGCCAGGAGGAGAATGTAGGTATTTTTTCTCCTCCCCTGGCTCCCACGCTGCACCCCATGTGTAGAACTGGAACAGACTAGAAATTTTTAAAATTTGATGGGCACAGTGACAGCATTTGATGGGCACAGTGGCAGCGTTTGATGGCACAGTGGCTGCAATTAATTTTTTTTCAAAACATTTTTGCGCCCCCCCCCCCCCCAAAAAAAAAAAATTTTGAGCACCAGACGCTGTGGCTGTAGCTGTGAGGCTGTGGCTGTATTTTTTATTACAGAGCACACAGCATTACAGCACATAGATAGCATTAGTGTATTTAACTGCTTGATGTGCTTATTTTGGGCCTGGCTGGTTCACATGTATGTGTTTTGGCGGCCCACATTTGCACAGGCACAGCAGCCTATTCATTTGAATGGGCTGCCATGACTGTGTTTCCTGCAAAAAAATGTACATGCATCATGTAATAGGCTGCGCACACCTATGCCCATCAAGCAGTGAAATACAGCACTGTCTGTCCATTCTGCTTTTGCACCATGTGACTTGCCTGCAGTTCCTGCAACGACAAACTTGCTGCGTTTTTAGATGTTTAGGCCACACTTTTAAAAACACAGTGCCTTTATGTGTGCAGGAACTGCAGGTAAGTCACATTGGTGCAAAAGCAGAATGGATTTCAAGGCAACTGCATTTTTAAAATGCTGCATGCACTTTTTTTCTGCACGAAACAAAGGAATGGCAGCCCAATGAGCTGCTGTGCCTGCGCAAATGTGGGCCGCCAAAACACCCTACATGAGAATGTGTGATGTTAAAATGTGTGCAATGTAATGGGGCGCTGTGATGTGAAGAGGCTGTAATGGAATGGAATGTTGTGACATGAAAGGGAACTAAGGACACCGTGGGACTGTTGTGAAGGGGGTCTGCAAAGTTTTTCTTTTTAGATAGTTCTATGTGTGTGTCTGGTTTTTGAGGTGTTGTGTTGAAGAGCAAAATTACATTGGGGGCCCAAAAAAAATGTTTGTCCAGGGTCCAAACCATATTAAAGACGGGCCTGGGCTGAGGGAGGCTCTGACTGACATCACGTTGCTCCACCTCTGCACCTCTCCAGTGTACAGACATGTCTTGACTTGTCCAGCTGCAGCTTCCAGGACAGGAGACAGTAGCATTGATAGCAGAGCAGAAGGGAGCGGTCTGCCCACCGACCAATCCATTGCATTTACATTGGCTCGGCCCCTTTCCAGTGGTTCATGCCTTTTGGTCATGTCTTGACCAGACAGAGCCAGCCACAGCTTCCAGGAGAGTAGACAGCAGCATTGGGAGCAGTCTGTTTCATTTTCATTGGCTCTGCCCCTTGACAGTGCTTCCAGCCCTTGTTTGCTGCTTGGGGAAGGAGCTGGGTGCTGTTAGCTGCCACTGACCTGCCTGTGCCACGTGAAGCGTTTCAGACTTCCACTCCAGGTCACCAGGTGAGTGCCTCAGTGTGGCCGTGTGTCTGGCCTTGTGACCAGGTCTGGATCTGAACTTCAACCAAGGACCAAGTTCAGGGCTGTCGGAACAGTTTGTGTTCAATATTTATTTCTGTTCTGGAGTCCCACTTTTATAAACTCATATTGTCACCAGTGATGCTTTCACCCTTGCATACCTCTCAACACTAGATGTAAAATAGGTGAAATTTTGATCTCTAACTAAACTCTATACTGCCATTCTAAATATAAGCACAGTGGTCCTGATGGACTTTTTTTTTGCTCTTGATGTTCTAATATTAAAACATAACTGAATGTATAATGGAGTCACTCTTTAACTCCAGAGTTGAAAATATTATTATAATAATTATATATAGTTTATTATATATAATTATTATAATATATTAATATATAATTATTGACTATGCAGTCTACTATGTATTGTGTCCTTCATTAGTCCTTTAATGTAAATCTTAGTGTTTTTTTATTTTATAGATATTTTTCTAGAATATGGATCCAGAAATGTACCAAGAAATTCTAAATTACAAACTAAACAAGTGTTATCCTTCGGGTATAACCAAATCTGCAAAATATACAATTCGTAGAAGAGCTATACAGTTTGAAATCAAAGGTAACTACATTACATTAAATTAATATTGTTAATATAATTATTTTATAATTTTCGTAAAGAAAACATGTTTATTTGTATCCATTATAATTTTTAATTTTTTTGTTATAAATATTTTTCACTCTTTTTTTTTTTTTTTTTGGCTTTATCGCACTCTCACAAATAAAGATGGCATTGTAAAATACACCAAAGTAGTGACCAGTGTGAAGGAGGCTGATGACATTTTTAGGCACGTTCATTGCAGTCCGGATGGGGCACACTGCGGTATGATTAAAATGAGAGAAGCCATTGGCCTGGAATGACTGCTGATATTGATAAATGGGTAACCATTTTTTATTTGATAAGGCTATTTTGTTTGTTTACATTATGAAAATATATATATATATATATATATATATATATATATATATATATATATATAGTAACATCGGGGGTTGGTTTAACTTAAAGGTAGAGCTTACCAGTGAGCCGAGTCCACGCCAGATACGCAGTTTTAAGGGCTTGTAGGATAGAAATACCAAGCCACCTGGCTCTCTTTAGCAGCACTGCTGCTCAAACTTCTACTTCAGCCCTCTCGGCTCTATAACAGAGTTCCTGTACACCCAGTACCTCAGCACTCTTTTGCAGCCCACAGGCTTAGACCCTCTGTCTGCTCTGACAGACAGACCTGTGCAGACATGCACACTTCTCCCTTGCTTGCCTGGACTCCTCGGGAGGGTGGAGCCCAGAACTATGGTCAGGTGTCTACAAATAGCCCAACACACCTGACCAGTCAATATGCTGGTGGATCTCAAAATCTGGAGAAAGCTGCGAAAGCAGTTTTCTCCAGTCCACATTTATGCTCTGAAGCCTTGCCCCAAGCAAATGTGCATACCCTGTGTCCCCCAAACTATCAATTTTACCTTGACAGCATCTCCTACTGTCACTATATATATATATATATATATAAAATGATTTTATTTGCATTTTTTTTTTCTTCAGGTGTTAGAATGTCAGGAGTGCCAAAAAGAGGTACTGAAATAAAAGCAAACCCAGAACACCAGCCAATTAATGTAAGTTTATTTATATAACACACACACACCAGTGGAATCTGAGGATGCCGTTACCCAGAGCGGCACTTCTACAGGGGATCAAAATACAGTCAGGAGGTAACTGGGGCAACTGCATCTCATGGTTTTTACACTATCGGAGCATGGAGTCACCAAGGCGTTCCTTCAGATTCTCCAACATGCTGTTCTGTGCATGCACAGACTAGAGCCAGTTAGACAAATCTGACACAATATCATTGCCATGGGGGGTATGAATAGCAGGTGATCCAGACAGACATGGTGATATCTCCCAACCAGCGGTTGGAGAATATAAAGCAACACCGACGCCATTAATTTAAGATGGCCTTTGGCAGTGAAAATTCTATTGGGCGACCATTTTGTTTATGGGCGCTAGATGCTTTATGCATCAAGAACATCCACGCAGTACTTTGTGCCCATAAACAAGATGGCTGCTGGTAGTACTTTCACTCCCGGTAGCCATCTTGTTTTATCGTCCTAGCAAACATTTTACGCATTGGGGCTTTTTGCTCCTGTCGGCAAAATGCCATAGTACGCCACTAATACACACACATAGGATTTTGTTTCTTTAAATTACATAAAATGGGCATACTTTCTGATTTATACATATAAACCAGAATGCAGATCCCAGCATGCACAGCCAAACCAAATACATGTTAGTTCTTGGGCCTGCATTTTGGCTTGTACCAATAAACAAACATTTTGATAGTCGTAACAGTCTTTCAAGGGTTCAACTGCCTTCTCTTTGCTTTCCCTGACTACTACACACACAGCTACAATATCCTCACTGTTCCATCTCTCCCCTGACCATGGCATTTCAAGAGTTAAGATCAATTGCATATGGTTTTCCTGACTCATAGGTGTGCGCACAGGGTGTGCCAGGTGTGCCTGGGCACACCCTAATCACCCAGTGTGGTTCATATTTCCAATGTTTAGTCCCCTGATATTTCACCAAAAAAAAAAATCTATTTTTTTTTCTCCTAAAAAATTGTAAAAAAATTATTAAAATAATATTGTAACTGCCCTACTGACACCACCAATATCTGCCCTTATGACACCATTCATTGCTCTACTGACACCTTCCGTATATATACACATGCACACACATATATGTTTGAGCTTTGGGGTGCATACCCTAATGCAATAGGCTGCGCACACCTATGCCCTGACTGCTCTACTCTTTGCATAGACCCCTTGAAATGCTGTGGAAGTCATAGTGGGGGGGCTAAATATCATAATTCTTTTAGTCCGTGATTCGAAAACAGAGGTGCTTAACCCACGTTGCCTTCTGGACCCTTAATTGAAGCCCTTTAATGTGAAGCCTCTGTACAATCATTTTTAAAAAATATATATATAATAGCATAAACTATAGTGTATTATCAACACTAGTGGCATTTATCAGTTAAGCACCACAGCTCCTCTGATATTGTGTATATATAACATATATTTTTTCTCTATTATTGAAAATTGCATTTACTTTTATTTTGTTTTACATAGGTGACAGAACCCTGGGAGCTAGTAGGAATGGACTTGATTGGAAAGTTGAGAACAACTACAGATGGAAATCAGTACATATGTACAATGATAGATTTTTTTACAAAATGGTCTAGTGCATTCCCGTTAAAAACCAAATCTGCATCCGAAGTTGTGCAGTGCATAATTAAATTATTTTACTTATTCGGTGCACCTAAACGTATTCTCACTGACCAGGGCAAGGAATTTTGTAATAAGGTACCTTTTTTAAATCTTATGATCGACATTTGTTTGCTACGTGTTCCACAAAATTATCTCATATGTATATAATTTTTATATATGTGCCTTTGCTTTTTCCACCCCTGGTTTTAGTTAAAGAGATTACCGACCTTCTTCAAATAAGGCGAAGCTACACGTCTGCATACCATCCGCAAATGAATGGTTTAGTGGAAAGACTAAATGGAAGCATTCAAAGGTATGTTTGCGGTTTACATCTCAGTAAATTTCCTCAAGAAACTAGATAGTACATGTACACTGCATTTAGATAGAGATTAGTTTTGTATTTCATTATTTTTATAATTCTTTAATTTTTATCTTTACAAACTTATTTTTATTACAGTTATTATTGCAGTCACCGCCCCCCCAAGCCCCTGTTTTACTTACCTGAGCCCCGAATCTCTGTGGGCGCGATCCCACGTTGCTTTCCCCCAGCTCTTGTCGGCTCTTCATTGGATGATTGATAGCAGTGCAGCCATTGGCTCCCGCTGCTGTCAATCACATCCAATGACGCGGCCATTGGGGGGCGGGGCCGAGTCATACAATTGGCGGATATGGACGCCGATTTTATAGCATGGGAACGCGCCCGCAAGCTAACCCCCTTGGGTGAGCGCTTCCCAGAGGGGGTTAGCTCTTGCGGGGAGGAGCCGCCATGGGACCCCAGAAGAGGACGATCGGGGCCACTCTGTGCAAAATGAACTGCACAGTGGAGGTAAGTATGACATGTTTGTTTTTTAAAAAAATAATCTGCGAACCTTTACAACCTCTTTAAGTTAAGTTAGTTTTAGGGAGGAAAAGCCCTTTACATCGCTAATATTCCCTGATTATGCTTATTTTTTGTAATGTTTTTTTTTTATTTTAAAGTTTGCTTTTACTAATTTTGAATTGAAGTTTTGAACTTGGCTAGATGATACAAATTATGTACTCTACTTAACCACTTCAGCCCCAGAAGGATTTACCCACTTCGTGACAGGCCATTTTTCTGAGATACGGCACTGCATCGCTTTAACTGACAATTGCACAGTTGTGCAACGCTGTACCCAAAAAAAAATTGATTTCCTTTTTTTTCCCATAAATGGAGCTTTTCTTTTTGTGGCATTTGATCACCTCGGCAGTTATTTTTTGCGCTATAAACAAAAAATATTGACAATTTTGATTAAAAAAAAAGAAATGTTTTACTTTCTGCTATAAAACATAAAAAAAATGTCAAAAAAGATTCATTAGTTTAGGCCAATGTGTATTCTGCTACATATTTTTGACAAAAAAGAACAATAATAAGTGTATATTGATTGGTTGGCGCAAAAGTTATCGAGTCTACAAAATAGGGGGAACATTTCTGGCATTTTTATTTATTTTTTACTAGTAATAGCGGCGATCAGTGATTTTTAGCTGGACTGTGACATTGCGTTGGACAGATCAGACACCTAACAGACATTTTTGACACTTTTTTTGGGAACCAGTGACATTAAAGTAATCCGTGCTAAAAATATGCACTGTTATTGTACTAATAACACTGGCAGGGAAGGGGTTAACATCAGGGCCGATCAAGGGATTAAATGTGTTCCCTCACTGTGTGTTCTAACTGTATGGGGGGCTTTGTGACTGGGGAAACACACAGATCTGTCTTCCTGCATAGCAGAAAGACAGGATCTGTGTGATCTCCCCTGTCAGAATGGAGATTTGTCTGGTTTAACCCCTTGGCGTCTGTGCTATAGCTGAATGACTGCCACAGCGCGGACCTGAATTTCCGGAAGGCCGTCATATGATGGCCTCCTCGCGCGCGCTATGATCACCGACTTACTGAGACTCGGGTGATCACAGATCCGAGTAAAGGGCCGATCCCGGCCCCTTACCACGTGATCAGCTATCAGCCAATGACAGCTGATCACATGATGTAAACAAAAGCTCAGTAATCAATTTTTGTTTCTCCTCACGCTGTCAGCTTATGTGTAAGGGACATTGATCCCGAAAAGGAAGAGGCAATTCTGCCTCATCTGTGCCACCTATCAATGCCCACCAGTGGTGCCAATCAGTGCCACCTAGCAGTGCTGCCTATCAGTGTAACCATATGGAATGGGAAGTAGCAGCGCTACTTCCCATTCCATATGTTTTTGTGTGTATCCCACTTATAGATGCTGCTTTTATGTATTATTTTTCACATATTTTCACCAATTGATGATGCTTAATTTCTTTATTTTTTTTATTTTTAATTGTCATTAGTTAAGTTTTTCACCTATTTTTGTATAGCGCTGTATTTTTTTGTTATTAGTGTAACCAACCAGTGCCGATCAATGCCCATTATTGCCACCCCTCAGTGCCCATCACTGCCACCTATCGGTGCCCATCAGTGCCGCCTCATCAGCGTACATCAATGAAGGAGAAAAATGACCTGTTTGCAAAATTTTATAACAAAATATAAAGAAATTTAAAACAAAAATTGGTCTTTTTAAATTTTTTTTTTTAACAATAAATAAAAACCGCAGAGGTGATCAAATATCACCAAAAGAAAGCCCTTCTTTGTGGGAAAAATTTTTAATTTGGGTACAGTGTTGTATGACCGCGCAATTGTCATTCAAAGTGCAACAGTGACCAGTAAGCAAGTGGTTAAATAGGCAGATCCCCATTCTGTCACCGTGGGGAACGATAGCGGGTAGTCGGCGGACATCGAGTGTGCAGGACCTGCTTACTGGCTGCCCCCGCTGGCCAATAGGAGTGTGCGCCCCCAAATTGCTGTGTATGAACCGACATACAACTACGCCGATTTGTGGGATCGAGCCACCTTGCCACAGTTTAATGACGGCGGCTGGTTGGGAAATGGTAAAGGAGAATTTTAGCCAAAGCTGGTTTGGCTGTACTTCTACTATGGATCACAGGAGTGCTGATCGTTTTGCACTTCTGTGACCTGTTTTCAGCAGAGTGGGATGAAGTCCGCTCTCTGCTGACGGCACAGAAATCTGTCCAGACACTGCATCATACCGAGAATGGAAGACGGTATCCAACAGGTACCTGGACTGACACCCGGCTCAACCGCTCAGCGAGAGCTTGAGCCGGCTGCTCCCAACCCCTCCAGAGCTCAGTGCTCCAGTGAGTGAGGAGGAGGCAGAGCGGACAGCTGCTGACTAGCAGTCAGCAGCTCTCTGCTTGGGCAGCTGTCAGAACCGACTGGCGGTATTCGATCGCTTGGCTCTCAGTGTAGAGGGGCCACATGCAGCATTAGACTCCTGGTGCATCCACCTAGGTAAGTATCAATGTTGAAAAAAAAAAGAGTCAGCAGTGTAATTGTGTGTTGTTGTGTTTTTTTTTTTATCAATGATTAATGTTTGATACTTGTGTAAACATATCATTTTGAGTTAATATATTTAATTTTTTCATTTTTAATTGCTGTATTCTTTTAACATCTTGCAATTAAAATTTTATTCAATCCTTTACATTTTATCTTTTAGGTCTTTAAGAAAACTGGTTGATGAAAAACCAGATACGTGGGACACATGTTTGGATGCGGTTGTATTTGGAATAAATACAAAGAAACAAATCACAACAAAATATAGTCCATTCTTTATGTTATTTGGAAGAGGCACGGTATCCCAGTGAAATTCATGAGGATTTTCCGGTTAGTTATTAGCTATAAAAACTCAATAATAAATCATAACTAATTAATACGCTAAACACTATAACCACTGCCGCTCATTCTATTGTACATTTCCTTAGTAATTGGTTAAACATCTTTTATACTAATTTGTCAACTAAAAAAAAAATATACCAGCCTCTACATCTACAACCCCTGGCAAAAATTATGGAATCACCAGTCCCTGAGGATGTTCCTTCAGTTGTTTATTGTAGAAAAAAAGCAGATCACAGATATGGCCAAAAACTAAAGGCATTTCAAATGGCAACTTTCTGGCTTTAAGAAACACTAAAAGAAATCAAGAAAAATAATTGTGGTGGCCAGTAACAGTTAGATTTATAGAACAAGCATAGGGAATAAATTATGGAATCACTCAACTCTGAGGAAAAAATTATGGAATCTTGAAAAACAAACACAAACAAAATAACACTCCAACACATCACTATTACTTTGTTGCACCACCTCTGGCTTTTATAACTGCTTGCAGTCTCTGAGGCATTAACTTAATGAGTGATAAACAGTACTCTTCATCAATCAATTTTATCATCCCCAAACATCCTTTCAATAGATGGGATAAGAAAAGTGTCCAAAATTTCAATGTAAACCTGTGCATTTATTGAAGATTTAATGACAGCCATCTCCCCAGTGCCTTTACCTGACATGCAGCCCCATATCATAATTGACTGTGGAAATTTGCATGTTTTCTTCAGACAGTCGTCTGCATAAATCTCATTGGAACGGCACCAAACAAAAGTTCCAGCATCATCACCTTGCCCAATGCAGATTCGAGATTCATCACTGAATATGACTTTCATCAAATCATCCACAGTCCACGATTGCCTTTCCTTAGCCCATTGTAACCTTGTTTTTTTGTGTTTTAGATGTTAGAGATGGCTTTCTTTTAGCTTTTCTGTATGTAAATCCCATTTCCTTTAGGCGGTTTCTTACAGTTCGGTCACAGATGTTGACTCCAGTTTCCTCCAATTTGTTCTTCATTTGTTTTGTTGTACATTTTCTGTTTTCAAGGCATATTGCTTTAAGTTTTCTGTCTTGACGCTTTGATGTTTTCCTTGGTCTACCAGTATGCTTGCCTTTAACCACCTTCCCATGTTGTTTGTATTTGGTCCATGTTTTAGACACAGCCGACTGTGAACAACCAACATCTTGTGCAACACTGCATGATGATTTACCCTCTTTAAGGAGTTTGATAATCCTCTCCTTTTTTTCAATTGACATCTCTGGTGTTGGAGCCATGCTTCATGTCAGGTGTGAATAAGCCCCAATGTGAATAAACACACACAATATTCAACAAAATGATCCAGGTGTTCTGGTGACACAAGTGCTTTTCAATAATGAAAAGTTCATAATATTCTCTTTTTAAATAAAAAGTTCATAATGGTGTGTAACTGTAGTTGGGGTCAAGTATGTGGGACAATTCAGGTGGTGATCTTTAAATGGGAGGCTCCGGTGAACCCGGGCTCTCTAACCTCTCACCTTAAAGAAGCAAATATAAGCATCAAATGTCTGCTTTGGAAGGTCCTGTGTGGTGTGGTTCATCGATAATCTGGGCGATGCGTCTCTAATGCTTGGATTATCCTCCCAGTGTACACTTGCCTATAAAAATAAAGAGGAGGGGGGGGGTTGCCCACCTAGGGCTCCACCAATCCGGTGAAATAGACAGTGAAGGGAGAGAGAGAAGCCTCCAATGGTGTAGTATGTTGAACAAAGTAATATTTATTAAGTAATAAGGGTGGTCTCATACATTAAAAACATTTTAAAACAGCATATACGGGCGTGGCAGAGAGCAGACGTAACCGGAAGTCAGTAAGGAGGCGCCTCGGACGCCGCTCCAGATTTTCTCATGCTGTATATGCTGTTTTAAAATGTTTTTAATGTAAAAGACCACCCTTATTACTTAATAAATATTACTTTGTTAAACATACTACACCATTGGAGGCTTCTCTCTCTCCCTTCACTGTCTATTTCACCGGATTGGTGGAGCCCTAGGTGGGCAACCCCCCCCCCCTCCTCTTTATTTTTATAGGCAAGTGTACACTGGGAGGATAATCCAAACATTAGAGACGCATCACCCGGATTATCGATGAACCACACCACACAGGACCTTCCAAAGCAGACATTTGATGCTTATATTTGCTTCTTTAAGGTGAGAGGTTAGAGAGCCCGGGTTCACCGGAGCCTCCCATTTAAAGATCACCACCTGAATTGTCCCACATACTTGACCCCAACTACAGTTACACACCATTATGAACTTTTTATTTAAAAAGAGAATATTATGAACTTTTTATTATTGAAAAGCACTTGTGTCACCAGAACACCTGGATCATTTTGTTGAATATTGTGTGTGTTTATTCACATTGGGGCTTATTCACAGTTGATGTTTATATTTCTACAGCCACTATAGCTGCACTTTTAAAGTCACATTATTGTCACTCATTTATGTGATAGATTTGAAGCGCGAAGTCTCTTTACTGTCTTTATTTTGTGATTATTGAGTGTAGTGTGAACACTTTTGACTTTGCTGCAGTCCTTAGAGACATCATCACTATATATGCACGTGTACAATTTTACACATTATTATTTGTTTTGTTTATTCATCTATTCACCTCCATCTTATTGTAGATTTAGATACATTCCTTTACTCTATATAGCGCGAGGGACACCATCACATTTACATGCTTCATGTCAGTCCACTTGTTGCAACAGCTCTGCAAGGTGTGATCACTCCTTTTTACCTACATACTAACGAGCAGATTTAATCTGATGCAGGTGTTAGTGTTTGTAATGAAAATTTAAAGGGTGATTCCATAATTTTTTCCTCAGAATTGAGTGATTCCATAATTTATTCACTGTGCTTGTTTTATAAATCTAACTGCCACTGGCCACCACAATTATTTTTCTTGATTTCTTTTAGTGTTTCTTAAAGTCAGAAAGTTGGCATTTGAAATACCTGTAGTTTTTGGCCCTGTCTGTGATCTGCTTTTTTTTCTACAACAATAAACAACTGAAGGAACATCCTAAGGGACTGGTGATTCCATAATTTTTGCCAGGGGTTCATGATGTGTCAAAAGTGCCTTAGCCAAGTTAATTTCATGCATTTTTCATGTAATTGATTGATAGTATTAAGTTTACTTTTTTTTTTCCATTTCAGAAATGAATGAAAGGACTGCAGGCACCTCACAGGGGCAGATATATACCAAAAATGATAAAATGATTTTCACAGCTTTGAGATGAACAGAATGGTTCTCCTCCAAACCATTAACACTACAGAGTGCTCTAGTGTACCTTTTTTATATTGTGACATTTGAAAAGGAAAAGAGGCTAACACTGGGTCGAAAGGGGATAAGGCAAATCGCCCTAGGATGACAGCAAGCTTGGAACCACAATGAAGATGGTCGCCAGCAGTGAACTGATGGCCATGCACATTTTGGTTGTGTAACTAGTGTCACACCCACCCCAGTAACGCCACTGATCAGTTAGATGAGCTGCAGAAAGACAAAGACACATAAGCAGACATGAAATTATATGTCTACAGGCGTGAATGTCAGTAGCAGAGATGTTTAACTTTTAAGGAAGCCGGCAAATGGCCACGTTCAGAAGGTAAACAAAACCTAGATTTCAGCTCCATTTTTGTTCAAACATAAATTTTCTCTTTCACATAAAGTGCACCCACACATCTTATATATTGTTTTTTAGAGGACAGATAGGACTATATGTTAAGCACACATATGTGATATAAGCGCATTATTTATTATAAATAAAATATGTAAATTGAGCAAAAAAATAAAGGGGTTGTTAAAGTTAAATTTTTTTCACCTTAATGCATTCTATGCATTAAGGTGAAAAAACATCAGACAATACCGCCCCCTCCGTTTTACTTACCTGGCTCCTCGAAAGTCCCGCACTCACTCCCGATATCCTCTTCGACGCTCAGCCTGGCCATTGATTGGCTAGAGTGGATGGATTGAAAGCAGCGCTGCTGTCAATCACATTCAATGACGCGGTGCGCTGGGGGACGGGGCCGAGTGCTACAGTGAGCGGCTATGGCCGCCGGCTGTATCACGGGAGTGCGCCCGCAAGCACTCAACACCATGCGAGGGAGCTCGCATGAAAGTGTTGAGTCCTTGCGGGGGGGAGCCGAGACAGCCACCGAGGGACCCCAGAAGACCAGGTTCGGGGCCACTCTGTGCAAAACGAGCTGCACAGTGGAGGTAAGTATAACATGTTTGTTATTTGAAAAAAAAATAGCTTTAGTGATCCTTTAAATATAATAAATATATATATATATATATATATATATATATATATAGATAGATAGATAGATAGATAGATAGATAGATAGATAGATTATATATATATATCTCACATATGTGTGCTTCAGTTAGTGTAAATAAAAAAAAACACACCAAAAATTCACAGTTTTGCTTAGAATTTTGTTTTAAATAACTAGCTAGCTCTTCGATCTTTAGTGAATAGACCCGTTAGTGAAAGCTGCATACTTTGTACATCACTGTCAGGAGGTGGTTAAACAAAAAAATTTAAAAAACTCCTAGGGTACAAAACTAATTTAAAACTCAACTCAAATAATGAACGTAAATATTCATAGTGATATTAAAAAAAAAAAAAAATTAAAAAAAATGTATTTAAAAAAATTGTAATTTAATTATTTTTTTTAGCAATTTAAATTCTTTCTGTCAGTTTATGCTCAGAGGTTAAAGAATAGTACAGGGGTTCCCAACCGGGGGCCACATGTGGCCCGCGACCTCCTTCTGTGGGATGGCAGATTGGCAAGCCCAGATGTAGACCCGCCATCCCAGAGCATCTGTGTTGTTAATGAAGCCGGCAAAGCAAGCAGCTGTGGAGCAGAGCTGTATAAGCTGATGCTTCCTGTATAGCACTGTCTCTTGCCACAGGTGGGGAGATGCCAAATGCACTCTGACGGGGACAGCAACAGCAGTTATTAAAGGTCAGTTTATTACTAAAATTGCAGTGTATATATGGGCATATCTGCGCAGGGGTTACTGGGCTGCTTTCAAACTGATCCGCAGGTGCAGTACACCTTCAGGTTACCTGCACTGAAGTATAGACTTCTGTTATTACCTGCGGGTTTGGTGTGCTTTCAGAAAGTGCACCACACCTGCAGGATATAATAGAAGTCTATGGAAAAGTGTAGCTAACCCGCAGGAAAGACACAGGTGCACTGCGCTGCATGATGCCACGTACACAAAGGCGGACTTTTCGACGGACTAGGTCTGGCAGACTTTTCGACGGACTTTCCGAATGAACGGACTTGCCTACACACGATCAATCAAAGTCCGACGGATTCGTACGTGATGACGTACGATCGGACTAAAACAAGGAAGTTGATAGCCAGTAGCCAATAGCTGCCTTAGTGTCAGTTTTTGTCCGTCGGACTAGCATACAGACAAGCGGACTTCTCGACCGGACTCGAGTCCGTCAGAAAGATTTGAAACATGTTTCGTTTCATTTCTAGGTCCGTCGAACTGTTGGGAAAAGTCCGCTGGAGCCCACACACGATCGAATTATCCGACGGACTCCGGTCCTCCGGACCAAGTCTGCCGTAAAGTTCGCTTGTGTGTACGTGGCCCCTTTCACACAATCGGTCCAACTCAATCAGACCCTCCATTCACCTCTATGAAACGGCAGATGTAAACAGATTTGTGTCCTTTTACACTCGCCTACCTCCAATCTGATTCGCTAAAAAAAAAAAACACAGAAGGGGATCAATCCCCTTCCATCAGGGCGGATCGGATCGGAGGACCCATAGAGTAGAGTGGGCTGTGTCCATGTGCGCTCTGCACGGACCTGTCATCCGCCTGCTCTGCTCATTGTGGCCCGCGGCCGGTTACCAAGTCGCTTAAGTGGCCCTAGTTCTTCAAAAGGTTGGGCACCCCTGGTATAGTATATGTCAAGCCAGTGTATTTGAACACTGGCTTGCCATTCATTACGGGCAGCAATTGTGACATGCAGTCACTCTTACTGTCTGATATTTTATTACTGGCTGTCCCTCATTAGGAACTGTCAGTAATAATCCAGCATGCACTGGGATCAGCTGTCACTCAGGACTTTTGACGGCTGTGACTAGGGTACAACCATCAGAGGTCCTGGGCCGCTAATTAGAACTGTCACAAAATGCCTCTAAGCAGAGTCATTTAGTGACAGCTCTGAAAATGGTAGGATCTTGCTGATCTCAGCTTCTACCAGCTGCCTGAGAGTGATGGGCAAGCATGGAACGTCCTAACGTCAAGTGGTTAAGTATAAGAAACATTTTCATGACCGGGACATTCTGAGGGAGCATTGATAAATGCTTTAAAACACAAGCGCACACACACACACATATATATTCAACCCAAAAAATAGAAAGTTCTGAACATTTTAAATATTAACTTAAATAATTGATTTATATTTTTCTTTTTATCATTTTGTTTAAATTATTTTTGGTATTTTTTTTATGTTAAATATAATTCCCCTTATTGAAGGCTATAGCCTGTAATAATTCTTGATTATTTTTTATTTTAACCTTCTAGGTAACACATGAAATGGTGGAACGAGCTGTGGCCAGTGAAGAGATTTCAAAGGGATTGAGCTTAAGAAAACAAATATCTCAAATTGTTAAAAAAAAACATTCTAGAAGTAAATAAAAATATAAAAAAAAAAATATGAATGTATAATAAGCAATATCTACCGAGTCTGAGACAAAGTTTTATAAAAAAAAATGTAAAATCTTTACAAAGAAAAGGGGGAAAGATAAAATCGACATTTTTGGGACCCTTCACAATTGTTGGTTTGGAAGGCAAAGTGGTCCAAATCAGAAATGACAAAGATAGAACGGAAATGGTAAATATTGATAATTTAAAATCATTTAGAATTTCGACAGGACGAGTCCCTCACAAAACAAAACAAAAACAGACAATTTTAGAAAGTTCTGTGCAATTGTCAGAACCTACATGTCTAGAAATATATGATCAACTGGGTGATTCTACCATAAAGGAAGTGTCAACAGATAGCGTCATTCCAAATGAGGATTGTAAAAAGGAAAAATCACACAGTCCACATGCTCAAGGTATGCTTAACCAAAAATTACAATATTAAGGCATTGATATGTTCTTTAATAAAAATTAATAATTTACTTTCCTTTATAGTTACACTGGAGATATAGAGACATTACTGGACAGATACTTATGGCCAAAATTTGGTCCATATCCAATATTCGACAACGATATCCTTGGTCTTAAACCAGGAAATGAGCTTGAAAGCCAAGTGAGTTATTTCAAAATTTTTAGTTAATTGATAATTCACTAACACTAGCGTGTTTTAAGCACATGATTTTTGAACATTTTTGGATTATGGTTCTAGTCTCATACAATTGTTTTTGCAGATAATAAATGCCTACATATATTTATTGGTGGCAAACTTTAACAAAAAGTCATCAAAAAATCATTGCAGATTGACACCTATGAAATGAGCAACATTTGGCAAGGAAAACCCTCAGCATTAAGAAAGGTAATTTAAAAATTTAGATTTTGCCCCATTAAATTTAATATTGTATGCTAACTTATTTTGTATATGTATTAACGTTGCAGATACAAATTTCAAATTTTGACGTGTTGATTTGGGGCTGTCCATGAGTCGCATCATTGGACATTATTGGTAAGAAAATTTTATGTTAATTTTTTTTTTTTTTTTTGAAAATTTTTTTATTGAGGTTTACATAGTATAAACAAGTACAATGCAGTAAAATCAAGGCAGGTTAGCTCATATACATACAAATAAATGTATATGTCTCAGTATAGATAAGGTGGAAACAAAACGAAACTATCTTGTAAACAAGACATAAAAAGGGGGGGGGGGAAGGGGGGTATGCCAAGCGAATTACTTTCTCTTAAAGAATAATTGCTAACCAGCATTTTACATAATATGATGGGTGTATGTACCTTTATAACCTCAGGAGTGGAAGCAAAGTATAGACAACAATGTTCTATAGGAATGCATTATGTTCAAACAGTAACAATGTAGGCTGTTAGAGTTACCAGTGTCAGAGATACGGGGGACATGGAAGTCAAGGAGCTGTAATGACTTTGTGAAGAATTACAGTGGTTGGAAGTTGGGGGGGTCCATCTGAGTGGGATTTTTAATTTTAAGGTTGCCCAGAGAGTTTGAGATATCTCTTTTCAGGTACCAGTCCGTGTATCGGAATGGGCGCATGACGTCTTGTAGAGCTGTCTGGGTTAACGTGGCTTCTATATATTTACGCCATCTCATGAAGAAGCGCGAAGTAGAGCTAAAGTTCAGTGAAATAGTGTCGAGCCGTTCCATGTAGAAAAGTGACATCATAGCTTTTTTTACTTCGGGTAGGGTAGGTGGAGTCGTTGAAATACAGTGTTTCATTATCGTTCTGCGGGCTACTAGAAGGAGTAGATGTGCCCATTGGGGAATATTCATAGGTCCTCTGGTTGTTGGGGGAGATGTTTGGGGTGTGTATCCAAAAAGGCATAATAGTTGATCCTTTGGGATATGTGCTTTACTGATTTTGCCAATGTGATCCAAGACAGAATTCCAAAATGTGGTTTTGGCTGTACATTCCCAAAGACGGTGCAATAAGGTGGGGCGTGGTTCAGAGCACCAAGGGCAGTTAGTTTGACTTGGATTGTCCTTGGTGAAGCAGAAAGGGTAGTATGCTCTGTGTATAATCTTGAATTGGGTTTCCCGCCACGTTTTCAGATATCGTACGTTTGCGGACTTGTCTGTATCCTTCAAGTATTTTTTCTGACAGTTCATCATCTCCTAAGATAATAGACCATTTATGAAATGGTTTGAGGTGGTATTTTGCAGATTGACGTTGGATGAGGTAGGAATAGAGATTGGTGATGGAATAGTCATTTTGCTGTAAAACCGTATCTACGAAGGATTTCTGGAAGGGATCAGATTTGGGCCCATAGCAAGACTTCAAATAATCGATCAATTGATAGTATAAGAATATGTGTGTTGATGGTAGGGAAAATTCGCTTGCTAGTGATCGGAAAGGTTTGAAGTGTCCCGATGTGCCTTGGTATAAGGAGACTACTTTCGTGAGGCCATTGGATCCCCATTGGTCAAATGCTTTGTGCATCGTGGATGGGATAAACATAGGGTTTCCTTGAATGGGTAAATGCCTTGAAATATTTGAAGGGAGCCCCAATAGTTTTCGTACTTCTCTCCAGGCAATTATAGTATCTCTGATGAGTGTCTTTGACTTGAGGTGAGGTGGTAGAGCGTTGAGATTAGAGTGGAGGACAGCTGATAGTGTGTGAGGTGAGGTCATTGCACCTTCAAGAAGGGTATTGCAATATTTGGACTTTCCGTTCAGCCAATCCAAACCCTGCCTAAGCAAACAAGAAAGATTATAAAAAGGTAAATTGGGTAGACCCGCCCCACCCTCGGACTTCGGGAGGCATAGTTTTTGTAGCGCAATACGTTTTTTTTTGCGAGACCAAATAAAAGTTGTTAATGCTTTATGAATTTTCTGTACATCTCAGTGTTTTAATAATAAAGGTATAGTCTGCATTGGGTAAAGCAAGCGCGCAAACGACACCATTTTGAATAAGTGGCATCTCCCAAAGAGGGGGAGGGCCGCCCAAGCTTCCAACTCCTGCACAATCTTAGTTATTAAAGGTGGGTAGTTAAGTACATAGGACGTGAACCCTCTTCTCTCTATGTGTATGCCTAGATAAGTGATATATCGGGTTGCCAAAGTGAATGGTGATAGATGTTTCCACTTAGTTGATAATCGTGGGTGTAGTGGTAAAATTTCGCTTTTGTCGACGTTTATTCGAAAGCCCGAGCTCAGTCGAAAAGCCGCAGAAAGTTCACGCAGTTTGTCAAAGTCTGAAAGAGGGTTAGTGGAGAATAACAGTATGTTGTCTGCAAATAAAGCGGATCGGAGAACTTGGTCTCCTATTTCGATCCCCCTGACTCCATCTTGTGAGTTGAGTAGTCTGGATAGTGGTTCTATGGCTAAGTTAAAAAGTAAGGGGGAAAGTGGGCAGCCCTGTCTCGTTCCCTTAGTCAGAGGGATCGAGGCAGACACAAAGTCAGGAGTAACAAGTTGTGCTGTCGGAGATGCATACATCTGTTGAAGAAAACTCAAGATAGGACCTGTGAAGCCGAATTGTTGTAGTACTCGAAACAGCCAGGACAAACTAACGTTGTCGAAAGCTTTCTCGGCATCTAGTGATATAATAGCGACATCTTGATCAGGGTGTGCTGTAGCGAAGTGTAACGCCATTAGTACTTTTCGTATATTTAAAGTGGCTGATCGACCCGAAACAAATCCCGATTGGGCTGGGTGTAGCAATGAAGGGAGAAGATGGGCTAAGCGTGGCGCAACGATTTTAGAGAGGATTCTGACATTTAAGTTTATTAGGGATATTGGGCGGTAAGAACCTGGCAGTTGGGGGTCTTTTCCTTTTTTAGCTATCAGTTTGATGTGGGCTTGTGTCCCTGTAGGAAGATATGGTCCTCCATCCCACATGGCTGCATATACGTGTTTTAGGGTGTCGGGGAGAAAATCGTTGGTCATTTTATAAAATTCAGCCGTGTATCCGTCAGGACCTGGAGCTTTATTAGATGACATAGTTTTGATCGTTCGCTGGATATCGTTGGTTGTGATAGGTGCATTAAGTGCCTCTAGTTGTGCAGTTTGAAGTCTGGGTAGACGTACTTTGGACAGGAGAGCTTCGGTAGTGGCTGGATCAGTTTGGTCAGCAGCATATAAATCTGTGTAATATTTTGTGATTATATTGCTGATTTCATCAGTAGATGTAATTAGGGATCCATCCGCATTTCTCAAAGTAGAGATGCGGGTGGGTCGTCTTGTTCCTGCACACAGTTTAGCCAGTAGCTTGCCAGCTTTGTTGCCATATCTGTGAAAATGTAATTTAGAGTATGCCATTTTAGCCGCCTCCTGTTGTTCTGCCCAAAGATCAAACTTAGCTTGTCTCCATGTTCGGATATTATCGGGTGTACGATTTAAAGTTAAGCAGTCATGGGCTGTACGTAGAGCTTCACTAGCTTGTCTGTATTGTTGATTAGTGTGTTTTTTAAATTGTGTGGTATAGGAAATGATCGTCCCTCTTAAGAAGGCTTTGCCAGCTTCCCAAAAGAGATTGGGTTCGGTGATATGAGCTCCATTAGTGGATATATAATCGTTCCATGTTGTGTTTAGCGTGTGTCGAAAATCTTGGTTGTCCATCAAGTAAGATGGAAAGCGCCATATGGGCGAGGGAGATTAAGGTGTGGCCTGTGTCATGTGTATAGATATAGGGCTATGATCTGATATCCTAGCATCTAAAATCTCTGATTCGCATAAGGTGTTGATTAGTGCAGGGGAGGCAAAGAAGTAATCGATGCGTGAAAAGGTGTGGGGGGTGAGAAGAAAGTGCATTCCCTATCTGTCGGGTGGTTTAGACGCCAAGTATCCACATATTACATGGAAGTAACGGCTTGTGCCAGGAGAGTAGAGTCGGGTGTATGCGATGTGGAATTATGTGTTCGGTGGGTTGAGTCTCTTGTGTGGTCTGCTAGCGTGGACATGACCGAATTGAAATCCCCGCCTACTAGGTGTAGTGTTTCAGGAGCGGAGAGTATCCATTGCACCATGTCTTGGAAGAAAGAGGTGTCTGGCGAGTTAGGAGCATAGATGTTAGTGATAGCCACTTGTTTGCTGTCTAAAGTCAAGTGTAGGGTCATTTTGCGGCCTGATGAGTCAATCCTAACGTCCCTTAACGTGTGTTTTAAATTTTTATGTATTAATATAGCCACACCCGCTTTGCGGCCAAGTGCAGGCGATCCATACACTGTACTCACCCACAATTTAAATCGTCTGCAGACAGGTGTGTTTCCTGTAGTAGGGCCACATCCGTGCGCAGACGCTTGAGATGTCTAAGAATAGCCATCCGCTTACATGGAGAGCGGAGTCCCTTGACATTCCATGAAGTAAACTTTAAGTGGTTCTTACCGGTTGAAGAGGCCATATCTGATGTTGAGGGGTATATTGGGTTAAGGGTATGGAATAAGGCCCCGAATCAGACAATGCATCTGCAATCTGAAGGTCACCAAAGTTTCCTGAGGTTATAAGTATTGAACAGGTGAATATATTCGATAAATAAACATAGCTATGGATAATAAAAAAGAACAGCTTGGCAAAAGTTAAATGGGAAAAATCTTTAACATATATTATAGGCTTCACTTTTTTCCACATGAGGTTCGACTACTTTTCATGGCTCCCATCAATCTCCCATTCCACTCTTGGCTGCAGGTGTTAAACCAGAGGGAGGGGGGTAAAAGGGCATGGGGGAGGAGATGTGAATAAATTGCAAGTCATAAGGACTGAGGTTTTAAATGGAGCGTATCAAGTCCTCACCTAGGAGGGCGGCGTCCTTGAAGGACTATATCTTGTGAATTAGAACTAGAAATAAGGGGAATCAGAGGAGCGGATCTGCAACTGAAGCCTCAGTGGTGGTTAAACAACTTAACCCGTAAACAATGCGAGTTTTACTCTAAAACTTTTTTTTACTCTATCTCTATGGTTAACAAAACAAATATTTAGCAAACTAAACCGTGCCTAAACATAGCAGCATGTTATAATACTAACTGCGGCAATTCACTTAGGCATATAAGGTATAAAAGCTGTAGAAATAACGTAAGGGGAGAAGAAAGGGAGCACGTGGGGGGAGTAATACTACCCCTCTCCCAGATAAGTGGATCAACATCTGGTCCTTGTAGGTCATCAGCGGTGTCCTGAACGATCCTCTTTCTGTGTAGCACAAAGACACTTGTATGGGGGTTTGGTTGGACTACGTTGGGGCTTAGCGGATGAAGATGGAGGGGTCCCCGATGTTGCAGCATAGTCCTCTGTAGAGCTGATATGTTCCATTTCCGTGCCTAGAGTAGAGACAAATTTTTCCGCTTCACCAGGCGTGGTGAAAGTGAGTTGTTCCCCATCATGTGTTTGAACTCTAAGGGTTGCCGGGTAGGCCAAGGAAAATCTGAGCTGATTGTTGTACAAAATGGAGCATATTGGAGAAAATGCCTTGCGCTTATTCATGACCTCAACAGAGTAATCAGCGAATAATAGCAGTTTTGCGCCATTCACTGTTAGTGAGCGGGAGCGACAAAACTTTTGCATAATAGCATTCTTATCTGCATAGTTCAAATATTTGACAATAACATGTCGGGGTTTGATGCGGGTTTCCGTGTATTGTCCAATGCGATGCGCTCTTTCTACTATGCATGGTATGCGGAGGCCCAGTTGTTCGGGAATGATCTTTGCACATATGTTTGTTAGATGTTGAGTAGTGATTGATTCAGGATATTATTATCCTTAGATTGTTTTCGTCTCGAATGATTTTCGAGATCGTCGAGTTTATCCAAAATCTCTCTGTGTGTAATGCTCATACGTGCTACTGCAGCAGATGTAGCAGCAGCTTCATCTTCCAAAGAGGAGATCCGTTCCTCTGTGAGTGTAATCCTCTGTGCTTGTGCCTGCACTTCTACATGGAGCAGCTCCAGCCCTCTGTTTACTGCTGTGTCTACTGTGGCAGCAAGAGTAGGTCCTAGCCCAGCGCTACAACTGCCTGGGCTATGCCTTCAGGAGAAGCAGGGTCAGCTGCTGTTGTTACTGGGGCTGAGGGGTGCAATGAGGACGGCTGTGGAGGCGGCTGCAGCTGTTCTGCTGAAGAAATCACGGCCGCCATTTTAGCTGCGCCTGTCTCTGTCCCTCCTGCCTGTGTCAGTGAGGAGGACGCCGCTCGAGCAAATGATCTCTCTACAAAACGATCCATATGTGTCTCCTCTGTGTGTCCGTGTAAGGGGGGGTCTCCCCGAGGCGTTTGCTGGGCTTTTATGGCCGTTTATATGGAGAGTGTAGCGGGAGCTGAGGGTTCCTACCTCCTCCTCATGCGGCGCCGGAACCGGAAGTCTATGTTGATTTTTAAATAAAAGTATTATATATGCAACAACCAAGACTAGACATTTTTCCAATCTTCTGCTTGTTTGTTGGAAACAATTAAATATTATTTTGTTTAAATTTGTTTTAACCACTTCAGCCCCGGAAGGATTTACCCCCTTCCTGACCAGAGCACTTTTTACAATTCGGCACTGCATCACTTTAACTGCTAATTGCGCGGTCATGCAATGCTCTACCCAAACGAAATTTGCGTCCTTTTCTTCCCACAAATAGAGCTTTCTTTTGATGGTATTTGATCACCTCTGCCGTTTTTATTTTTTGCGCTATAAACGGAAAAAGACTGAAAATTTTGAAAAAAAATGATATTTTCTACTTTTTGTTATAAAAAAAATCCAATAAACTAAATTTTAGTCATACATTTAGGCCAAAATGTATTCGGCCACATGTCTTTGGTAAAAAAAATGTCAATAAGCGTATATTTATTGGTTTGTGCAAAAGTTATAGCGTCTACAAACTAGGGTACATTTTCTGGAATTTACACAGCTTTTAGTTTATGACTGCCTATGTCATTTCTTGAGGTGCTAAAATGGCAGGGCAGTACAAACCCCCCCCCAAATGACCCCATTTTGGAAAGTAGACACCCCAAGGAAATTGCTGAGAGGCATGTTGAGCCCATTGAATATTTATTTTTTTTGTCCCAAGTGATTGAATAAAAATTTACAAAAAGTTGTCACTAAATGATATATTGCTCACACAGGCCATGGGCATATGTGGAATTGCACCCCAAAATACATTCAGCTGCTTCTCCTGAGTACGGGGATACCACATGTGTGGCACTTTTTGGGAGCCTAGCCGCGTACGGGGCCCCGAAAACCCAGCACCACCTTCAGGATTTCTAAGGGCATACATTTTTGATTTCACTCCTCACTACCTATCACAGTTTTGAAGGCCATAAAATGCCAAGATGGCACAACCCCCCCCCCCCAAATGACCCCATTTTGGAAAGTAGACACCCCAAGCTATTTGCTGAGAGGCATGGTGAGTATTTTGCAGCTCTCATTTGTTTTTGAAAATGAAGAAAGACCAGAAAAAAAAGTTTTTTTCAATTTTCAAAACTTTGTGAGAAAAAGTGAGGTCTGCAAAATACTCACTATACCTCTCAGCAAATAGCTTGGGGTGTCTACTTTCCAAAATGGGGTAATTTGGGGGGGTTTTGTGCCACCTGGGCATTCCATGGCCTCCGAAACTGATAGGCAGTGAAGAGTGAAATCAAAAATTTACGGCCTTAGAAAGCCTGAAGGCGGTGCTTGGTTTTCGAGGTCCCGTGCACGGCTAGGCTCCCAAAAGGTCCCACACATGTGGTATCCCCGTACTCAGGAGAAGCAACAGAATTTATTTTGGGGTGTAATTCCACATATGCCCATGGCATGTTTGAGCAATATAACATTTAGTGACAACTTTGTGCAAAAAAAAAAAAAAAAAATTGTCTCTTTCCCGCAACTTGTGTCACAATATAAAATATTCCATGGACTCGACATGCCTCTCAGCAAATAGCTTGGGGTGTCTACTTTCCAAAATGGGGTCATTTGGGGGGGTTTGAACTGTCCTGGCATTTTATGCACAACATTTAGAAGCTTATGTCACACATCACCCACTCTTCTAACCACTTGAAGACAAAGCCCTTTCTGACACTTTTTGATTACATGAGAAAATTATTTTTTTTTGCAAGAAAATTACTTTGAACCCCCAAACATTATATATTATTTTAAAGCAAATGCCCTACAGATTAAAATGGTGGGTGTTTCATTTTTTTTTTTTTCACACAGTATTTGCGCAGCGATTTTCAAACGCATTTTTTGTGGAAAAAACACACTTTTTTAAATTTTAATGCACTAAAACACACTATATTGCCCAAATGTTTGATGAAATAAAAAAGATGATCTTAGGCCGAGTACATGGATACCAAACATGACATGCTTTAAAATTGCGCACAAACGTGCAGTGGCAACAAAATTAATACATTTTTAAAAGCCTTTACAGGTTACCACTTTAGATTTACAGAGGAGGTCTACTGCTAAAATTACTGCCCTCGATCTGACCTTTGCGGTGATACCTCACATGCATGGTGCAATTGCTGTTTACATTTGACGCCAGACCGACGCTTGCGTTCGCCTTAGCGCGAGAGCAGGGGGGACAGGGGTGCTTTTTATTTATTTTTTTTCTTTATTATTTTTTTGCTTTTTTTTAACTTATTTTTAAACTGTTCCTTTCATTTTTTTTTTTAAATCATTTTTATTGTTATCTCAGTTATCTCAATGTAAATATCCCCTATGATAGCAATAGGTAGTGACAGGTACTCTTTTTTTAAAAAAAAATGGGGTCTATTAGACCCTAGATCTCTCCTCTGCCCTCAAAGCATCTGACCACACCAAGATCGGTGTGATAAAATGCTTCCCCAATTTCCCAATGGCGCTGTTTACATCCGGCGAAATCTAAGTCATAAAATGCTCGTAGCTTCCGGTTTCTTTGGCCATAGAGATGTTTGGAGCCACTCTGGTCTCTGATCAGCTCTATGGTCAGCTGGCTGAATCACCGGCTGCATTCTCAGGTTCCCTGTTGAGACAGGAGAGCCAGAGAAAAACACGGAAGACGGTGGGGGGGGGGGCATTCCCTCCCACTGCTTGTAAAAGCAGTCTAGAGGCTAATTAGCCGCTAGGATTGCTTTTACATGAAAGCCGACCGCTGGCTAAAAAGAATGATACCAAGATGATACCTAAACCTGCAGGCATCATTCTGGTATAACCACTCAAAGTCGTGAATGGTGTACCTGAAGACAAAAAAATGGTTAACAATAAAGCACAGTAAACGGTAAAGTATAAAAAATTGCATACCTGAAAAACAAACGTGATAAAACATAATAACAATAAAACATTGCAGAATAGAATACAGTAAAAAAGAGCAGAACAATAGAGAGAGAATAGAGAGAGAGAGAGAACAATAAAACGACAATTTTTTTTTTTTTTTTTACACTTTTTTTTTGTAACTGTAACTTTTATAACTGTAACCAGTTCCAGGTTTGGGTCTCTCAAAATGCGATTGCATCTTGGGAGACCCTGTGAAAGTGTGTCCTAGTCTGTGCAATGCTGTACCCTACGCTAATACTCAACTAGTGAATGGTAGCGTTCAAAACATTCACCAATGCAAAGACCAGGATTGTCAGGACAGGAGGGACAATAATAGCGGGTGTCACGTCTATATCCACGCTTGCTGCAGACACAACATCTTTTTTGGGGGGGTTTGTTGGGTAGGGGTACTCGGGAGGACATATAAATGCCTCTCATGCAGCCGACTGCATTTGGTTGGGGATGTGAATGGGGGAAGTACGGGCGCTGCAGAAGCGGTGGGTTCCCAATTAGGATTGGCGAATGCAGCAGGAAGGACACTATGGGCACGACGGGCCTGTGTTTGTCTTCTTGGTGGCAGCGGGACACTACTTGTGCTTGCCACCTCACCAGCTTGAACTGCACTTATGGGACTCGCCACGTCACCAAGTGTTACTGCAGTGCTGGTATGACTACGACCGGGGTGTACTAGGACGCTGGTGCTTGCCAGTTCACCAAAATGCTACAAAAAAAAGTGACAGTGATCGATCGATACTGCACTTGGGTGGGCTGGGCTGGGCCGGGCGGAGGGGAAAAACGCAGGTGCTAGCAGGTATCTGGGCTGATCCCGCTAACACTGCGTTTTTGGGAACCCTAAACTGCTGGGGACGCTAGTATAGATCTGATCGGATCAGATATTGATGCGTTCAGATACTATACTACTAAGGGAGGTGTACGGTGCGTGCGTGGGTGTTCGCGGTACTGGCGCTAATCTGACGCTGCCTGGGGCGACGCATATCACCGCCGGGCGATTAGGGGGTTAAACCTTTATTCGGTAATAAACGGCGGGTGCCCTGACACTATAAAAAATAAACGAACTAACCAGCGTCACCCGTAACACTTATACGGTGATCAGTGGTGAAGGGGTTAACTAGGGGGCAATCAAGGGGTTAAAACATTTATTAGATAGTATATGAGGGTCCCTGTCGCTATAAAACACTGACGGCGAACCTAAATATTTACGTTCCTAACTAGCGTCACCAGCGACACTAATACAGCGATCAGAAAAATAATCGCTTAGCGACACTGGCGACAGGGGGTGATCAAGGGGTTAAAACTTGGTTAGGGGGGTATCCTAGACCTAAAGGGGGGTAACACTCACTGTCCTAACACTGCTAACTGTCACAAACTGACACTATGCAGTAATCAGGAAAAAAAAAAAAAAAAAAAAAACCTGCTTGGTGTCAGTTTGTGACAGGGGGGGGGTGATTGGGGGGGGATCGGGGGGGGATTGGGGGTGTTTAGTGTGCCTGGCATGTTCTACTGTGTGTGTGTGTGTGTGTGTGAGTGTTGGTGCACTTACATGGCATTTCTCCTCGGCGCTGGAACGGAAACTGCCGAGCCGAGGAGAGATGACATCACATCCTCTGCCTCTGTGTACTATACAGAGGCAGGGGATGTTTCTCATTGGCTGGGAGGGATCGCGAGGGGGGGGGCCACGATCGGATGGCCTCCCCCTCGTCTCTGAACTCTCCCAGCCAAATGCCGACCGCAGCTGGCACCAGGGGGGGGGGGTCCGATCGGACCCCCCCACCCGCGGGAAGGCAATCACGTACCAGGTACGTGATTTTGCCTGCCCGTGCCACTCTGCTCATGTATATAGGCGTGAGGCGGTCGGCAAGTGGTTAAGATACATCACACCTCCAACATATCTCCCACAACTCTACTACTGTGATATCATGCAACAGAAGAGAAATATAGACTGGGAGGTTTTGTATATCCATGGAGGCATGATTCATGTATTTATTTACTGTTGCCATTTCTCACAATGATCTAAAACATTACATATTGCAATACTAATACATTTAAACTCCTTTCAGGTGCTTTTTTTCATGTTTTTTTTTCAGGCGCTTTTTGGCTAAAAATAGCACCTGAAAAACGCCTCCCCTGCAGCCCCAGTGTGAGAGCCCGAGTGCTTTCACACTGGAGTGGTGTGCTGGCATGATGAAAAAGTCATGCAAGCAGTGTCTTTGTGGCAGTGGAGGAGCGGTGTATACAGCGCTCCTAAACCGCCCTGCCCATTGAAATGAATGTGCAGCGTTGCCGAAGTGCCTGCAAAGCAGTTCGGCAGCGTTGCTTTTCCCGCGCATTTAACACTTTCTTCAGCCGCTAGCGGGGGTTAAAAGCGGAAAGTGCTGCTAAAATGATGGTAAAGCACCTCTAAAACTAGTGACGCTTTACCGCTAACGTCCGGCGGGACTCAGTGTGAAAGGGCTCTAATTTAAATGTTTATTGTATATCCTATCCTTTTCTCTTTGTTCTTGCTGTAATTATCAGATTGTTAAATACAATAAAGCCCAATGTATTGGAAAGTATGCCAATTATTTTGTAAAAATCCACATACCGTATATACTCGAGTATAAGTCGTTCCGAGTATAAGTCGAGGCCCTAATTTACTACAAGAACAATGGGAAAAACGTATTGACCCGAGTATAAGACGAGGGTGAGAAATGCACAGCTACTGTAAGTGGAAAAGAGGGTCAACAATGCCCATTTGCAGCATCACTGTGCCCATTTGCATGCCTCACTGTGCCCCATTTGCAGCCATAGGTCCCCTGAACTTCAAACTCTGTAGTTAAGGGTTCCTAGATGCCCCCTAGCTGCAGCCAAAATTTGGGGTCTCTGAACCCAAAGGGTCCTGAAATGACATTGCTGCAGATGGACACAGTTTTACCGAATTTGGGGCCCCCCGTATCTCGGGGCCACTTAGTGCTAGGAACCCCAAATTTGGTGTGCAAACCCAGTGGAACTAGCACCATAAAATTTCCAAAGCTGGTTTTTCTAGCACCAAGTGGCCCCGACATACAGGGCCCCAAAAATCAGTTCAGAAAATGTCAAGCACTTTTCTGCAGCAGAGAATGACATTTTCTGAACTGGTTTTGGGGCCCCGTATCTCAGGGCCACTTGGTGCTAGGAACCCCAGCTTTGGATATGTTATGATACCAGTTCCACTGGGTTTGCACACCAAATTTGGGGTTCCTAGCACCAAGTGGCCCTGAGATATGGTGCCCCAAAGTCGGTTCGGAAAATGACATTTTTTGCTGCAGAAAAGTGCTTGACTCAAGTATAAGTCGAGGGGGGCACTTTCAGCACAAAAAAATGTGCTGAAAAATTCGACTTATACTCGAGTATATACGGTAATGTAATTTTGAATAATGTTTCTTTTTTTTTCAATAGGCTATTTACCCGTGTGATAAGACAGCAATATACTTGAATTCATTGGGTGAACAAAAACAAGACAGTATAAAATGCCAACATGTAACTAGGTAAAATTAATTTATAGATTTAAAGAAACCTTTTTTTATATTTTGGATTACTTAAAGGACTGTAATAAAATTTAATTAACATATATACTCGAGTATAAGTCGATCCGAGTATACGTCGAGGCCCTAATTTACCACAAAAAAATGGGAAAAACTTAGTGACCCGAGTATAAGACGAGGGTGAGAAAAGCACAGGTAGTGTAAGTGCAAAAGAGGGTCAAGAATGCCCATTTGCAGCCTCACTGTGCCCATTTGCATGCCTCACTGTGTCCATTTGCAGCCATAGGTCCCCCGAACTTCAAACTCGGTAGTTGAGGGTTCCTAGATGCCCCCTAGCTGCAGCCAAAATTTGGGGTCTCTGAACCCAAAGGGTCCCAAAATGACATTGCTGCAGATGGACACAGTTGACCGATTTTGGGGACCCGTATCTCGGGGCCACTTAGTGCTAGGAACCCCAAATTTGGTGTGCAAACCCAGTGGTACTAGCAACATAAAATATCCAAAGCTGGGGTTTCTAGCACCAAGTTGCCCCGAGATACAGGGCCCCAAAAATCTGTTCAGAAAATGTCAAGCACTTTTCTGCAGAAGAGAATGACATTTTCCGAACCAGCTTTGGGGTCCTGTATCTTGGGGGCCACTTGGTGCTAGGAACACCAGCTTTAGATATGTTATGGTACCAGTTCCAATGGGTTTGCACACCAAATTTGGGGTTCCTAGCACCAAGTGGCCCTGAGATATGGGGCCCCAAAGTCGGTTCAGAAAATGTCAAGCACTTTTCTGCAGCAGAGAATGACATTTTCCGACGCGAATTTGGAGCCCTGTATCTCAGGGTCACTTGGTGCTAGGAACATCATCTTTGGATATGTTGTGGTACCAGTTCCACTTGGTTAGCAGACCAAATTTGGGGTTCCTAGCACAAAGTGGCCCTGAGATACGGGGTTTGGAAAATGAAATTTTTTGCTGCAGAAAAGTGCTTGACTCGAGTATAAGTCAAGGGGGGCACTTTCAGCACAAAAAACTCGACTTATACTCGAGTATATACGGTATATGTTATTATTGAATGTATGTATTTTGGTAATGCAATCTATCATTTTCTATGTATCAATGTATCAAAGCCATGAAAAGTAGTCACATATATTGCATTTATAATTTATGAGTTTGCTGGAAGATATATTTTTAAAAGCACTTTGGGGTCTACAACTAAGCTATGAACCAACATATTTGTGTTTTTTGGCACTAGGTAAAAGGGACCTCAGTAATATATAGTCCATTAATGTATTTAACATTTTCTTTGTGTATATAGACTAATTAAAAAAAAAATGCAATGTTGATTTAAGACAAACTCAAAATAGACATAAAACATTTCAGATTTCTTAATTGGGCCTCGATCTAATTCATTTTAACCAGATTTTCAAATGTTCAAAATCTGTTTAACCACTTAAGGACAGAGCCTCTTTATGAGATTTGTTTTTTAAAAGTTAAAAACCGTTTTATTTTCTAGAAAATTACTTAGAACCCACAAAAATTATATATTTTTTTCTTTTTTTCTTTATTATCCTAGATAAAAAAAATGGCAGTCGTTGCAATACTTTATGTCACACCGTATTTGCTCATCGCTCTTACAAGCGCACTTTTTTGGGAAAAAATAATAACATTTTTAATTACAAAATAATTTAGCCCAATATTTTTTTATATTGTGAAAGGTAATGTTACGCAGAGTAAATTGATACCAAATAAATCATGCTTCAAAATTGTGCCCGCTCTTGGAATGGCGACAAAATTTTACCCTTAAAAATCTCCATAGGCTACTTTTAAAAAGTCTACAGGTTGCATGTTTTGAGTTGCTGAGGAGGTCTAGTGATAGAATGATTGCTCTTGCTCTAACAATCGCGGCGATACCTCACATGTGTGGTTTAAACACTGTTTTCATATGCGGGCACTACTAACGTATGCGTTCGCTTCTGCACGCAAGCTCGGCGGGACATCTTTAAATATGAGATCTGGGGTCAAAAAGACCTCAGATCTCATATTTACACTAAAATGCAATAAAAAATTATACAATAGAAATTTTTGTCATTTGAAATTTTTTTTTTTTAAATGGCCCTTTAAGAGATATGGGCAGAAGTGACGTTTTGATGTCGCTTCCGCCCTGCAATGATATGGAGACGGGTGGGGGCCATCTTCCCCACACTCATCTCCATACCAAGCCAGGAGAAGGATACGATCACCTACGCCACTACCGACGGCTCCGTTAAGCGTCGGAGGGCACCAGAGCATGGTGGGAGGAGGGACACTCTCCCATCACCGATTTAAAAGTGATCTTGCAGCGAATCCGGGGGAGACACCACTTTTATCTGAAAGTGGACTGCCCGCTGAAGAAGAGGATACCGGGGTTATGGCAGCTAGCTGCTACCATAACAACGATATTCCTCTTCAAAGTAGTGACGTAAACCTCCGGCGAGCGGTCTGTAAGTGGTTAACCACTTCAGCCCCGGAGGATTTTTACCCCCTTTCTGACCAGAGCACTATTTACAATTTGGCACTGCGTCGCTTTAACTGACAATTGTGCAGTTGTGCAATGCTGTACACAAACAAAATTTGCGTCCTTTTTTTCCCCACAATTAGAGCTTTATTTTGGTGGTATTTGATCACCTCTGCGGTTTTTATTTTTTGCGCTATAAACAAAAAAAGAGCGTCAATTTAGTTAGAAAACTATATTTTACTTTTTGCTATAAAAAAATATCCACAATTTTTTTTTTTTTTTAAAAACACAAATTTTTTCATCAGTTTAGGCCAATATATATTCTTCTACATATTTTATTATTTTTTAAATTGACAAAAAGCACATATTGATTGGTTTGCACAAAGGTTATAGCATCTACAAACTATGGGATACATTTATGGCATTTTTATTTATTTATTTATTTTTTAGTATGAATGCCAGTGATCTGCAACTATTTGCGGTACTGCGACGTACAGATTGGACACTTTTTTGACATATTTTTGGGACCATTGATATTTATACAGCGATCAGTGCTCTAAATATGCACTGATTACTGTGTAAATGTCACTGGTATGCAAGGGGTTAACACTAGGTAGCAATCAAGGGGTTAAAAGGGGTTAGGACTGACTGGGAGAGGAGACATATCATTGTTCCAACTTACTACTGATTACACAAACAAATTCGCGTGCTGGCTCTTGTGCACGCGATCTTGCGTGGCCAGCGGTGATTGCGCCTGCCGGCCATGCGCAGCGTGCGCGGCTTCTAAAAGGGAAAGCCGTACCCATATGGGGTTTCGCCCAGGAGAGCCATTGTGCTGCAGTATATATGCGTGAGCCAGGCGGGAACCGCTTACTAACTGTCCGCAAATCATTTATACAGTATTTATGATGCTTTATAGGTGGCACTGTTAAAGTATATGGGAATTTTTTTAAATCCATAATTTGGAAACAGAGATTGTGAGCTTTGGAAAATCTAAATAAAACTAATTTAAATTTGAGGCTTTGATTTTAATTTTAATGGGATGCATGAATTAGGATGATTCTTCTGTAATTCACATCTTATTTTATTTGAGCTTGAGATACATTGGTATTTTTAAAAATAGCATTATAAAACTGTCAGTTACGTGCTCCATAGAACCCCAATTTATGCTTTGTGAGAAGACTTTGCTAAGCCTTAAAGTGGAGTTCCACTTGCTTTTCAGTTTATTAAAAGTCAGCAGCTACAAAAATAGTAGCTGCTGACTTTTTATAAACAGACACTCGCCTGTCCCACAGATCAGCGATGCGACCGCCCGAAGCCTCGCTTCTCTTCCCCCTCCTCTCTGTAGCGCCGTCATAGCAACTGTGGACACCCGGCCGTGACATCTTGCGGCTTCATGGCCTGCACGTACTGCGCATGCGCCAGTCACGATACGCTTTACTAGTGACCAGACATTCTTTGGGGACCTGTGACGTGTCCCACAGTATTGCAAGAGTAGTTGCCTAGGCGGCCAAAAGACGGAAAGAGGAAGTGGGACCAGGTACCCACTCCCCCCCCCCCCCACCCTAAAAAAATGTAAGGGGGCGAGGAGGCCTTCAAGCGGAAGTTCCACTTTTGGGTGGAGCTCCGCTTGAAGGTCAGTAAAAAGAGCTTAAAAAACAGTAATAATAATTTTAAAAAAATGTTTTTTTTGAGTGTATTACGAAGCTTGTAAATGAAAGTCAGAAAAGTCACAAATTTTTATTTTTTATTTTTTTCTTAACTTATTTTGTGAAATCATTGTTATAAATTGTATTGTATTTCATATAGAATGTTCCTTAGGAGGAAAGGTGCAAATGTGTCCAGAATGGAATGTAAAACATTAAAGCAGGATTCCGGCCAGCTAAAAAAAAATTTTAAAGTCAACAGCTACAAACACTGTAGCTGCTGACTTTAAATAAGTAGACTTACCTGTCCTGGGTGCCCGCGATATCGGCCGCCCGAGGCTGACCCGTCCCTCGGCTCTCGGGTCCCCGCACCGCCATCCTAGGTAAGGGAAACAGACAGTGGAGCCTTGCGGCTTCACTGCCAGTTTCCTACTGCGCACGCATGAGCGGCGATCTGTGAATGGCCCCATGGTTTTCTGGGAACACACACAGTACCCAGAAGGCAACGGGGCCGTTCAGCTAGGAGCATAACACGCCGCGGAATAGTAAGAGGCAGATTAGGAAGACTGCCTAGCAACAAGGGTTTAGGTAAGTATACATTTTTTTTTCCTATTTTTTTATTTTTTTTATTTTTATTTTTTTAGGATTTTTGGTGGAATTTTTTTTTTCAGGGTGGCCCTCCACTTTAAGTCACCCGAATCAAAAAGATGCGGTGTCCTGCGGAGTATTTGTTTGCAAGGTAAAAAGACAAATGTAAACAGAATTAAACTTTATAAAATCTTTATCTTTTATAACACTTTGTCTATTGAACACTTTATGTATTACAAAGATCAGCATGTACTTTCAACCACAAAATTAAAATTGTTTCTAACTTTTTAAGTTTGCAGAATATGTTTTGACAGAGGAGAAAATAAATTGTGATAATAGCACGGAACAGATGACAATTAGCAGAAACCGTTTTAAAAGAGTCAGGTATTCCAGTTCAAAACAGTTGAAAGTTAGTAACTAGGTTAAGAGAAACGTTATAATTCCTAAAACGTATTTACTGTTCGAATTCGTTCATTGTTACTCCTGCATGAAAGAAAAATTTCACATTCAACAACAATTATATATATATATTAAGCTTATGTAACCTAATAAAGCTGTGTGTGGTAAAAATAGTTTAGTATAATAACACAACGTACCACTGACATAAAACATTGTATCAGTAGTGAAAAATGTTTGTTTTTTTTTCACTATTTATTTGATCTTCTGACTACAACTAAAAATATGAACATGGATGATTTAAACCAAATCATCTTTCAATTATAGGGATTATTTTAATATTTAATATCATGTTTAACCGGTTCAATACAGGGCATTTTCACTCCCTTCCTTCCCAGGCCAATTTTTAGTTTTCAGCGCTGTCACACTTTAAACGACAATTGCGCGGTCGTGCGACGTTGTACCCAAAAAAATTGCCGTTCTTTTTTCCCCACAAATAGAGCTTTCTTTTGGTGGTATTTGATCACCTCTGCGTTTTTGTATTTTTTGCGCTATAAACAAAAGAGCGACAATTTTGAAAAAAACACAATATTTTATACTTTTTGCTATAATAAAAATCCCAATTTTTTTTAAAAAAAACACATTTTTTCCTCAGTTTTAGCCGATACGTATTCTTCTACATATTTTTGTTAAAAAAAATCGCAATAAGCGTATATTGATTGGTTTGCGCAAAAGTTATAGCGTCTACAAAATACCAACAAGCCAACAACTTTTTTCTATTGTGAATAAAACTTTTTTGAATTGTGTAAGAAGAAATATAACAATTTACCCATGCATCTCACCCACTAGGACTTTAAAGTGGTTGTAAACCCTGAAAAAAAACAAAAGACTGAAAGACAAAGACCTAATGAGCTAGTATGTATCGCATACTAGGTCATTATGAAATACTTACCTTAGAACGAAACTGTTGCAGCGTTCCCCGTACACCGCTGTATCCAGCGATATATCTCCAGAATGTTACTTCTGGGTTCGCGGGCTCCGGCGCTGTGATTGGCCGGAGCCGCTATGACGACCGGACCATTTCTTCAGTGCGCATGTGCCGATGACTTTGACACATGCGGATACAGTGAATGTCTCCTAAACTGTGCAAGTTTAGGAGATATTCACATTACCTACAGGTAAGCCTTATTCTACGCTTACCTGTAGTCAAATGTGGTGTAACAGGATTGCCAACCACTTTAAAAATGGAAATTTGATGAATAAAACGAATCATTTTATGCATTGGCTCTTTTACATCAAGAATGTATTAAAGAAATATAGGGCTATATTACTTTTAATTGTTAAGCTTTACCAATGGTAGTTTAACCAATGGTTAATTTAAAAGCTCCATTAAAATAGAAACCCAAACATTAAGTATATTTTTGTTTTCAGGTTGAATGCGACAGCTGTACTTTGTGGTTTCACCTACTTTGCATTGAGAGCTCACAAAGGCCAAAAAATCCTGAAACTTCTACATTCATGTGTTATTGTTGCAAAAAAAAAAATCGTTTCTGTCAGTTGTGAAAAATATAAGATTTTTTGTAAATAGTTGAAATATATACTGTGTCGTTTTAAAGTTATTTTTATTGTTCAAACGTTCGCTACTTCAATTACCTTAAAGGTATTACTTTTACATATCTGTTAATTTCTTCTTACTTGATTAAAAATGTTATTTCAAATTGTCCAGTTGAAATTGTTTTTATTGATGCAGAATCATATGCTACCTTTTGTATCCATACATTTGGGGACAAAAAATAGAGGGGATAAAAAAAGGCTAAAAAAAGTGTCGGCTGGTGCTCGAATTTTTTTTGGGGGGGGGGCGCAAACAAACTGAGAAATACTGGAAACACCTGCCCCCCATCAATTGCACCCTCACTGTGCCCATCAGATGCAGCCATTGTGCCCATCAGATGCAGCCATTGTGCCCATCAAACGCAGCCACTGTGCCCATCAATTGCCGTCACTGTGCCATATCAAATGATGCCAGTGTGCCCCTCCGCCGGCACGCCGTCTGTACTTACCTGTCTCGGTGGGACAGCTCCTCGATGTCTTCTCCCATCCTCTCTTCCCGTCCTCTGCTATGATTGGACGCCTGATAGGCATCCAATCGCAGCGCCTTTCGTTTCAGCCAATTAGGTGACGGGTAGCAGGTTAGAGCACCTGATTGGCGGAGAGGCGGTTTAGTGTTGGAGAAGAAAATGAATATTCGCTTTCCTGACACAGCTGAGTGACCTGGGAGCGCCCAGCATGGCACTTGCAGGTCATGTTTTTTGACACCTATTAGAGCCTATAGCTCTACTCAGATGCTTCAAAACCACCGCCCTCCGCTGTAATTCAGGCGCCCTGCACCCGAAAAGGGGCCGGGAGCCTGAATAGGGGGTGGCAGTGGCAGCCATAGATAGATTGATGCAATGCTTGAATCTATCTATTGGTGCTAGAGGGGGGTGGCAGGAGAGAGGGGGCGGCGCCTGTGCACCCTTATGGACGCACCGCCACTGGCTAAAAATCACTAGTGCGTGTGGGCTGCTAGTGGATATCAATCATATGAGGACATGAAAAGCTTGGAAAAATTATTATGACATCAAGAGTTTTACCATCATACTTCCAGGCCAGAAAGGGGCCATTGATTAAAAAAACAGGGAAACACACTCATCCAGTCCATATTACCACATAAAATGTATACATGTACCATGAACTATGGGAAATGTGGGAACCCTAATAGCATCACACGTATGACCGGGATAGATTTGTATACAGGTTTGCAATATAAAATTAAAGAGAAATAGAAGATATATTAATATATTTAATTATATAACAATTAACGTCAGTTCAGTTTCAGTAAGTTCAGAGAGATATGTTGTAACAAATAGTTCATTGTATCACTTTTTTGACACAGGTAAAATTTGTCGTCACTGTTGTATCAATGCAGCAAAACAATAAACAAATTATGAATGTCTATCTATGAGGGATTTTTTTTATACTGGTATAAAGTCTAAATTGACAAAAAAAGAAGGGAAGTGGAAAAAAATGGACTTTATAGGCACCAATCATAAAATTAAAAATAAATATTTTATTATACAAATAGTACACAAAACCAAATTATTTCTTCATCCCTTACCCCAGTTCTCTCTACTTTATTTTTCCTTCCCCTTTTATCCTCCCCCCCCCCCCTCCTTGTATTTATTTGTTTATTATTTTTTTCTCCTTTCTTCTTTCCTTTTTTTTTCTCTCCTCATGCATGGAGTGAGCTCTCTGATTTTACCACCTTTTGAAGCTTGGTATGGCTATACACAGTACTTTTCTTTCATTCTCTGGCAGTCGGGATTGCAACTTTGCTGCCTCTCTGCTGTCTTTATCCGGTTTTCCTCCGGTTTTTACACCTTTTACGGTTCTGCTACCAGGCACGTCCACGTATGTGAGTTTCTGTCACCTTGTGCATGTCGTTTGTGGAGTCCACCTGCTGGTCTCTTCATGGTACTCCCTGCTACTGATTGAGACGTACTACCATAAGGTTTAAAGCTAATATTAACTGTATGTATATTTTTTGTTTGTGTGTTTTGTTCTCTCTCTTCCCCTCTACAGATGACTCAAACGAGCTCCTGAAGAAGCATATAATTGCGAAACATGTAGAGCTTTGTTAGTTTGATGTTTTTTATGTTGATCAGAGGGATACGTCCCTTTTCTAAGGGTATGCCTCTCTGGAGTCTTTGACCCACTTTTGAGAGAGAACTAGCTAGCTTTCTGCACTTTACTGCAATGTTTTAACATGTTTGTGTTTTTGGTTTTGTGTACTATTTGTATAATAAAATATTTATTTTTAATTTTATGATTGGTGCCTATAAAGTCCATTTTTTCCACTTCCCTTCTTTTTTTGTCAATTTGTAGATTTAGGACGTGGAACTGCCCTACATAGTAAATCTCCACACACAGTTCCATCCTGTGTTGAGATTTGGTGTTCTTTTTTTGCTCTGGTATAAAGTTTAATATTATAGAATAATTTCTATTTTTACCTGTTCAGCTTCAGAAATAGCTGTAGATATTAGAATAGCTGGAGTATTGCATACTAGCACATTATGTGCCACTTATCTGCAAAAAAAAAGCCAGCTTTCGCCCTGCTGGAGGCCACATCCATGTTAGCCCGTCTTCCCTTCCTGGGGCCACGGACTCCCGCTCTGTAACTGGCCAGAGTCACGTGACATCACTCCTGTAAATGCGCACGGGACCCACCAGTCAAAGCACTCACTCGTGAAGAAATGGCACAGAGGGCCGTTTACTCGCAGTGCATGCGCCAATGACATCATCTGCACACTACAAGATAAATATCTCCTAAACTGCACACGTTTAGGAGAGATTTACTGTACCTATAGGTAAACCTTATTATAGGCTCACTTATAGATACAACTTCCCCATGGAGGGTTACAAAATCTTTAACTGGCTCACTTGGAGCCATGGCAGTTACATTGTGGCTTCTCTGCATGCCACAGTCCACACTCTTTACTTACATACATGTACGTGAGCCATTACAGCATCACACGGTATGTTTGATGTTAAATGTCTATATGGCTGACTTGGAGTGATGGAAGTTGTATTGTGGCTCCTCTTTATGCCACAATGCAAAACCATTCCCTCACATACCTGTAACATGTATGTGAGTCCATTATAGCACCATATATACATGTAGGTGTGATGCTAAATGGCTTTATGGCTGCCTTGTAGTGATGGAAGTGGCATTATGGCTTATCTGTATGCCACAATCCAAGCCCTTCACTTTCATTAAATGTATGTGAGCCATTATAGCATCACACATACATGTGATATTAAATGGCTGTATACGCTGACTTGGAGTGATAGTAGTTGAAGGATGATTTATGCAAAGAGTAGAGCAGTCAGGGAAACCATACACAAGTGTTTTTAACCCCTGAAATGCCATGGAAGTTGTATTGGGAGGGGGAACCAGATTTGATTGCAAGAGTCAGATCGCTATCAAAATCCGCTTCCCCTGGATAGAAAGAGTCTGGGGTAAGTAGGAAGAGTGATTATGATTTATACAAAGAGTAGAGCAGTCAGGGAAACCATATACAAATGTTCTTAACCCTAGAAATACCGTGGAAGCTGTACCAGATTCAATAGCAATAGTCAGCTTGCTATCAAAATCCACTTCCCCTGGACAGAAAGAGTCTGGGGTAAGAAAGAGGAGTGAGGATGATTTATACAAAGACTAGAGCAGTCAGGGAAACCATACACAAGTGTTTTTAACCCCTGAAATTACATACAAGCTGTATTGGGAGGGGCAACGCTATATCCTGACCTAGGCCGTCAAGGCCCAGGACTAGGGCAGCACTTAGCAGGGGGGCAGCACAGAACGAGTCCCCGCCAGCTTGCGCTGTTTGCAGAGATTTCCCTTCACTTCCTGCCCCATAGCCAAACAGGAAGGAGAGAAAATCTATGCAAATTAAGGGAATCCATTGCCCCCCCCCCGGTCTTAAACAGCAAGGGGTGTGGCCTTGACAGGAAGGGGTGGGTCATATTTAAATTAGGGGGTGCACGAGTTTAATCAGGCCTAGGGCAGCACAAAACCTAAATACACTACTGGGGAGGGGGAACCAGATTCGATAGCAGTAGTCCGCTCACTATCAAAATCCGCTTCCCCTGGATAGAAAGAGTCTGGGGTAAGAAGGAAGAGTGAGGATGATTTATACAAAGAGTAGAGCAGTCGGAGAAACAGATGTGCACAGTGGCTGCAATTGATGATATTTTTTCTGAATTTTTCAGTTTGTTTGCGCCCCCCCCAAAAAATTTTCAGCACCAACTGCCACTGGGAGGGGGTAATAATAAATTAGATAAAATAATAGGAGGTGTAGTAATAATGTAAAATAATAGAAGGATTAACAATAAATATAAAATAAGAGGAGGTGTAATAATAAATAAAATAATAGGAGGGGCAATAAAAAAATAGATAAAATAATAGGAAGAGATAATGATGACGTGTATACTGATAGATGTATAATAGGTGGTAGGAGTAATAATAATAATAATCATAATAGGGACTGCGGGGAGAATTTCCAGTGTATAAAAATAATGGAAGGGATATCAATAAATAATATCAAATAATAGGAGGGGATAATAATGAAAACGTAGGAGGGGTAAGAATAAATTAGACATATTAATATGAAGGGATAATAATGATGACGTGTGTATACTTTATATATGTGTGTGTGTGTGTGTGTGTGTATATATGTATGTATATATATATATATATATACAGGGCCGTCTTTAGCGCAGGGCAAACGGGGCAGCTGCCCAGGGCCCTGTCATTGCTTAGGGCCCAAAGCAGAGCTGCCCGTTACCCCTGCGCGCTGCCTGCAAATCGGTGCTGAATTATGTGATGACAGCCGCGGCGGCGCGCACGGCGCCCACACTGCCAGTGCCTTTTTTTTTTCATTTGAGGAGCGGGCCGTGGGTGGGCGGGGCCTTGAGCTCCACTGACGCTCTGGCCCCGCCCCTTGCTATGCGTGCAGACAGTGCTGTGTTAGCACTGACTCGGAGGAGTGGAGGAGGAGTGAGACAGGGCCCTGGGCAGCGCGGAGTGGAGAGTGCCTGGTGAAGTGAAAAAACTAAGGAGCAGTGTGGAGAATTTAGCTGAGCTTTCCACGACCAGGTAAGGTCTTTTCTCCTCCCCTGGCTCATGCTCCCCCTATCCCCATGCCATGTCTTGTGTAATAAAAGAAAGTTAAAAAAAACTTAGCAATTCTGTAGTCCACTGTCCAGGCTGAGTGAGGCCTCAGAGGAGAGCACACAGCATGATTTACAGGAACATGGCATACTGTATTTAGGCTGCTTTCACACTGAAAGCACCCGGGCATTGGTGGTAAAACGCCACTGTTTTTAGTGGCGCTTTACCGTCGTTTTTGCTGCGCTTTTCGGCCTCTAGCGGGGCACTTTAAACCCCTGCTAGCAGCCGAAAAAGGGTTAAAAGCGTCTGCAAAGCACCGCTACGGCGGTGCTTTGCCGGCGGTTCAGCGGCGCTGCCCATTGATTTCAATGGGCAGGGGCGCTTTAGGAGCGGTGAGTTCGCCGCTCCTAATGCGCTCCAAAGAAGCTGCTGGCAGGACTTTTTCTGACGCCCTGCCAGCGCACCGCTCCAGTGTGAAAGCCCTTGGGGCTTTCACACTGGAGTGAATGGAGCCGCTGTTTCAGGGCACTTTGCAGGCACTATTTTTAGCGCTATAGCGCCTGCAAAGCGCCTCAGTGTGAACTGCTTGATGGGCTTATTTTGGGCCTAGCTGGTTCACATGTATGTGTTTTGGTGGCCCACATTTGTGCAGGCACAGTGCCCAATCATTTGAATGGACTGCCATGTCTGCGTTTCCTGCAAAAAAAAAAGGTGCATGCAGCATTTAATAGGGCTGCACACACCTATGCCCATCAAGCAATGAAATACAGCACTGTCTGTTCATTATACTTTTGCTCCATGTGACTTACCTGCAGTTCCTGCTCTGGCAAACTTGCTGCATTTTTAGATGTTTAGGCCACGCTTTTAAAGACACAGTACGTTTGTGTGCGCAGGAACTGCAGGTAAGTCGCATGGTGCAAAAGCCGAATGAATTTCAAGGCCACTGCATTTTTAAAATGCTGCATGCAACTTTTTTTTCTGCAGGAAACGCAGGCATGGCAACCCGTTCAAATGAATGGGCTGCTGTGCCTGCGCAAATGCGGGCCGCCAAAACACATACATGTGAATGTGTGATGTGACAATGGCTGCAATGTAATTGGGGTGCTGTGATGTGTAAAGGGGCACTATGACATGAACAGGCATGTACTGGCCATCGGGACTACCGGGAGTTTCCCGGCGGGCCGATGGCTCAGTGGGCCGGTTCCAGCGGCCGCCTAATTTGCCTTTTGCATCGGTTCCCAGTTGTTCTGCGGTGAGGTCCGCCGCGATGTACCCCAATGTACCCTGATGTGCCCCATGTGCTTTGATGTGCCCCATGTGCTTTGATGTGCCCCAATGTACCCTGATGTGCCCCATGCCCTGATGTGCTTTGTGCCCCGTGCCCTGATGTGCTGTGCCCCAATGTCTTGTGCCCTGATGTACTGTGACCTGTGCCCTGATGTGCTGTGCCCTGATGTGCTGTGTCCTGATGTGCCCTGATGTGCTGTGCCCTGATGTGCCCTGATGTGCTGTGCCCTGATGTGCTGTGTCCTGATGTGCTATACCCTGTACCCTAATGTGCTGTGTCCTGATGTGCTGTGTCCTGATGTGCCCTGATGTGCTGTGCCCTGATGTGCTGTGTCCTGATGTGCGGTGTCCTGATGTGCTATACCCTCTACCCTGATGTGCTGTGCCCTGATGTGCTGTGTCCTGATGTGCTGTGTCATGATGTGCCCTGATGTGCTGTGTCCTGATGTGCTATACCCTGTACCCTGATGTGCGGTGTCCTGATGTGCTATACCCTCTACCCTGATGTGCTGGGCTCTGTACCCTGATGTGCTGTACCCTGATGTGCTGTGTCCTGATGTGTCCTGATGTGCCCTGATGTGCTGTGTCCTGATGGGCTATACCCTGTACCCTGATGTGCTGTGTCCTGATGTGCTATACCCTGTACCCTGATGTGCTGGGCTCTGTACCCTGATGTGCTATACCCTGATGTGCTGTGTCCTGATGTGCTATACCCTGTACCCTGATGTGCTGGGCTCTGTACCCTGATGTGCTGTACCCTGTGCCCTGATGTGCTGGGCTCTGTACCCTGATGTGCTGTGACCTGATGTGCTATACCCTGTACCCTGATGTGCTGTGTCCTGATGTGCTATACCCTCTACCCTGATGTGCTGTGTCCTGATGTGCTATACCCTCTACCCTGATATGCTGGGCTCTGTACCCTGATGTGCTGTACCCTGTGCCCTGATGTGCTGTGTCATGATGTTCTGTGTCCTGTCCCCTGATGTGTTATGCCCTGGGTCGGTCTGGATGAAGTCCAGGGCCACATTTTTGTCCCAGTCCAGCCCTGGACATGAAGGGGACTTTAATGTAACAGGGGCGCTGTGATGTGTAAAGGGGCACTATAATGTGGAAAGGTCTGCAATGCAATGGGGGCTGTGATATGAGGAGGCTGCAATGTAATGGGCGCTGTGATATGACGAGGCTGTAATGTTTTTTAAAGATAAATCTATGTTTGTGTCTGTTCTTTGAGATGTTGGGGTGAAGAGCAAAATTGAATTGGGGGGGGGGCCCAAAAAAAATGTTTGCCCGGGGTCCAAACCATATTAAAGACGGCCCTGTATGTATATATATATATATATATATATATATATATATACACACATATAGATATTTTTTACATATATATATATATATATATATATATACCGTATATATAGAAGGAGTAATAATATTGTAATATATATATATATATATATGTCTGTGTGGATGGACTAATAATATTGTACAGTGGACGCGCAGGGGGGCGGTAGAAGGATGATTAGCATTCAGGGTAGAGTAGGAAGAGCAGCAGTGTAGAGGGCTGGAGAGGCGGAGTTCCGATCTCAGCCGAGAGACAGGGGGAACAGATTTTGACGGGGAAACCATTCTCGGCCCCGCCATGTATAACACTGTAAGAAATGCTGGTTGTGTTGATGATCAGGACTAGCGGCGGAGAAGGGTCATACAGTAGCGGGGTGACCTTAGCGCTCAGCAGACTCCGATCTACACACCCCGCTATACAACATCCGCCCTGATACTTTGAGAAGCACAGATTGCGTTAAAGCCACGCCCTCCTGTTTTCCTTATTGGCCAGTCCGTACACGTCATGACACCCTACAGAGGGGCGGCTGAATGCCTCCCTGTTACCATGGAGATGGACGCTTGCTCAGCAATAAGAATCACTGAGCCTGATCATGCGGCGATTGTAGCGAAGCCTGAGACCATAGCGAGGGAAGAATCCTGATTGAGTCACATCTCGGGGCGCTGCTTCTTCACACGGTAAACGAATACGATCCCGGTACATTACTTACATTTACTTAGAGCAGAGTCCTTGTCAGCTAATCTATTTATAATTATTTGTTCTGATCCAGTAACACTCAGTGACATTCTATACAATGAATTATTCTGCCCCAGACTCTCCAAACTCAAAAGTAAATCTGTGTTCTTTATACAACCGTGTGTGTGATGTTATATAGCGCTCACCCCCTGATTTGTCCCAGGTTCCTCTATCTCTAGGGCTGCCAGGCACTCCTCTGGCCCAATGAATAGTCTAGCAGAAGAAGGCAACCTCAGCACTTCCAGGAGGCATTGCAAGACTTTAACAGCAATAGGCATGACTCCAAAAAGAAGAGGGGGATGATGGGATTTGTAGTTTCTGTACACCTGGAGTGCCAAGGCTGCATACCTCTGATCTAGGGGTTGATTTTTTCTCTAATAATTGCTGAATAACGTGGATAGGGCAGGGAGCTCTGGGATACCCCAGAACGCTAAACAGTAATACTAGGACACACTGCAGCTACTTAGAACAGTCCCCTGTAACAATAGCTCAGGGAATGAACAGCGCCGGAACACCATAAGCAATGTTCCAGGCCAGGCAAGCCTTAGTATTAGTACACCAGGGGATAACAGCAGCAACAGTTGCCCAGATCTTCACTCTGATCTGCACTCAGGTCCTCCACTCAGATCTGCACTCAGATCTTCACTCGGATCCTCCACTCAGATCTGCACTCGGATCCTCCACTCAGATCTGCACTCGGATCCGCACTCAGGTCCTGCACTCAGATCCTCTTCTCAGATCCTGCACTAGGTCCTGCACTCAGATCCTGCACTAGGTCCTGCACTCAGATCCTGCACTCAGGTCCTGCACTCAGGTCCTGCACTCAGGTCCTGCACTCAGGTCCTGCACTCAGGTCCTGCACTCAGATCCTGCACTCAGGTCCTGCACTCAGGTCCTGCACTCAGATCCTGCACTTAGATTCTGCACTCAGGTCTACACACAGATCCTGCATTGAGGTCTACACTCAGATCCTGCACTCAGATCCTGCATTGAGGTCTGCACTCAGGTTTACACTCAGATCCTGCTTTGAGGTCTGCACTCAGATCCTGCTTTGAGGTCTGCACTCAGATCCTGCACTCAGGTCTGCACTCAGATCCTGCACTCAGGTCTGCACTCAGATCCTGCATTCAGGTCTGCACTCAGATCCTGCACTCAGGTCTGCACTCAGATCCTGCACTCAGATCCTGCACTCAGATCCGCACTCAGGTCCTGCACTCAGGTCCTGCACTCAGGTCCTGCACTCAGGTCTACACTCAGATCCTGCACTCAGATCCTGCACTCAGGTCTGCACTCAGATCCTGCACTCAGGTCCTGCACTCAGGTCCTGCACTCAGGTCCTGCACTCAGGTCCTGCACTCAGGTCTGCACTCAGATCCTGCACTTAGATTCTGCACTCAGGTCTACACTCAGATCCTGCATTGAGGTCTACACTCAGATCCTGCACTCAGATCCTGCATTGAGGTCTGCACTCAGGTTTACACTCAGATCCTGCTTTGAGGTCTGCACTCAGATCCTGCTTTGAGGTCTGCACTCAGATCCTGCACTCAGGTCTGCACTCAGATCCTGCACTCAGGTCTGCACTCAGATCCTGCATTCAGGTCTGCACTCAGATCCTGCACTCAGGTCTGCACTCAGATCCTGCACTCAGATCCTGCACTCAGATCCTGCACTCAGATCCTGCACTCAGGTCCTGCACTCAGGTCCTGCACTCAGGTCTACACTCAGATCCTGCACTCAGATCCTGCACTCAGGTCTGCACTCAGATCCTGCACTCAGGTCTGCACTCAGGTCTGCACTCAGATCCTGCACTCAGATCTGCACTCAGATCCTGCACTCAGGTCTGCATTCACAAGTCCTTGGGTACTGGGATGTCTCCCTCCAGTGTTAGGCCCCTTTCACACGGACACCTTCGCTAAGCTGAATCCGCTTGCTCAGCAAGGGGATCTCTCTGCTGATCCCCGATGAGCAGGCGGATGACAGGTTCGTGTCTGCTCCGTTATGGAGAGTGGACATGGCCACAGTTCCACTCTCTTCTATGGGGCAATTGGATTCAGACCGCCTGTCCGTTTCCATCTGATGCCATCTGATCCACCGGATGGATTGAATAGGACTGCCGTTCTTCTGTTTTTGGCAAAAAGGGTCGGATCGGATGGCGGCGGGTGTCAGAGGACATGTGTCCATTGATATCCGCTGCTCCATAGAGGACAATGCAGGGTCCGATTAGGTCTGCCTGAAAAACTGACAGGTGGACCCGATCGGACAGCCGTGTGTAAGGGGCCTAAGGCAGACATTTCCTTAGGGAACTCTCCATACTGGATCCTAGGTGAAATCCCTCTTCTTTAGCTTCAGAGATTCTTTGTAAATAGGCTCCCCAGCTTCAGCATAGCTGGGATCCTAATGAGCTTGAAGGCTAGTGTACTGGGCTAGGATGATAATAATTCAATCAAGTAACGAACACCCAGGTGAATCGAAGTAAAAACAAACGTGCCACCACCTGATAAAAAACCTGCTTACCAGCTGACAGGTAAATTCGGGCAATTGGCTTATACCCAGCCAGGGCCTTTCCTCACAAGGGTGATCCGCTGACGGACTGGAGGTTGGATGCAAGTTGAAATAGATAGGATACTCAAACTCCTCCTGGCAACACAAGACCAGGGATGTAGTCTCACACAGGGTGCACAGCTTTTCAGACACAGGACTGTCTTGATACAGCAGCAACAAGCTGCACACACTCCACCTTCCTGTGCGCCCTGTGTGAGACTACATCCCTGGTCTTGTGCTGCCAGGAGGAGTTTGAGTATCCTATCTATTTCAACTTGCATCCAACCTCCAGTCCGTCAGCGGATCACCCTTATGAGGAAAGGCCCTGGCTGGGTATAAGCCAACTGCCCGAATTTACCTGCCAGCTGGTAAGCAGGTTTTTCATCAGGTGGTGGTACGTTTGTTTTTACTTCCATTCACCTGGGTGTTCGTTACTTGATTGAATTATTATCGTCCATCCAAGAACCACTGTATGGACTTTGCATTTGCAGCGCAGTCTTTTTTTTTTTCCTTTATACAGTTTTTTTGTGTTATCACATTGTGAGCTGCTGCTTTTTGGATTTTATTCATGGTTTATCGTCATTGTGAATTCCAAAATTTTCACATATGTTTCAATGTTTATTAGTTTTGACTTAGCGCGTTTTTTTTCCTACTAGTGTACTGGACTGCCTGGGAGGGTAGGAGCCCTCCAGGCAGGAAACTTCTAATGGATGAGAAGAGGCCAGCTCCAGGCTTCAGACTATTTATGCTCACTCCACTCCCAACCACCATCTGGGTACCCTTCCCCAGGGATTGGCTGGGACCACATAAATATTTAGCTGCTGATTTGCTACATCCAGCCCGCTACATTCTAGAATCCTCCAGAAAGCAGGGGGAAGCAATCAAGCCTGCAGCCAGTGAAACCCAGAATAGCCCAAAGCCAAAGCCAGTGGCAAGAAGAAAGCCATTGTTGAAAGAAAGCCATAAGAATTCCCGTTTGCAGTTTGCGAGAAGCCATGTGGGGGACACAACAAACATGTGGCAGAAGGTACTGTGGTCAAATGAGACCAAAATTTAACTTTTTGGCCTACAAGCAAAATACTGTGTGTGGCAGAAAACTAACACTGCACATTACCCCGAACACACCATTCGCACCGTGAAACATGGTGGTGGCAGCATCATGTTGTGGGGATACTTTTCTTCAGCAGGGACAGGGAAGCTGGTCAGAGTTGATGGTAAGATGGATGGAGCCAAATACAGGGCAATCTTAGAAGAAAACCTGGTAAAGCAGTGTTTCTCAAACTTTTTTGTCTTGTCACGCACCAAAAAGATGTAAAAAATTTTGCGGCACACCTGAAAAGATTTACAATGCAGCCTTACCAGTGCCCATAAATGCAGCCTCACCAGTGCCCAAAAAATAGCCTCACCTGTGCCCATAAATGCTGCCTCACCAGTGTCCATAATTGCTGCCTCACCAGTGTCCATAAATGCTGCCTCACCAGTGTCCATAAATGCTGCCTCACCAGTGTCCATAAATGCAGCCTAACCAGTGTCCATAAATGCTGACTCACCAGTGTCCATAAATGCAGCCTCACCAGTGCCCATAGTTACATAGTTACATAGTTAGTCAGGTTGAAAAAAGACACAAGTCCATCCAGTCCAACCATAAAAAAAAAACAAAAAAAAAAAAAAACAAAAAGCAAAAAAACCGTACAATCCAATATACCCAATACTATACCCACAGTTGATCCAGAGGAAGGCAAAAAACCCCAGCAGAGCATGCTCCAATTTGCTACAGCAGGGGAAAAAATTCCTTCCTGATCCTAGAGAGGCAATCGGATTTTCCCTGGATCAACTTTACCTATAAATGTCAGTACCCAGTTATATTATGTACATTTAGGAAAGTATCCAGGCCTTTCTTAAAGCAATCTACTGAGCTGGCCAGAACCACCTCTGGAGGGAGTCTATTCCACATTTTCACAGCTCTTACTGTGAAGAAACCTTTCCGTATTTGGAGATGAAATCTCTTTTCCTCCAGTCGTAAAGAGTGCCCCCTTGTCCTCTGTGTTGACCGTAAAGTGAATAACTCAACACCAAGTTCACTATATGGACCCCTTATATATTTAAACATGTTGATCATATCCCCCCTTATTCTCCTCTTCTCAAGAGTGAACAAATTCAGTTCCTCTAATCTTTCCTCATAGCTGAGCTCCCCCATGCCTCTTATCAGTTTGGTTGCCCTTCTCTGCACTTTCTCCAGTTCCCCGATATCCTTTTTGAGAACTGGTGTCCAAAACTGAACTGCATATTCCAGATGAGGTCTTACTAATGATTTGAACAGGGGCAAAATGATATCTCTCTCTCTGGAGTCCATACCTCTCTTAATACAAGAAAGAACTTTGCTCGCTTTGGAAACCGCAGCTTGGCATTGCATGCTATTATTGAGCTTATGATCTACCAAAACCCCCAGATCCTTCTCCACTACAGATTCCCCCAGTTGTACTCCCCCTAGCATGTATGATGCATGCATATTCTTAGCCCCCAAGTGCATAACTAAATGCATCCATAAATGCAGCCTAACCAGTGCCCATAAATGCTGACTCACCAGTGTCCATAAATGCTGCCTCACCAGTGCCCATAAATGCAGCCTAACCAGTGCCCATAAATGCAGCCTAACCAGTGCCCATAAATGCAGCCTCACCAGTGTCCATAAATGCAGCCTGATCACTGGGGCAGGGCAAATGGGGTGTATGAGGGGGTGAGGATGGGATGTGGGGGTGTCAGTGTCTCTCACCTGGCAGCTCAGCAGGTCCTTGCATGCCATGGCCTCCTAGGGGGGTGATGCTCCTGGTCCTGGGGTAAAGTTGCTGCCAGCGCCCAGCCCCACAGCCCAGAATGCAACAGCGGCCAGCTGCCCCGGCCTTAGCCCCGGCCCAACTGTTACAGTGACGGCTTCCAGGCTCCCGACGGCACACATATGCCCTGGCACAAGTTTAAGAAACACTGTGGTAAAGTCTGCAAAAGACTTGAGACTGGGAAGGAGGTTCACCTTCCAGCAGCATAACGACCCTGAACATACAGCCAGAGCTACAATGGAATGGTTTAGATCAAAGCATATTCATGTGTTAGAATGGCCCAGTCAAATTCCAGACCTAAATCCAATTGAGAATCTTTGGCAAGACTTGAAAATTGGTGTTCACAGATGCTCTCCATCCAATCTGACAGAGCTTGATCTACAGTACATCAGTACACACATGGCTTCACAAGGGGAGAGACTGCCACATGTAGCAAGCCCTTCAGGAGGACAGCGTTGTGCCTAACTCTTCCTATCCCTTGCCCTGGGAGATCTTTGGAGTAGCCAAGTGGGCTGGTGAACAAGCAGCAAGGTGGGATGGTAGTTCCCACAGGCAGTAGAGCTGGGAGCAGTTTCTACGGTGGAGTTGGGCATTCTCATGTATGCAGCTTACAACACAATGTGCTACTTTCTAGAGGGACTGAGAGTTCCTAGTCCATAAGGGGCTTTTGCATTTTGATTATTAGAAACTGCCAGAGTCCAGGAAGTAAGACATTTTACGATCCTGTACATAGGGAGGAAGTTGTCCCTGTTTATTGTTGTACTCAATCTGGGCATCTCATAATTTCTATTACCCATCCAAGTTATTGCACCTAATAAAACAACAAAAAAAAACAAGCTCAAAGACTGTTCCTTGTGTCTGGATGTGAGTGGGAAATGCTTGTCGTCTGGCTGCGCAAGAGTGGGGAAACCAGTCATCAGCAGCCCTTGCTAGGATAGTGCTACATACTTACAGTATGCCTTCTGCTCTAATTACCTTGCCACCCTAAGGCTGCTTCCACCTATTAAGCCCAAGCACTGAACAATATCTTATTATCCCTAGTACAGTGTTTGGAATGAGGGCTGGTTCTACTTGTGCACCTATGCTTACTGCTGTTACCTTGCCATTTCAAGGGTCCTGCCACCTAACAGGCCCAAACTCTTGGCAATATCTTGCTATCACTGATACAATTTGTGAAATCAGTGGTTTACACTGCTTGTGCACCTGTGCCTACTGCTTTTGTGGCCTTGCAACGCAACCCCAAGGTTCCTGCCATCTATCAGGCCCAAACTCTTTGTATCTTTGGCCTACACTAATTTTTGAGCTTGCACTGTTTCTGGCCATATTCCTGCTGCTACTATTTCTAATCTAATTCAGGCAGTGTATATATATATAATCTATCTATCTATCTATCTATCTATCTATCTATCTATCTATCTATCTATCTATCTATCTATCTATCTATCTATCTATCTATCTATCTATCATCTATCGGTGTCAGTGTAGCCTAGATCTACATTCTACAGTGCATTCTGTGGTGCACTATTTCTAATCTACTTCAGGTGGTGTATTTTATATATGTATATATATATACCGTATATATATATATATATATATATATATATATATATTCTGCAGCTCCCAGTGTAGCCTATATCTACAGTGCATTCCATGGTGTTCTACTACTTTTCTGGTGGTGTACACATTACACAATACAGTGTAGCCATAGTGCAGTTGCTACTACACTTCTGGTGGTGTACACAGTACACAATACAGTGCAACTGTAGTGCAGTTGCTACTACTTTACTGGTGGTGTACACAGTACACAATACAGTGCAACCATAGTGCAGTTGCTACTACTTTTCTGGTGGTGTACACATTACACAATATAGTGCAGCTGTAGTGCAGTTGCTACTATTTTTCTGGTGGTGTACACATTACACAATACAGTGCACCGTAGTGCAGTTGCTACTACTTTTCGGGTGGTGTACACAGTACACAATACAGTGCAGTGTGGTGTTGCAAAACAAAATATACATCATGTCCAGAAGGCCACCAAGGAGAGGCAGACGCTCACAGGCCATTAAAAGTGGGGAAGGAGGCTCTGTGTCTACAGTCAACAGTGCTGGTCATGGACATGGTGCATCGTCTGCAGGTGGCCGTGGGGCACGCTTGTCCTTCCGTAGCCCCACCATCATGCACGGAGGAGTCCCCCAAACTATTCGACCACAGTGTCGGGTGCATGTTGCTGGAGGATGCGCAGCAATTAGAAGGCTTCGATGTTGGTTCCCAGGTTGAGGAAGTGAGTAACGTGAGCCTAGAGAGAGGGGGTGCCCAAGAAGTACAAGAAACTGGCAGTCATGTTCCCCCAGCTGCAGCATACTGCCAATTTTGCTCCAGTGATGAGGAGGGAGGGGATGATGAGGTCACTGACTCTACTTGGGTGCCAGATAGAAAAGAGGAGGAGGCACTCCAACAAGACAGGATGTCCTCTAGGGGGCAGCTTAAGGGCAGCCACCATACTGCATCACACCGCAGAGCTCTGCAGGTGCAGGACGCTGCTGACTCCCTGCTGATTTTGAAAAGTTCCTTGGTGTGGGCCTTTTTTGAAAAGTGTGCAGCAGATCCCACTGTTGCTGTTTGCAGCCTATGTCTGAAGCGGATCAAGCGTGGCCAGAACAGCAGCTGCTTGGGCAACACATGCTTGATCAGACATATAATGACTTCCCATGCAGTCTGTTGGCAACAGCATTTGAAAGACCCACATCAAAGAAAAAGGTGGACTTCTCCTTGCTCCTCATCTGGGATCTCCAACCCCACTATACCTCCAGTATAAACCTGCACTGAGCGGAATGAAGGTATAGCAATAGGTGTTCCAAGTACTTGCAGCCAATCTGCTATCAGTACACCTCCATCTGATTTTAGCAGGTAAATTTCCCTACCCCAGTTGCTAAACCGTAAAAAGAAATTTGGTCCCAGCCATCTACATGCTCAATGTCTGAATGCTAGCTTGGCCAAATTGCTAGCACTGCAACTGCTGACTTTTGAGCTGGTAGACTCTGCCCCCTTTAGTGAATTTGTGGAATGTGCTGTAGCTCAATGGCATGTTCCAAAACGCCATTTCTTTTCACGCAAGGCCATTCCGGCTCTCTACCGGCATGTGGAAGGCAATGTTTTGGCCTCGTTGGACAGGGCGGTCAGCAGTAAGGTGCATATTAACGCTGACTCATGGTCTAGCAGGCATGGGCAAGGACGTTACCTTTCCTTCACGGCACACTGGGTAACTCTGCTGGCTGCTGGGAAGGATACAGGACAGGGTTCAGTATTGTTGGAGCATGTTCCGCCACCACACCTCCAAAATGCTAGTGGTCATTCTGCCACAGCTCTCTCCTCCACCCCCTTCTCTTATTCTTCCTCTATGGCCTCTTCTGCAGATTTGTCCTCTGAACCAGCGGTGCTCCGTAAGCGTTCAAGGGCCTACGCAAGCACTCAGGCAAAAAGATGCCATGCAGTGCTTGAGTTGGTCTGCTTAGGGGATAGGAGCCACGCTGGGGCAGAGATTCTGTCAGCTCTGCAGCGACAGAATGGTTTTGCATGGTTGTATGCGAAAATGGCACTAACCTTCTCTCCGCCCTCTGACAGGGACACTTGAGCCATGTCCCATGTTTGGCGCACGTCCTGAATTTGGTGGTGCAGCGTTTCTTGAGCAGGTACCCAGGCTTATAGGATCTCCTGAGGAAGGCCAGAAAAGTCTATGGTCATTTCCGCTGGTCATACAGTGCCAGTACTCGGCTGGCTGACATTCAAAGGGAATGCAACCTGCCCACCAACCGCCTCATTTGTGACATGCCCACCAGGTGGAACTCAACGTTGGCAATGCTGCTGCAACTGCACTCGCAGCAGAGGGCCATCAATGAGTACCTGTGTGAGTATGGCACCAGGACAGGGTCAGGGGAGCTTGGCTTTTTTTCGCCACGCCAGTGGCTACTAATCAAGGATGCATGCACTGTCCTGTCACCATTTGAGGAGGCCACGAGGATGGTGAGCAGCGACAATGCATGCATCAGTGATACTGTCCCTCTTGTCTTCCTGTTGGAGCACACGCTTCGTGGAATAATGGACAGGGCACTTGATGCAGAACAGCGAGAGGAAGAGGAGGACTTCCTTACCTCTCAAGGCCCCCTTTATCCAGATAGTATTCCTGCGGGCCTGCCAAACACACAGGTAGAAGAGGAGGAGGAGGATTGTGTCAGCATGGATGGGGAGGATAACACTCAGCAGCAGTCTTCAAGGGATGGTTTTCAGCCCCCAGAAACCCAAGGAGTTGTACATGGCTGGGAGGAGGTTGTTACAGATCATGTGATCCTTAGTGACCCAGAGGACTCAGAATCGAATGCCTCTGCAAACTTGCGCTGCATGGTCTCCCTGATTCTGCAAAGCCTGCGAAAGGACCCTAGAATTTGTGGTTTCAAGGAGAGGGATCATTACTGGCTGGCAACCCTTCTTGATCCACGTTACAAGGGTAAGGTTGCAGAACTCATCCTGCCTTTGCAGAGGGAGCAGAGGATGAAACATCTTCAGATGGCCATGAAGAAAGGTTTGTGCAATGCATTTCCAGACCCTGGGAGGTTACAATTTCCTGGTGCTGGACAATGTGTTGCTGAGGCTTTGTTCACTCAGAGGAAGAGCGGTGGAGAAGGTGGCCGGCTGACCGATGCCTTTAGACAATTTTTCAGTCCTCAGCACGAAGGTCTGATTGGCTCAAGAAACCATCGCCAGCGTCTGCATTATATAGTGCAGGAATATCTAGGGGCAAGAGCAGACTTGGAGTCCAAAAGACCATCCACTGGGTTACTGGGTCTTGACGATTGACCACTGGCCAGAACTTGCTCAATATGCAATTGAGCTACTGGCCTGTCCTGCATCCAGCGTTCTTTCTGAACTCACATTCAGTGCTGCTGGAGGGTTTGTAACGGATCATAGAGTGCTTCTGTCCACAGACACCGTTGATAGGCTCACATTCATAAAAATGAATCAGTCTTGGATTGGCTGCAGCTATCAAGCACCTGATGCTGATGTAACTAATTGATTTTTCTATGGATGTGGGATCCCTTGAATACTACCTATGCTCAGTGACTATCCTATTCCTCCTCAATCTTGATGATGCTAGCTTCCAACAATATTTTGGTTTAAAGCACCACCACTGCCCAAGGCCCAATTTTTCTGCCCCTGTTTAACATGGGCATGTAATTTCAGAGTATATAGTGCCTGGGGGCCCCCCATGGCATTTAAAAAAAAATTGGGTGCGGGGTTCCCCTTAACATCCATACCAGACCCAAAGAGCCTTGAAATGGGCTGGGGGGGGGACCCATGCCGTTTTTTTCAATGATTTTCATCTATATTGCCGGGAACTGGCAATTTTTATTTTTGCTAATCATTTTGTGACTATAACTGAAAATATTTTTTTTCAATTCAGAGCCTTTTAGTGTTTAAAATGATACAACATAAAGGTCAAATAATCTAGCTCTGCCCTATTCTTTAAAAGAAAAGTATAGCCAAAGCTCTTTTGGTTGTACTTCTCTTGTAGGTCACAGGTATGCACTTAGTTCTGCACTCCTGTGACCTGTTTTCAGCCGACAATGAGCTAAAGTCCTCTGTCTGTTGTCACAGAACCAGTCTAGAATCTTTCAAGATCCCAACAATATGGTCGAGATCCACCCAGATGCCTGGACGGACAGCTGGCTCATGCTCTCAGCAATCTGCTGAGAGGCTGAACCAGCCCCCCCAGCCCAGTGCTCCAAAGGGTGCTGGAGTGGCAAAGCAGAGAGTCGGTGACTGACAGTCCTGGCCTTCTGCTCGAAGCGGAGGGGAGAACTAAGCGATCAGAAAAGTTTAATCGCTCAGTCCTCATTGTGGAGCTGCATTCACCTAGGTGAGTATAAATGTTTGTCCATACTTCTCTTTAATCTTTTCATTTATATTATATTTGTAACTTACCGATAATTCTGATTTTATGCTGGCCATGCACTATACGAAAAATCGGCCAAAATCATTTTTGAAAAACAAACATTCGGCCGTGAGAGCAAACAATAGTGCCATCATGTAAGGGATTCAAGAAAACCCCTGCCCATTGGCTGAGATACCCCATATACCCATAACCTGACCTTGAGTTGTCCTTCTCATATCTAGTACCACCAAGTGCCTGGCCTGTGGTAGAAGAGAAAAGTACAACAAGGCCAAACTTAGGGAGAAATCAATGGATCTCTATACAATTTAACTATGGTAGCTACCCCGACAAGGAATTTGGGAGATCCCTGGGAGATCCTCACCAAATTCCTTGTCAGGGGTAGCTACATCATTGTAAATGATTTCATATTAATATTTTGTAATTTTCTATCCAAGCAGCAGGTGGAGGGTTAGTCTCTGTTTAACATTTGATGCAATAAAAGAACCCCCTTGTTTATACTGTCTACAGCACTCAATGAGGTTGATTTACTAAAGGAGTAAATTCTGTTTACCTAGCTTTAAATCAAGTAAAGCTGTGTTTTTAGAACTAAACACCCAATCATGTGCAAGGGAAAAAAAACACAAGTTTTGCTTGAACATAATTGGATGACTGATGTGAATGCTAAATTAGTATTTACTTTGAAAAATGAACGGTCTCTATTCTTTTAGTTGTTTTACCCAATGAGCCATTACAGCAGTTACACATCTATTATCGCACGGCGTAGTACAATGTTTCAGTCAGATAAATAGTTCCTTAAAGCAAGCTTAGTTTGCTGTGCTCTCACCCACAGTGTTCTGGGAATCGTTTGTCATGTATTTTGGAGGCAGCTGCAACACAGGAAGGGACAGCAGGGATGCAATGGAAAGAGAAATATCAACGGGTGGGGGCCCTTATAAAGACATTGGGTTTGATTTACTAAAACTGGAGAATGCAAAATCTGGTGCAGCTGTGCATGGTGGCCAATCAGCTTTTAACTATCTATGCACAGTTGCACCAGCACTCTCCCGTTTAAGTAAATCAAATGGATGTAGCTGTCACCTTAAAAAAAAAAACAACAACAAAGAAAACATTTTATTGTTTAATGATTTTTTTTAGCTGCTGGGTTTGACTTTCTGGCTTCTGAATTGTAAATGCATTTGTCCACTCAGGTTATTACAGCATAAAATAAGAGTTTGTGAAGCTTGGCCAATGTATTCATGATAACCTTTTTTGAATTTAGCAGATTTTATGAAGATGAGCAGCACCAGTGAGGAAAGGTCAGAAGAAAGTGACTCTTCTGCAGAAGAGGAGGGGGATGATGTGCAGCCTTTGTATGCTTTGGCTCCTATAGGCACTCAGGAGAAAAGCCCAAAAGATGTGTCTGCAAGTCCAGCCTTTCAGTGTTTGGATGAGGTAAGGAAGGAATTTTAAAGACATTTAACATAACATTTTGATAAGGAGGGCAAGAGAATGACAGCCTTGTGCACACTGTGTAAAAGTGTTTTTTCAAGAACTTGCAATACTTCTTTCCACCACATGATGGCAATAATAGCTTGAGCTACTCCAATCTTTTTCTCATGTTCAGTGTAGCCCCATAGCTATGTGAACAAATGTTTAAATATTTTTCATATTTTGGGAAGCAGACATTAATATTTGATCCAATAAAATTAAATAAACACAAGCCTATGAATCTGTTTCAAGTTATCGCAGGCAGTTATCCTGCTTTCCAACTATGACTACATGCTGCTATCTGACACTGCATTGAATTGATTACTGGTTTATGCTGTAAGGTTTTCCTTGAGAATATATTATAGGAGGAGGTTGATCAAGGAAAATATTTGTCTCTGGTTTACTCTGCAGCACTTTTATATTATTTTAACAAAATAGCTATATACTGCAGGTGTGGAAATTATCTGCATGGAATGTGTCTTTTAAACTTTCTCTGATTATAATTCATATGTATGTGCGTCTGATAGTCATATACTCATTTATTGTTCAAATAGGATGAAAATATGCCTTCAAGGGACACATCACCACATATGTGCAGCTTTCAAACCTCCATTTATGTCCTCTTCTTGATATGAGCAGTCTATATCAGATTTGCTCATCACTTTGGATATACAGTGCCTTGAAAAAGTATTCATACCCCTTGAAATTTTCCACATTTTGTTATGTTAAAACCAAAAAAGTAAATGTATTTTATTCGGATTTTATGTGATAGACCAACACAAAGTGGCACATAATTGTGAAGTGGAAGAAAAATGATAAATGGTTTGCAACACTTTTTACAAATAAATATGTGAAACGTGTGATGTGCATTTGTATTCAGCCCCCCTGAGTCAATACTTTGTATAATCTCCTTTCGCTGCAATTACAGCTGCAAGTCTTTTTGGGATGTCTCTACCAGCTTTGCACATCTAAAGAGTGAAAGTATTGCCCATTCTTCTTTGCAAAATAGCTCAAGCTCTGTCAGATTGGATAGACAGCAATTTTCAATTCTTGCCACAGATTCTCAATTGAATTTAGGTCTGGTCTTTGACTGGCCCATTCCAACACATGAATATGCTTTGATCTAAACCATTCCCATTGTAGCTCTGGCTGTATGTTTAGGGTCGTTGCCCTGCTGGAAGATGAACCTCCGCCCCAGTCTCAAGTCTTTTGCAGACTCCAACATGTTTTCTTCTAAAATTGCCCTGCATTTGGCTCCATCCATTTTCCCATCAACTCTGACCAGCTTCCCTGTCCCTGCTGAAGAAAAGCATCCCCACAACATGATGCTGACACCACCATGTTTCACAGTGGGGATGGTGTGTTCAGGGTGATGTGCAGTGTTAGTTTTCTGCCACACATAGCGTTTTGCTTTTAGGCCAAAAAGTTCAATTTTGGTCTCATCTGACCAGAGCACCTTCTTCCACATGTTTGCTGTGTCCCCCACATAGCTTCTCGCAAACTGTAAACGGGACTTCTTATGGCTTTCTTTCAACAATGTCTTTCTTCTTGCCACTCTTCCATAAAAGCATATTTGTGGAGTGCACGACTAATATTTGTCCTGTGGACAGATTCTCCCACCTGAGCTGCGAATCTCTGCAGCTCCTCCAGAGTTACCATGGGCCTCTTAGCTGCTTCTCTGTTTAATGCTCCCCTTGCCCAGCCTTTCAGTTTAGGTGGACAGCCAGGTCTTGGTAGGTTTGCAGTTGTGCCATACTCTTTCCATTTTCAGATGATGGATTGAACAGTGCTCCGTGAGATGTTCAAAGCTTGAGATATTTTTTTATAACCTAACCCTGCTTTAAACTGCGCCACAATATTATCCCTGACCTGTCTCGTGTGTTCCTTGGCCTTCACGTTTGTTCGCTAAGGTTCTCTAACAAACCCCTGAGGGCTTCACAGAACAGCTGTTTTTAAACTGAGATTAAAGCAGAGTTCCATCCAAAAGTGGAACTTCTGCTTATCTGATTCTTCCCCCACTCCGGTGCCACATTTAACACCTTTGGGGGGGGGGGGATTTTGAAAACCATTTATCATTTTCTCTTCACAATTATGTGCCACTTTGTGTTGGTCTATCACATAAAATCCCAATAAAATACATTTACGTTTTTGGTTGTAACATGACAAAATGTGGAAAATTTCAAGGGATATGAATACTTTTTTCAAAGCACTGTAAAAGAGATACTAAAATCTCCTTTTTTATGTAATTTTGTATGCTTAGCGCCAAATGTTACCATCTTTTCCTATGAGCCTTCTTCTATTTTCCAAGATCCCTCTTTTTAGCTGCTCTGTCTACATGCATTTTCCTTGTTCTCACTGTATGTGGGAAAGTAGTCGCCCTCTTGTGCCTGCTCCTGAGATGACTACAGACTTACTCGCGTATTATTTTAGTACTTTTTCTCTCAGGCCATTCACGACCCCCGACAGCATTAGGAAAAAAAAGATTTCAGAACATGTGCTGGAAGATTAGTAGGCCCAATGCTTAATGGGATTTGTAGTGTGCATCAAGCATTCCATGTGACCGTAACTAACAAGCATTGCTCATAAGAAATCAATGGAAATAATAAATAGAGAGCTTTGGGAGCACACACAGGGTGGAATAGGGAATGATTTTATGATAAATGGAATACAGTGTTAATTAGATGTGTAGGAATAATTTATGAATAATAGTCTTATTCTTATTGTCACTTTAAAAATATAACTAACTACATAGACTCCTCAAGAAGCTGTAAATATAGCAAAACATGTCAAGATTCTTGCATCGGCTGTAGTATGGAATATGTAAATTCAGTCTGTTATTGTCTGTATGAAATGTATTCATGAATGATTTTATAGAAAAATCTTTTTAAATGAAAATTAAAAAAATTAATTATTGAATTTTTAAAATGTATGTGCTAATTAGCACCTTTTAAAGTCCAGTTTTTTTCTTTACTGTGACATATATTAAAATATAACTAAAGCCAATTTTTTTTAATTTCAATGGCCACCATTGCAGGATGGGGTTGGAGGGTTCATTTCTCTGCAATGACCACCAATGCAGTGGGGAAGGGGAATTTCCATGCTAGTGACCACCAATGCAGGGCATCAGTGGGGATGAGGTTGAATTTCACTGCCACGGACCACCAATGTAGGGGAGGATAAGAGGGGGGTTACATTTTAGTGCCACTGACCACTAATGTGGGTTTTCTTTACACCCACGGACACCATTGCTGGGGGTTAATACTGCACTCACTGACACCAATGCTGGGGGTTATTATTGTGTCCACTGATTCCAATGGTATGGGTTACTATTGCACTCAGTGACACCCATGCTGGGAGTTATTATTGCTTTCACTGACCCCGGCACTCTGTGTTATCATTGTGCCCATTGACGCTAATTCTAGGGATTACTATTGTCTATTGCATTCACTAACACCAATGCTGGGGGTTATCATTGCGTCCACTTGCACCTTTGTTGGGGTTTATTACTGCATCCACTAATGCCAATGTTGTTGGTTATTATTGCATCCACTGACACCAATGTTTGGGGTATTCTTGCTTCCACTGACACCAATGCTGGGGGACTGTTATTGCATCCACTGACACCGATGTTGGGGGCTTTCATTGTGTCCACTAACACCAATGCTAGAGGTTATTATTGCATCCACTGTCACCAGTGTTGGGGGTTATTATTGCATCCACTGGCACTAATGTTGGGGTTGTTATTGCACTCACTGACACCATTGCTGAGGAATTATTGTACTCCAAAGTCCTCAGGGTGCATTGCGATGTAGTAGTACTGAAATTTTTGGGTGTTGAGATTCAAAAATGTGTTGGTATTGTGTGGCCGCCTGGGAGTGTCCCAGGCCACCCTTGAAGCCCTTGATAATTTTCAAGTTGACCACCACTGGCCTAAAGCATTATATTTTCTCTGATGCTGCGTACACACGGGCGGACTTTTCGACCGGACTGGTCTGCCGGACTTTCCGACGGACTTTCGACGGACTTTTGAATGAACGGACTTGCCTACACACAATCACCCCAAAGTCCGACGGATTCGTATGTGATGACGTACGACCGGACTAAACTAAGGAAGTTGATAGCCAATAGCTGCCCTAGCGTGGGTTTTCGTCCGTCTGACTAGCATACAGACGAGCGGATTTTTCGACCGGACTCGAGTCCGTCGGAAAGATTTGAAGCATGTTTCAAATCTAAAGTCCGTCAGATTTTCGACCTGGAAAAGTCCGCTGAAGGTCCGATGAAGCCCACACACGATCGGATTGTCCACCGGACTAGGTCTGTCGGACCAGTCCGGTTGAAAAGTCCGCTCGTGTGTCTGCGGCATGAGAGTTTCAGGCTACTTGGTTGGGTATAAATGAATTGTTGCAATTCTAATATTACTATTAATTTTGTGATGCTGCTCTCTGTCCAATAAATATATCTGATTTTACACAGAGGGGTTCCCCTCTCTCTGATTCCCCTAGTTTGGGCAGAAATTTTACAATCCACATGAAGCCTTTATTGACTGACAACGCAATGCTAATATTAGGCTACATAATAACATACTATGCAGACATTCACAAAGTTTGTATGGGATGAAAATAGCTAGTTTCTACACTTTTTTAAAAGTAAGCAATTCTGGGAGTGAATTACCTTTCCAAAAATATGAAATTTGTGAAGTTACACATTGTCTGATTTTATTCTGCATTTCCTTCTGTGAGATTATGCTACTCAAAAAGATGTTTTAGTTTTCTTAGCAGTTCAGCTGATTATAGGAGATGGGCTAGATGGGCGTTAGATGGGTGACCCTTTAAATTACTACATAAAGGTATCAGTAGTATTTTTATTTTTTTTTTATCAGGAGGGAAGCCAGTATGTATTCTTAACTCAAAAAATACCTTTTATTGCTCTCAGCCGCCTTCAAATTTCTTTTGATGTGATCCAACTTCCTGTTAAAGGGTGGCTATGTTCATGCTCTATTGTCCCATTGTATGTAGGAACATAGCCACCATCTCTTGCTCACACCCAAGATGGACAAGGGACTATGGACTATATGCTAAGTGATTTGTGGTGTCCATAGAGCATTTATCGCTATTAATATGTACTGCTCAATCCAAGCAAACAGAAGTGAGAGGGAAAAAGAAAATTTTGGGAGCCCACCAAGGACATTACAAGAAGGCAGAAAAACACAGTAAGAAACAATTTAATGAAAAATAGATTGTTGGGTCTTTAAGTGGTGCTTGTGTATGAATTGTTTTGGAGACAAAGATGTTCTTTGGTTTCACTGGAGAAAAGTTAGAAAATTGAACGCAAAACAGTTTTATATGTTTATCTAAAACTAGAGATAAGAGGAAACTCTTCTGGCCAGGGAAGCAAACAACAGTAAAGATTCAGTGATAGATCAAATTTACCCTCACTCTGAGAATAAAAAAAATGTTTTATTTTAAACAAAAATTCTCATTAATATAAAAAAAAATGAAAAAAGCTCACACTGCATCGCCAGTAGCGTGCAACCTCCAGCCTACTAATTTGACATCAAATGAACATCATCACAATTCCATGGTTCTTCCTGTGCTCCCCTCCTGTGAGCTGACTAAACGCCAAGTATCCTGACACATGTCTGTTTGCAATTCAGTAGATCAGTGTTTCTCAACCCTTCTTCAGTTGCTGCACCCTTCAATCTTGAGGCACTCCTTTCCAAAATGAAAAAAAACGACAGTAATAATTTCACAACATAGCAGCATCCGCACACGTAGGACCCCCAATATTGGATGCAATTCATTTTAACAATGCAAATATACCTTTGCATATGGGTACTAACTTTTACTAACTTTTATTTTAGCGTTTCTCTTCTCCCTCGGTTTCTCTTCCTCACTGACCCCAGTGCTGATGGAGAGTGTCAGGGAAGCTAAAGACAAGGATGCCGTGAAGGTGCCCGATGCGTTCTTTATCAGCTGATGATGACATGAGTTCTTAGGACGCCAGCGGTTGACCCACATGGTGACCAAGGTTATAATGCCACACAATTAAAACCTGTGGCTTTGCATAACAAATAAAGGCAGACTTGATCCACCCGCTGCCCGCTGGCCGCTGGGCAGTTTGGGGTAATATTAGGCATTTTGTCATGGCACCCTGATTGAAAAAGGCTGCAGTAGAGCATGGTAGGTCCATAGTAAAAAAAAAAACAAAACAAAAAACTTTCATTCCATTTTTTTTTTTGTCTGGTTGGAATTATAGGAAGCTAAAAAAGACGAACTTCAGGTGATTTATATTAGCTGTACTTATATATTTTTAAGTGAATTTATAGATTAAATTGTGGTGTTTAATTTTTTGATATTTTAAGTGTTTGAGTTAGGCCCCGTACACACGGTCGGACTTTGTTCGGACATTCCAACAACAAAATCCTAGGATTTTTTCCGATGGATGTTGGTTCAAACTTGTCTTGCATACACACGGTCACACAAAGTTGTCAGAAAATCCGATCATTCTGAACGCGGTGACGTAAAACACGTACGTCGGGACTATAAACGGGGCAGTGGCCAATAGCTTTCATCTCTTTATTTATTCTGAGCATGCGTGGCACTTTGTCTGTTGGATTTGTGTACACTTGATCAGAATTTCCGACAACGGATTTTGTTGTCGGAAAATTTTATATCCTGCTCTCAAACTTTGTGTGTCGGAAAATCCGATGGAAAATGTGTGATGGAGCCTACACACGGTCGGAGTTTCCGACAACAAGGTCCTATCACACATTTTCCGTCGGAAAATCTGACCGCGTGTACGGGGCATTACAGTTTATCTACATGAAATGTAATAACACCAAGGTGTTGAAACACACTCATTCCCTCTGCATCAAACGAGTGCTACCACTTACCACAATGTTCTTTCTGCCTCAGTCAATAAGTGGATGCAGTATTGGCATGGTAGACATCTTTTTGTGTTTTTAACTGTGAATGTCCACATGCACATAACTTTTCTGCATGCTGGAAAATCTGAGTGTAATGCATGTTTTTGACTGTCAGAAGTGCTCATTATCACCCCTAGAGAACTTTTACATGGGCAACCTACTGGGCTGTATTATCATACAGTAAGATGTTAATGCACTTGTCAATGTCAATGCATTTTTTTATGCACTGATGCATATGTTGATATGTGTGATTGCACACACTGATGCAAATTATATACATTTTACACTCTTTTTATTTGATTTCAATGGCCTTTCAATGTGCAAAAAAATTAACGGGTAGCTTTTCATTGCAGTGCATACCTGCGCTTCGGATACGTGTGAACACCATTTAAAATAACATTTTTTTTTCATGTTGGTTATTACTTTGCAATAAAATGCAGGCATCATATAACAGGTGTATGTCACTAGTTTTGTTTAAATCTGTTGCATTGCTTACAGTGATCACCTTATGTATGACCCTAGTTTGTGGTACTTTCCATTTATACTGGATATTTTGCTTTTTAAGTTCAGTGAACTTGAATGTTTTTTTCAGCTGAAATGTGCTATGAAAATTCCAGTGTAGCTATTTTTATGCCTCTCGTGCATTGCTGTACATGCTCAGATCTCTTCTAAGATCCCTTCAGTTTACAAGAAAAATCCTATAAATAAAATCTGAAAATGTTCAGTGGTTTATTAGTATGATAAGGTAAGTACTGGGAATGTAATACACAATTCTGGGTTCCTCATAAATAAATTTACAGTGCTGCCCACTGTTTAAGGCCCCATTCCCACTTGTGAGCAGAAACATTTGTGATTAGATGTGGGACACCCAGTGGGGGTCGTTAGCTGGGAGCAGAAAGCCCCACTAAAAACAATGTTAGACTGACAGCTCCTGCAGCTATTCGTGGCCATTCCCTTGTCATTGTTTACAGGGCAATTACCTGCAAATGACTGGCACTGGATACAGACTGTCTGTGACTACATGTGATCAGCTGTGAATAGCTGCAGGGACAGTCACCCTTCGAAAGTTTTCAGTGGGACTTCCTGCCTGCAGCTAATCACAGTGACCCCACTGGGTCTCCCGCATCTAATCGCAAATTTGAATGGGGCCCAAAGCTGTCAGCTGTAGATTGAGAGATTTAAAGTGTGTTCACTTTTAGTGGGTTCTCTCACCACACCTGATGAACTTAAAATAGTACTAAAGTCATATTTGTTACGTTAACTAAATATTAAAGAGCATTAATCATTTTCTTAGTTTGGAAATGTGTGCCTATACTCAGTCCATCCCTGTAGCTGCAGCTACTGTTTCTTTTAAGTATTTCCAGTTCTTCATAACAGCCAGCAGGGGGGTAGGGGAAACATCAGCTTTCTGCTGATTGCAAAAGTTAAAGAACACTTTCCAGGCACCCTATAGATGTGCATATTCCAGAGACGGAGCTGGCCACTGGACGGTGTAGATTTTAGCTCTGCAGTCTTCCCATCAGTTGCTTGATTACATTCTACCAGACCTACTTCCGGAACAGAAATCAAGCAGCTGATCAGCACAGCTAAAGTCTTCATCATACAGGGGCCAGCAGGGAAGCTTACGCTTGTCTAAATGGATGATTGGGATATGTTCTTTCACTCAGGCTCATCCCTCATCTTTACTTACATCCTCTGCTCTCAGTTCATCTGAATGAGTGGCTACAAAGGGAGATATTGAGAGAACAGAATGAGTTGTAGGCATAGGCTTAGATGAAGTGAATACAGATGGGATCTCTGGAATGATTCTAAGGATTTTATGGGGACAAAATGTACAACAACAGGAGGAAACAATTTAGAATTAAAAGATATATGTAGGTTTCATATTTTTGCTTTACCTGCAACCACAGGCTCAAAATCTTTGTTGTGTGGCCTACTCGGTAATGCACAGCCCCTTCTTTATTGTCAGACTCTATCCTCCTTCACATGTGGGCCACAGTCTCCATTCATTCCCATGGATGGAAACTAGTACTGCAATGGAGTAAGAACTAACCATTGAAATAAATAGAGATGCAGCACACATGCACAAGAGGAGGTGGGCTTGACAGTTGAGTTTTTTCAACAATCTGCACAGCAAAGATCCCTGTGGATGAGGCACAGAAATAGATTTTCACTATAAATCATCATTTATTAAATATTTTACCACGGCACCACTTTTTTAAATTTCCATTTTACCGAGGTCTAATGCAAGATAATCTGTAAAGCAAATATATGTTTATTGAATAAGGAAAAGAAGGGGGCAGTCATGATGTACCGTCACTGTGGTCTCCAAGCCCTTCTTACGGGACCATAACAATGGAGTGGTGTGCATCTGGACCTTCCAATTATTTTACATTATGGAGAAGCAATCAGGGGAGCAGAACAGTATCATTTGGCTCTAAAATGACCATAGCAGTTAGGTGTAACTGGGAAATTTAGGTAAAATATCTCTGTCCTAACTTGAAAAATAAAAAAAATATTGAAAGTTAAAATATCCCTGTCCTGGAAACAGATAAAAAAGCTAGGGACCAGGCTGAACTTGGAATGTCTTTCATTTATCACATGGTGTGGGACATAGACAGCACGTTAGTAAATGTGATTCTTTATAACATTTTAAAGTAGGTCAAATCCCTAACTAAAATTTAGCAATGTGCATCTTAAGCTGTTGCCTTTTTTAAAATGAAAATACTGTTTTCACCATTAGCTCATCCTTTGTTGAATCCAGTTGTTGGGGCCTTTTAGCAGCAACGTCCCATCTACAATGATGCATTCCAACTATGGCTGCATGGCCTTTTCGGGACAGGCTTCCTGGTGGTAACAACAGTAGACCATGTACATGTAATAAATGTTAAAACACCCACTTTTAGTCTACATTTGCAGCCTGTGTAACAGAGTGACAACACAGGAAAGCAATTGGGAGACAGGAACAATGTTATCACACTAACTAGAAGTGAACCCTTTAAAGAGACCCTGTCACCAGACCATTCATCTCAACAACAATCTTCCTATCAGACTATATAGGCATTTTATGTGTTTTAGGTCTGATATTTACTTTTAAGAACCTCTCTGGTGTAGATGTCCAAAAGTTGTGCTACTGGTGCTGACCACCGCAATCTTGGATGAGATGTCAGCAGCCCTATCCGTCACACAATTGACACTCTATAGTATTCCTTTCACGTCTCCCCCTAGCTGGTATATATATCAGGTTATATAGGGAGGTAAGGGGAGGGTGACAGAAGCTGGGCCAGCACAGACAGTAATTAGTTAGTTACTCACAAAAGAAAGAAGGATGAGGACTGTGCCCTTTTTAGTGTGCTTCATAGCAAGTTCAACTGCAAATGTAAAAAGACTGAAAATTTGTAATCGCATGAACATTTTTAATCTTATGATATTTTAACAATTGGGTTTACATAAACTATAACCAGTTTCATTTGCTAAACGCTATGTGCTTCCAGATGAGAAGAAAATGATTTTCATGTAGAAGAAGCATGCTAATCTTAGCAGTTAGTGAATGTTAGATCATTTGCTTGTTTTGATATTTTACAAGATGAATTCTCAGCCCTAAAATGGTAAAGTCATGTAAGAAGTACATTGTGGAAATTCCAGCACAGGAAGTGAAATACTTTTACAGCTTTGAAACTATAGATTTTAGGAAGAAAAACTAGCGTGCGTGCATTTTGTGGTTGTAGCAGAAAAAAAAAAACTACTACATTTTTATTTGCAGAATTTACAATCTATATATCTTTTAAAACAATATCTACATATATACCAAAATATTATCTTTATCAACATTCGATAAAAAAGCAACAGTGTACTTAAAGCGGACCTGTCATATAGACGTGTGCTCAGAGTAGACCCACCATAAAGGGTAAAGTGGTAGGGTGTGAATGAGACTGTGGGGCTGATTTACTAAAACTGGAGAGTGCAAAACCCGGTGCAGCTCTGCATAGAAACCAATCCACTTCCAGGTTTTATTGTCAAAGCTTCACTGAGCAAGCTAAGGTTAGGTGCCGATTGGCTACCATGCTCAACTGCACCAGATTTGGCACCAGTTTTAGTAAATCAACCCCTGTGTGCTTGTGCTTGATATTTTTTAAATTATTGACATCAGACCCTGTTATTGAGAGCACAAACACTCTGATGTTGAACCTGGGACTCTACCAAGGCAAGCCAAGAATGCTAATCACAGTCACATTGCCAACAAAATCCTCTTTTCTAGGCAGTGCCCCTATGATCCCAAGGGGAAGTCTGTAAACAAAAGCGAATATGCTCACTTCACCTAAAGCTAGGATAAATCTTCATACATATGAAAAGGAGACACAACAGCAAGGGGGTATATTAAAGCTAGCATGTTTAAATAATGCAGCAACTAAGTAATGAAGGAAAAAGACATGGTTCTGTCTCATTAAAGCATATTTAAACTAAAAATAAAAATTTAATATATTGTAACTTCCCAGTCCTTAGATGTGGTGGCTACATTTGTTTTCTTTTTGTAAAGAATTATCATTATATATTTTTTCCTGTTCTATCAAAGCACATGTAGTACTTGCTTCCCAGCCCTATGGGGTCTGACTGGCATCCCTCCCCTCCTGTCACATCCAATCCGAAATCAGCTATGAGCCTTTCCCAAGACAAGCAATGGCAACCCCCCCCCCCCCCCTTCTCTGCATTCCTCATGTGTTGCTTGCATTGGGAAAATGCTCAGAGCCAAGGCAAGCTGCCGTTATGAAGTGTCTGTCTCCTTCCTAGCTGTTGTCGGATCGGCCACAGAAGGAAGGGAGGGGTGCAAGTTGGATCTTGTATCTAAGTTTAGGAAGCACCTAGCAACATAGGACAAAGTACTACATGTACTTTCTCCCATAGGGGACAGGACAGTGAAAAATATAATGATAGTTCTTCTTTTTCCGTGTTTTCACTTGGTGAACCTTACAGTAACTCATCCAAAAAAAAAAACAACACTCTGGATTTCTAACAACCCTGTAAATTCAAAATGAAAAACAAATCACTTTTAACAATATTAATAGATTTTTATTTGACACGGGAAAATAATGGGGTCCATTGCCATTAATATTAGTTTTTATTGGTTTTATGTGGTTTGCAATTTGCTTATGTACTCACCCATGACTGGTGGAAAGCCTTTTTTGATGCTTACCTGGATGATATTGTAATATGGTCACTGGTGATGTTACTCACTAATGACGCAGGTCTGTATTAGGGGTATTTTAAACAATACCATGCCCAGTCACACAGCCGGAGTCCGCGGCCCTGGAAGGAACACGGGCAAAGATGGGGCAGGGACGACACAGGCTTTGTTTGCAGGTAAGTGTCACATAATGTGCTAGTATGCGATGCACATCATGGCTTTACTTTGCAGGGAATGGTGCAAAAAAATATTTTTTTCAGAGTTTACTTCCTCTAAATTTTGTTTAATGCAATTTAGGATTTCTTTTGATTTTGAATATACAGTTCGTTTTTTTTAAGTTGCTTGCACTATACACACGGACTCCAGCCCAGATATATTATTTCTTTGAGTCAGCTTTTTTCATAGAAATTTTATGATCATGGCAGTATCATGTTTCCTGTTCTAAGGTGGCATCATTCACTCTCTACTCCTGTACCTATGCAGGATTATGATTTAGACAACAAACACCTCCTCCACTCCTCATTACCATTAAATTCTGCACATAAGGACTGGTAAGCTGCAATATAATACATTTTTGTTCTTTAATTCAGTTTTAAACCCACTATTTTCCTTATAGCGCAGGTGTTCCTGTGTATTAGTATACACACTTTATGGTTTGCCGAGAGAAGAAGGATTAGCAATATTACACAGTGAATGCAAGTAACCTTTACTTTCTTAAGCAAAACCTTACTCACAGCCAGAATCTCGAATCAATGTTTTTCGGTAACACCTAGGGTGATATTTTTAAAGCAGTGAATGGGACTTTCACCAAACATTTACTTGTGGTGAATCGATCACGGTCATTTAAATTATATTCACCTGCAGTGAATGTTTGTATGTCTAATTCTCTGTTTTATAAATATGCCCTCTGGTGTATTTCAGAACTTCAGAACTAGTATATTCTTTGAATACTATTGCCTCACATAATATGGATACAATTAGCCTAATAAAATATAATGGAGAGGGATACTAGATGATTTAATTACAAATATCCATTCCTGTAATTTTACTGCCATCACTCTGTTGGAGCATGTGTGTTAATTGACTCAGGAGAATCCGTAATTTGTAAAGTTTTGACTTGTTCTCGTGCATCTGTCATTATTCCAGACAATTGTGAGTCATAAATTCACTGATTCGCATAGCATAAAAACGAATTTGCTGATCACTAGCTGGAACCGTTTGTTTTATTGCTTGGGTATCCTATAATATCCCTAATATTAGGAGTTATCAGGTCAGTTGATGGGCATTATAGATGGGAAAAAACTGCCAACGGATGTCCAGCAGTGAAAATGTAAAGTTATTGGATGCATAATGAAAAGGCCCTTCAAGCTAGCAATACATGGAAAGATTTAACTTGTTCAGCCCATGGGCTATTAGATTTATCAATTCATGCCAAACAGCATTGATGAAGAAATCCCCATTGTCAGCCATTGTACCGGGTGCCAACAGTTCAGATTTTGGCCGATTAAGCAGGAATTGGCTGAAATACGAGTCGTGTATGACCAGCATTAGGCTTTCAGCTTTGTTTGCATACTTGGGTACTTATATTCTTATTTCCTCCATTTTGATCCTTTTTTTATTTATTAATTTGTTCCTGAGCAAGAATACTTCATTTTCTCATTGTAATCATATCCACAGAAAAAGACAACCCATTTGTATGCTCACATACTGCACCTGGACATTTCTGTCTAAAAGATGTATTTAGTTAATATGGCAGGGAGAGATCTGTTTAAAGATGGAACTAGATGTAGTCTATAGTTTTAATATTAAAGTAAAAACGTGACATTTCCTAAAATGTTTCTTAGGTAACTTTGGTACTGAAGTTCAGGCACCTCATGGTGCCTGCAAGCACCTATCTTAGTCTTTAAAGAAATCCTGTCGGGCATCTAAACTTCTCAACAGGCCAGTTCCTGCAAGGGAACAGGGTATGCTCCTCTCAGTTGGCTTTAACTTGTACCTTACATTTATTCAGGTAGTCTAGCCTCTCTCAATTTCTTCAGCATTAGACATGTCGGGTACAGTTGGGTGCCTATGCACCCTGCCAGATGCTGCTAGCTTCCTCCAACCCCTACATCACAACTGTATCCTGTTGTGACGTAGGGGTTGAAAGGAAGGAAGGGGCCAGCACAGGCAGAGGACACAGGCATCTAACACACCCTTTTTTTTTTTGAGTTATTTATACTGTTATGCCCCGTACACACGATAGGATTTTCCGACGGAAAATGTTCTATGGGAGCTTGTTGTCGGAAATTCCGACCGTGTGTAGACTCCATCGGACATTTTCCATCGGAATTTCCGTCACACAAAATTTGAGAGCTGGTTCTCAAATTTTCCCACAACAAAATCCGTTCTCATAAATTCCGATCGTGTGTACACAATTCTGATGCACAAAGTTCCACGCATGCTCCGAATCAAGCAAAAGAGCCGCACTGGCTATTGAAATTCATTTTTCTCGGCTCGTCTTACGTGTTGTACGTCACCGCATTCTTGACGTTCGGAATTTCTGACCAACTTTGTGTGACCGTGTGTATGCAAAACAAGTTTGAGCAAACATCCGTCGGAAAAAAAACATGGATTTTGTTGTCGAAGAATCCTATCGTGTGTACAGGGCAAAAGAGTCTATAAACTGATGGCTTTGCCTCAGTTAAATGCCCTTGAATCCTGTACCTGGGGCCTTGACTTTTGACCAAGTTAAGCATCTCCCAATTCATTCAACTGTCAAATGCCCAAACTACAGTAGATAGTAGAGTCTCTCTTACTTAGAAATAAATTGCACGAGTGGGGCTTATCACCAGACAGGCATGGGGGCTTATTCTCACCAGACGGCCGTAGGACACAAACCTGAAAGGAAGACTGGGTGAACATGGAAGCGCCTGTCACCGGTGACAGAGCGGCTCTGGAGGGCTTTGTTCTAAGGTAAGTATTTCATAATGTGCAAGTATGCGAGGCATACTTGCACATTATGTCTTTACCTTGCAGTTTACCACTGCTTTAAGTACAGCTGTTAGGTCAGGTTCAGAAATCCATATTTCCGAAGATACATTTCTTTATAATAATTAAACTTTAAAAAAAAATGTGTGTCATATATGAAGTCACTACTTAGTTATTGTTTTGTTCTTAGAGGTTGTTGTAGTACATATTGTACATAAATAAGAAAATCCTTCAACTCATTCCAAACTTTTTTGTAAAATGGCAACTTATTTTTTGTTAGATTTTTGTTGGCATTGTTTCCTCCTAAGAAGATTTTTTTCTCACATTCTTCCCTAGAGACACAAAAAGAGGGGAGATATAAATACCCCTAGAGTAAGGTGAAATTTCATATTTGACAGCTACCACAGAACATTCTCTTTTACACTGTTCCAGTGAGAACTGTAAAACTTTAGATTTCCCCTCAGGTTTTGCTCACCACCAAGACCTAATGTAAGAGTAAATCTCCCTAAGAGGGACAATGGCAGTAACCTTTCCTCACTCTGACCAAAACTAAAAAAATTATGATGAGAAGTCTTTTGGTCTGATCGACATTCTAACAGCTTTAAAGGCTTGCCTGAAACTGTTCATGTGTTCATCATTCACACCTTTCCATGTACCCCAAAAAATTCCATTGCGCACTCCCTTGTAGTCACTCTTATAGTATTTGCCATTAAGATTTGCTGACATACATGCATCAAACCACCATCCAGAGCTGTAGTAAGCCCCGCAGTTTCCAGAAGGATATCTGTCATTGTCTTTGTCATGTGTTGTAAAGAATTTTTGGTCATGGTTGTACTGTTTACTGAAGAGGAGGGCATCACCCGCTGTTCCACTGTAACCACCGATTGACAATCGATATTTAAGAAATTCATTGGCCACATAGAACTGGTCATATGTGGCATATTCCTTCACACCTTTAAAGTCCTCAAGTTCTATTCTCAGCATCATGTTACTGCTTTTGGTCAACAGATGTATCTTATCATTACCTAGCCAAAACTCTCCAGTAAGGTTACCAAAGCCAATTTTATATTCATTCCATGTCCTGTTAAAATTTATGCTGCCATCCTGACGAATCTGCACCACAGTCCATCCTCCACCCATGGACTCCATATCACAGTACACTTCAAATGTTTTGTTCTTTGGATCTGGCATGATGTGGTAAATGCCATTAAGCCTTTTACCTAGCTTGAAGTAATCAGAACAGTCTTTGTAGATAAGCTGCATGCCTGTAAAGAAAACACAGAAATTAATAACAGCTCAGAGATATACTGTACAGTATCTTGTCTTTACCTCTGTATTATTTTATTTTAAATGCTGTAAACCTCATTTCATAATAACAAATATGACTTTAACAAAATATTTGACTGCTGTTAATTATTTGCAAAATATAATACAAGCCTCACACTCTGTATATTCAGAATTTTACAGAAAACACCATAGCCATGCTTTACTAAAGTATTTTATTTGCATGCAAAGTTGTAATGTGGTGACTAATATAGAATCCAGTGGTACAAAATTGACCCTTGACGACCATACCTAAGGAGGGATCTGATGGAGCAGTACATGGCTAAGTTGTGATCACTGTACAGTGTACTTGGCATTGTTTTAGTACTTGCAAATGATAGTATGTTCAGTTTGTATTCTCGCTGATGATATGTTGATTCTGCAATGATGAAGTTGATGCCTTTGGCATGTATGAGAACAGGATTTTAATTGGTAGCTTGTTCTGTTTTTCATGTCAGAGGTGTAGTGATATGATGTATAGTGGGTAGATAATGAATTAGTAGTTATTATAATAATGATGTAAGTACTCTTCCGCAGCAACCCAATTCTTCCAGAGAGATGCACTTTATTGACTTCCAACACAGAACAAGGTCCAAAGTCCACAGATGACAAAAATCCAACAGAGTATATAATTTAGAGTCCCATTTTTTCTAGATTTGCGCCTTCATAGTCACACACAGACAGGACAAAACTATAATCTGTATTCTTGCATATTAATATCAACAAGCCCCCCTGATATACTAGCACCCCAGGAGGGAGCCTCCGCTAGGCCAACCCAAACCACTCCATTGTTACCCCCTCAAGTCTAATTACCATCAATAAATACTTCTTCTATGGTCCTTTAAACAATGTACCCTTTGAAATGTTCAATTAGGCCCCTTTCACACTGGGGCGGTGGGGGCGTCGGCGGTACAACAGCGCTATTTTTAGCGCTGCTGTACCGTCGTTCTTGCAGCGGTATTCGGCCGCTAGCGGTGCAGTTTTACCCCCCGCTGGCGGCCGAAAAAGGGTTAAAATCCCTCGTACAGCGCGGCTATAGCCGCGGTATTGCCGCGGTATAGCCGCGCTGTCCCATTAATTTCAATGGGCAGGAGCGGGGAAGGAGCGGTGAATACACCGCTCCTTCCCCGCTCCAAAAAAGCGGTTTGCAGGACTTTTTTCACCGCCCTGCCTGCGCACCGCTTCAGTGTGAAAGCCCTCTGGCTTTCACACTGAACAAACAGCGGAGGCTGTTTAGGGGCGGTTTTCAGGCGGTATTTTTAGCGCAATACCGCCTGAAAACCGCTCCAGTGTGAAAGGGGCCTTAGGTTAACAGACCATACCTCACACACCTAGGTAGACTTGCATAAGATCAACATATCAAAGGGTCATCAGCTGTTATATTAAAATTGAGTTAGCTCGGACAAATCGACCATTGTCAACTGAATTCTGGCCTGGTCAATATTGTACTGTATGTGTACATACATATGTAGCACTAACTCTCGGTGGAGCTGCTGGTTTAAATGGGTCTGTTACCTTCACTTTGCTTCCCTCTGTTTCACCGGCACCGGTCTAGGGGTTCCGTTGAGTTTACTTCTGGACGACATACGCACCAACACTGGAGTACATTTTCAATGCTTTATTGAACAGTCAAACTTTAGGAAGTAGCAGGAAAGAGATGGAAAAGGAAACCTTCAGAAGAAACTCAAATATCTTCTTACAATATCTTAGCGACAAATGTCCCGGTAGGATTCAGGTAATTATGTGGAATGTGTTCCCCTCCTGGGACGCACTCCTTGCTCGTCTGGATAGGCCTCTCTCACCAGTCTAGCAGCCAGTAGGCAGCACGAATCTAAAGTCTCTGCCACAGACTTATTTGGGGGGTAAATCTGCACGATCCTCTGCCACAGGATGTATCAGATCTTCTGCAGTGAACAGTCAGTCACAGTGCCTGAACCTTCAAGCCGAACCGGTGACACTATGCTGTATAATTACTTCTTTTGGATATGTCCTGCAACCGAGTCACCAGGCCCCTCTATAGACCAGCATGCCGCGTGATCTCTCCAAGATTGGTCCTCCCCTGGGATCTCCTCGGCTGTCCAGCTTCGTCACACAGGACCGACAGCTCAGGACCATTCCTCGGCCATGGTGGTAGACTTCAGACAAGCCTCTGGACCCACCCCTGCGCCGTAGCATTGTGGGATCGGAGGACCACGAGGTAGCTCCTTAACGCATACCTGTCGGCCAGGAGGGCCAGCAGGTGGCTGCAAAACGACCCTAGAACATGGCATCTGTCCCATAAATACCCTCTTCCCAGAATGCAACTCGGAGGACCACCTCCACCGAGCTTGCCTCCAAGACAGAGGAGCATCTATACACTTTGACACGTTGCCCTTCCAACACTGACTAATGGTAACAGAGACACCCACCGGTCAGCACAGAAGCACACACAACGTCAGCCAAGCTGGAACAGAGGCGAACTTTTAACCTTCCTAACACACAACTTACTAAATTTACCTAATCTGCGGTAGATTGTAAATCTACCAGCGCTACACATATAATAATATAATGTCCCACATAAATCGGCGAACATATTACAACAAGAGGTTGCCAGATTAGGACAATCTTTGTTATGGTGACTGTTTTCAAGCAACCATTTAATTTTCAGATAGACTGAAAATTGTAGCAAAATAAAAGTATATATTTAGAAATAATTGTTATAGTACATTGGAAGACTACAGATACATGGGGAAGTTTATATCCTTTGGTCTAGACGGAAATGACTGATGGTACTCTTGGTACTCTAGTGGCGTTCACAGGGCTGAATATTGTGTCCATGTATAAAAGGCTTGAGCTTTCTACTTCCTGTTTTCCACTTAAAAGTATTCTTAAACGTTTACATGCTTCGGATACTTTCCCACGTCTCAATTTACTAAGACAACTCTTACATTTTGTGAACTTGTGGACTGAACTTCTTCCAAAATCTGAATTACACATCTTCAAAATATGAATGCATAGTCTCTTAAAAAGGACAATAGAAAAGATAATCACTGAAAGAGAACTTGGCTTCCTGAATAGGAAAGGGTGGATGATATTAGAACACCGTGGTTTCCGCTGTCATTAATTGATTTATATAACGGACATTTATCTTTGCAGCTGTTTCTTGGAGATAAAAAGCTATAAATGTAAGGCCGCTCTCAACCCTGTGTGCAGACTTGTGTGTAAGGGAAGTGATAGTGCGACACTGGACACCAGGTCCCAACTGAATTATAAAAAGGGTATTTCGTTCAGGTATCATCAAGGCAATGCTTCTATAACATAGGAAGTGTGGAGGGGAATCGTTATATATGAAATGTCACTAATTAGTTTATGCCGCCAAAAGAAATCTGTGATACCTGATGACACTGAAACAACATGCAATACAAAATGTAAGAAATTAATTTACTGTATAATATATAGAGAATGTAAAAATCTGCATTTTTTTTTACAAGTCAATATTATAAAAAAAATTGAGTAAAAAAAAAACAGTCATCAGAAAAGCCTTGTTCACATGGACATACAGTGCCTTGAAAAAGTATTCACACCCCTTGAAATTTTCCACATTTTGTCATGTTACAACCAAAAACGTAAATGTATTTTATTGGGATTTTATGTGATAGACCAACACAAAGTGGCACATAATTGTGAAGTGTAAGGAAAATAATAAATAGTTTTAGATTTTTTACAAATAAATATGTGAAAAGTGTGGCGGGCATTTGTATTCAGCCCCCTTTACTCTAATACCCCTAACTAAAATCTAGTGGAATCAATTGCCTTCAGAAGTCACCCAATTAGTAAATAGAGTCCACCTGTGTGTAATGTAATCTCAGTATAAATACAGCTGTTCTGTGAAGCCCTCAGAGGTTTGTTAGAGAACTTTAGTGAACAAACATCATCATGAAGGCCAAGGAACACACCAGACAGGTCAGGGATAAAGTTGTGGAGAAGTTTAAAGCAGGGTTAGGTTATAAGAAAAATATCCCAAGCTCTGAACATCTCGTGGAGCACTGTTTAATCCATCATCTGAAAATGAAAAGAGTATGGCACAACTGCAAACCTACCAAGACATGGCCATCCACCTGAACTGACAGGCCGGGCAAGGAGAGCATTAATCAGAGAAGTAGCCAAGAGGCCCATAGTAACTCTGGAGGAGCTGCAGAGATCCACAGCTCAGGTGGGAGAATCTGTTCACAGGACAACTATTAGTTGTGCACTCCACAAATCTGGCCTTTATGGAAGAGTGGCAAGAAGAAAGCCATTGTTGAAAGAAAGCGATAAGAAGTTCCCTTTGCAGTTTGTGAGAAGCCATGTGGGGAATACAGCAAACGTGGAAGAAGGTGCTCTGATGAAATGAGACCAAAATTGAAATTTTTGGCCTAAAAGCAAAATGCTATGTGTGGCAGTAAACTAACACTGCGCATCACCCTGAACACACCAATCCCATCGTGAAACATGGTGGTGTCAGCATCATGTTGTGGGGATGCTTTTCTTCAGCAGGGACAGGGAAACTGGTCAGAGTTGATGGGAAGATGGTTGGAGCCAAATACAGGGCAATCTGTCAGAAACCATGAATCAGACTGAGACAGAAGTACAGTTAAATCACACTTGTTTAATAATAATAAAAAAAAGGTAAACAGAATAAACATAGACAAAGCATAGCCAGAGTTTAGGAACTGGAACGGATAGTCAGACAAGCCAAAACGTCAGGGAGCCAGAAGGAATGTCAGCCAGGCAAGTCTTTACCAGGAACACAGGAGAGCGTCTCTAGAGATATGACCAAGGCGAAGGCAGAGATCATCTGGACTGGTCGGCCTAAGTAGGCAGAACTGACAAGCAGGATCATCAACAGGTGAGTCACTGTGGAGAGATAGGAGCTGGCAATTAGCCGACAGCTGAGTGGTCAGCTCAGAGAAGGAAGGGCTGGGCCCAGATCTGACACAATCTTAGAAGAAAACCTGTTCGAGTCTGCAAAAGACTTGAGACTGGGGTGGAGGTTCGCCTTCCAGCAGGACAACAGCCCTAATGCCCTGTACACAAAAGTGCAATCGGATTTTGTTGTCAGAAATTCTGATCGAGTGTGGGCTCCATCAGACTTTTTCCGTTGGAATTTCCGACACACAAAGTTTGAGAGCAGGATATAAAATTTTCCGACAATAAAATCCGATCGTTTAAATTCCGATTGTGTGTACACAAATCCGACGCACAAAGTGCCACTCATGCTCAGAATAAATTAAGAGACGAAAGCTATTGGCTACTGCCCCGGTTATAGTCCCGACATACATGCTTTATGTCACCGCGTTCAGAACGATCGGATTTTCCGACAACTTTGGGCGACCGTGTGTATGCAAGACAAGTTTGAGCCAACATCCGTCGAAAAAAATCAATGGATTCTGTTGTCGGAATGTCCGATCAATGTCCGACCGTGTGTACAGGGCATAAGCACACAGCCAGAGCTACAATGGAATGGTTTAGATCTAAGAATATTCATGTGTTAGAATGGCCCAGTCAAATTCCAGACCTTTGGGAATCTGTGGCAAGACTTGAAAATTGCTGTTCATAGACGCTCTCCATCATATCTGACAGAGCTTGAGCTATTTTGCAAATGAATGGGCAAAACTGTCACTCTCTAGATGTGCAAAGCTGGTAGAAACATATCCCCAAGACTTGCAGCTGTAATTGCAGAGAAAGGTGGTTCTACAAAGTATTGACTCAGGAGGGCTGAATACAAATGCACCCCACACTTTTCACATATTTATTTGTAAGAAAGTTTGAAAACCATTTATAATTTTCCTTCCACTTCACAATTCTCTGCCACTTTCTGTTGGTCTATCACATAACATCCCAATAAAATACATTTACCTTTTGTGGTTGTAACATGACAAAATGTGGAAAATTTCAAGGGGTTTTGCAGGAAAAAATGTGCATTTTTTTCCCTGCAGGAGCCTGGAAAGCATTGAACCCCTGATTAGTGGATCAGGGGTGCAATATCAGGATTCTGCAGACAAGCCCAGCAGCTTTTTGCCTGTGTCTTCATATGGACTGTCTATTTGAAAGTTGCAGGGCTTGTGAATGAATTACGAGATTGGTCATCAGTGCCCTCGCAGTTCATTCTGAACTACAAGCTTTCAGATGCATTGGCTGATAGTAGTTGTAGCTCATTCATTCACAGGAAACTACAAATGAATGACGCGGCTGTGTAAGCAGAGCCCTGCACGCAGTGCTGTTTTTAAATTGTGACAGCGGGTGTGGGAAGAAGATCCCCCGCCCACTGTCACAATAAGGTTGAGTTTGGGGGAAATGGTGGCAGGAGCTGGAGCATGTTTCATGTTCTAACCTAAATATATGGGTGGAACATGTAACATGTTCCAAAAGATGAATTTAGCTTTAAGGGAACAACCGTGTTATTACTTTTAGCGTGCTGAAAGAATCCATTTACCTAATAAGGCATCAAAGCAATGCCTCATGCCTTATCAGGCAGTTCAGTCTAAAGTTTTAATCAGCCTGCTTTGCTGTCTTACTAGTTAACCTGTAGTGCTTTGGGAACCCTTTGTTGTGCACTATTGTCAAACAACAATTTATATATACGTATATACTGTATGTGTATGTGTCCCTGTTGTACCCTCATCACTATCAACACGTTGATTTAATATCCATTATTAGGAAATAATAGTAGTGAGGTGGAAACAATAATTAGCTATATAGTAACTTACTGTTCTTATGATGAGTAATACAACTTTCTAAACATAAGTAGTAAGCTTAGTTACCTGTTTTTTACTTTCCTTCCTCCCTGTCGCTTTATCTTTAATAAGCCCCTGTGGAGCACTTTCCTTCTCACTAAACATTGATCTATGTTACTTAAACTGTTTGCCAAGTTTTCCTTTTTGGAAATCTTTATACACAATGAGCTGCAGCAGACGCCAGCCAGTGTAAGCACCTGTTTCTCTGCAGATTTGTTTTCAATCTCTTTCTGTGTCATTAATTTGTAACTCGTGATCCCAAGTTTTCTCCCATGATTAGAAAATCACCTCTCATTTCCTCTTTTTCCAGTACATTCTCCAGTAAGTTACCTCTCTTTTGAGAACAATTTGTTCTGGCTCTGTTGGATATGTGTTAGTCAATATATTATTATGTAACAGAAATGAAAAAAAATGTTTAAAAAAAAAAATAACACAAATGTTATACTTACCTCCTCTGTGTAGTTGGTTTTGCACAGAGCAGCCTGTATCCTCCTCTTCTCTGGTCCCTCTTTGCTGCTCTTAGTCCCTCCCTCCTTTGAGTGCCCCTCAGCCAGCAGCTTGCTACAGGGGTCACCTAAGCCAAGTCAGAGCTCCATGTATCCAATGTAGAATGCATTAAGATAAAAAACCTTCTGCCTTTACAACTCCTTTAACCACCTCAATACAAGGCACTTATACCCCCTTCCTGCCCAGGCCATTTTTCAGCTTTCAGCGCTGTCACACTTTGAATGACAATTGCACGGCCATGCTACACATGTGACCGGCTGTGATTGGACACAGCCGATCACATGGTTAAAGGGCTACAGCTCTTTATACAGATCGAGGTTGCACCGTGTCAATACGGCGTGGCTGCGATCGCAGCGTTGCGCGCCCCCCGGGGGCGTACAAGAGGGATCGTTCTGGGAGGCCATCATATGACGTCCACCCAGAACTTGAGCCGCACCGCCCAGCCGTCATTTGATGGTGGGCAAGCGACAAGTGGTTAAAGGGTTAAGAGTTTGTCTATACAGTGGGGGAAATTTTTTGACACCCTGCAGATTTTGTAAGTTTGCCCACTTACAAAGAAATGAAGGGTCTATAATTTGTATTTTAAATGATAGAGACAGAATATCAACCAAAAATCCAGAGAAGTACATGATACCAATGTTATAAATGGAGTGCCAGTTCAGTGAGTAAAATAAGTATTTGATCCCCAAGCAAAATATGACTTGGTGGAGAAACCCTTGTTGGCAAGCACAAAGGTAAGATGTTTCTTGTAGTTGGTTACCAGGTTTGCACACATCTCAGGAGGGATTGTGGTCCACTCTTGTTACAGTTCTTCTCTAAATACTTAAGGTTTCTTGGCTGTCACTTGGCAACTTGAAGTTTCAGCTCCCTCATACATTTTCTATGGGATTAAGGTCTGGAGATTGGCTAGGCCACTCCATGACCTTAATGTGCTCCTTCTTGAGCCACTACTTTGCCTTGGCGATATGTTATGGGTTAGTTGTCATGCTGGAAGACCCATCCACGACCCATCTTCAGTGTTCTGGGAAGAAGGTCCTCATCCAAGATTTTACAATACATGGCCCTGTCCATTGGCCCTTCAATGCGGCAAAGTCGGCCTGTGCCTTTAGCAAAGAAACAGCCCCAAAGCATTACGTTTCCACCTCCGTGCTTGACTGTGGGGATAGTGTTCTTAGGGTCATAGTCAGCATTTTTCCTCCCCCAAAACACGGCACTCCTCATGATCATCCTTACCCCATGAGGCAAAATCTTGCATGGTGCTCAAGACCGAGGGTGATTGATGGTTATTTTGTATTTGCATTTGCGAATAACCGCTCCAACAGTTGTCTCCTTCTTGCTGATGGTCTTGTAGCCCATTCCAGCCTTGTGCAGGTCTACAATCTTGTCCCTGACGTCCTTTGACAGCTCTTCGGTCTTGCCCATGATGGTGAGGTTTGAACGGAAGAAAGAGATTCTGTGGACAGGTATCTTTTTATACACATAAGGAGTTGTCATTAGGAGCACCTTCTTAAATTGACAGGACTAATCTGTGTACCACATGAGCACATACTGTAGCCAGTTTGTTGGAGCCAGAATTAGTGTTGACTGGTAGGGGATCAAATACTTGTTTTACTCACTGAACTGCAACTCAATCTATAGCATTTGTATCATCTGTTTTTTTTTCTGCATTTTTGGTTGATATTCTGTCTCTATCATTTAAAATACACCTATGATAACAAATATAGACCCTTCATTTATTTTGTAAGTGGGCAAACTTACAAAAACTGCAGGGGATCAAATAACTATTTGCCCCACTTAGTTTAAAAGCTGAACTTTAATCAAGTATAAGAAACACTCTGTTGTCTAGTTGTGTGTTTATTCAAAAATCAAATGTAATTACCTCACTGTGTTCATATTAACTCTCTAAGTTCCTTTGCACACCAGAAATCAGACATAAAGTGCCAGAATTGTGAGCGAATAATGCTATATTACATTGCTCTATTGCTCTGTCATCCTAACATGTTTCAGGCATGGGTGTTTATATAAGTCTGTGGCAGTTAGAAAGTACATGGTGGATATCAATAGTGAGGTAGCTAAAGGTAGGAAAGTGACACAGAGTGGTGTAGAACTCTAGGGTGTAAGTAATGGTGTCATTCTGTGTCTGTGACAGTTATCACATATAAAGCATGTATCCCAATTTTGTTTCAGCTATTCAAATAAAGTTGTGAAAGACTACAATTTCTGTATGTTTACATCCTGAATACAATAGATCAGGGATCCTCAAACTACGGCCCTCCAGCTGTTGCAGAACTACACATCCCATAAGGCATTGTACAACTCTGACATTCACAGACATGACTAGGCATGATGGGAATTGTAGTTCCTGAACACCTGGAGGGCCGCAGTTTGAAGACCCCTGCAATAGATGGTGGTGCTAAATTAGATGTATGAACACTTTTTATATATTGTTTCAGCTTTGTATACAGGTTACACGCCTGTATCCGTGTACCTACTGGTTTAATTATTTGGTTTATATAGGCTTTTATGATATGAGACTTAGGCCAGCTCACACCACATGCAGTCCAGTGTGTTATTTTTCTGCATCAAAAACGCATGGAAAGTAAGTTATATGGTTTTCAATGGTTCATACCAGTGCTTGCAGTTCCAGTGCATTCCAGTTCCAGAAAAAAAAGTAGAACATGCTGCATTTTTCCTGCACTGGACTGGAATGCACCAAAAATTGCACTGAAACACGCATGTCCTTATTTAGGGTTTTGAAAAAAATAGATGGAAAAATGCACTGGACTGCATCAAAAACACGTAAAAAAACGCACATGCAGAAAAACATTTGGAAAGCATCCGGACTGCGTTTCTATGGTGTGAACTGGCCCTTACGGTAAATTGAATTTCAATTGTGTAATGTGGGATATCTTAAAGTAGTATTAAACTCTCCAAATAAAAACAACCCATGTACCTGAATGTGATCAATATAGTTATTACACTTATTTTTTAAAATACTATGTTGGTAAACAGACTTTCCACATATCTTTAGCAAGCACCGCTAACTCTTCTGAACCCGTGCTTCCCCCTTCACTTCCAGCTTGTATGAACAGAATTGTATTTCTGATGCCAGGACTAGAGTGCATTGAAAAAGTATTCTTACCCCTTGAAATTTTCCACATTTTGTCATGCTAAAACCAAAAACATAAATGTATTTTATTGGGATTTTATGTGATAGACCAACACAACGTGGCACATAATTGTGAAATGGAAGGAAAATGATAAATGGTTTTCAATTTTTTTTACAAAATAAATATGTGAAAAGTGTGGCGTGCATTTGTATTCAATTACAGCTGCAAGTCTTTTTGGGGATGTCTCTACCAGCTTTGCACATCTAGAGAGTGAAATTGTTGCCCATTCTTTTTTGCAAAATAGCTCAAGCTCTGTCAGATTGTACGGAGTGAGTCTGTGAACAGCAATTTTCAAGTCTTGCCACAGATTTCATCAGTGCAGCCTGATCAGTGCCCATAAATGCAGCCTCACTAGTGCTCATCAGTGCAGCCTCACCAGTGCCCACCAATGCAGCCTGATCAGTGCCCATCAATGCAGCCTCACCAGTGCCCATCAATGCAGCCTGATCAATGCCCATCCAATGCAGCCTCACCATTTCCCAACAGCTCAGCATGATCAGTGTCCATCAACGCAGCCTGATCAGTGCCCATCAGTGCAGCCTGATCAGTGCCCATCCAATGCAGCCTCACCAGTGCCCAACAGCTCAGCCTGATCAGTACCCATCAACGCAGCCCGATCAGTACCCATCAACGCAGCCTGATCAGTGCCCATCAAAGCAGCCTGATCAGTGCCCATCAACGCAGCCTGAATAGTGTCCATCAGTGCAGCCTGATCAGTGCCCATCAGTTAAGCCTGATCACTGGGGCAAGGTAAATGGGGTGTATGGGATGTGAGGGTCAGCTGGGGGTGTCAGGGTCTCTCACCTGGAAGCTCAGCAGGTCTTGGGGCCAAGCTGCAGCCAGCGCCCAGCCCAGCCCAGCAGCCCAGCAGCCCAGCAGCCCGAGCCAATCAGGCGTCCCGACTCCCTGACGTGTCCTGCCGCTAAGACTCCAGGAGTTGTCGTTTCTTCTGCGCTGCTCTCACCACAGGGGGCTTCAGCGCGGACTAATACTTCCAGAATGCAACATAGGCCGGCTGCCGTGGCCATGCCCCCACCCCCCAGCCTGACGTCCTAAAGTAGAAAAAAAATGGCAGCAGGCAGTGGCCGCCTGCCGTATTGAATATTAGGGTGGCCTGGGGGGAAATTGCCACCCTGCCCCTCGGCTCAGCCTGCCCATGTTTGTCCTGCTGGAACCTCTGCCCCAATCTCAAGTCTTTTGCAGACTCTAACAGGTTTTCTTCTAAGATCTCCCAGTTTTTGGCTCCATCCATCTTCCCATTAACTCTGACCAGCTTCTTGGTACCTGCTGAAGAAAAGCATCCCACAACATGATGCTGCCACCACCATGTTTAACAGTGCAGGTGGTGTGTTCAGGGTGATATGCAGTGTTAGTTTTTCGCCACACATGGCGTTTTGCTTTTAGGCCAAAAAGTTCCATTTTGGTCTCATCTGACCAGAGCACCTTCTTCCACATGTTTACTGTGTCCCCCACATGGCTTTTCGCAAATTGCAAATGGGACTTCTTATGGCTTTCTTTCAACAATGGCTTTCTTCTTGCCCCTCTTCCATTAAGACCAGATTTGTGGAGTGCATGACTAATAGTTATTCTGTGGACAGATTCTCTCACCTGAGCTGTGGATCTTTGCAGCTGTTCCAGAGTTACCATGGGCCTCTTGGCTGCTTCTTTGATTAATGTTCTCCTTGGCTGGCCTGTCAGTTTAGGTGGATGGCCATGTCTTGGTAGGTTGCAGTTGTGCCATACTGTATCCATTTTCGGAGGATGGACTGAACAGTGCTCTGTGCGATGTTCAAAGCTTGGGATATTTTTTTGATAACCTAACCCTGCTTTAAACTTCTCCACAATTTTATCCTTGTCTTGTCTGGTGTGTTCCTTTGCCTTCATGATGCTGTTTGTTTACTAAGGTTCTCTAACAAACCTACCTCTGAGGGCTTCATAGAACAGCTGTATTTATACTGAGATTAAATTACACACAGGTGGACTCTATTTACTAATTAGGTGACTGCTGAAGGCAATTGATTCCATTAGACTTTAGTTAGGGGCATCAGAGTAAAGGCTGAATACAAATGCACGCCACACTTTTCAGATATTTATTTGTAAAAACAATTTGAAAACCATTTATTATTTTCCTTCCACTTCACAATTATGTGCCACCTTGTGTTCTTCTATCAAATAAAATCCCAATAAAATACATTTACGTTTTTGGTTGTAACATAACAAAATATGGAAAATGTCAAGGGATAAGAATACTTTTTCAAGGCACTGTACATATCCTATAATGCACAGTGTGTGTGATATGCAAATATGCATGCAAAAATGGCAATCAAAGTTTTTCTACTGGTTCCTTCTTCTCTAATACAGCTCAGTAGTCCAGGTAGGGGAGTGTGCCCACTGCAGTGGCTCCATAGGAAGCTCCATAGGAAGCTATATAGCATAATCAGCAATAGAAGTAGATGGAAGGAAGAACAATAAAGTTTTCAACACATAAAAGGAAGACGGTATGACACCTTGTAGGTATAACTCTGTAATTTTCAATTAATTGAAATGAGTTTCAGGGATCCAGTAGGTATAAAAACAATGTGGCGACTCCTGATCAAATTGGGGCTAGCCTTTGTAACCTCTAACAAAATAAAGCTGGGAGAGTAGGGTAGTAATGTGTGATAATTCTATCTTAGAGCAGGGTATATTTCTGTATTATTGTACTCTGGGAACTACAGCGTATGTTTAAATTGTACTTCTTTATGTTAAATAACACAGTTTCATATGTTAAACTTAATGTTTTATTGTGTTAAAATTAGGTTTAACGTTTATATTTGATACAAATAAATTGGTACAGTGCCTTGCAAAAGTATTCACCCCCTTGGCTTTTTACCTATTTTGTTACATTACAGCCTTTTAGTTCAGTGTTTTTTTAATTTGAATTATATGTGATAGATCAGAACACAATAGTCTGAGTTGGTGAAGTAAAATTAAAAAAATTTATACATAAAACTATTTTTCAGAAGTAAAAAACTGATAATTGGCATGTGCGTATGTATTCACCCCCTTTGTTATGAAGCCCATAAAAAGCTCCGGTGCAACCAATTACCTTCAGAAGTCACATAATTAGTAAAATTATGTCCACCTGTGTGCAATCTAAGTGTCACATGATCTGTCATTACATATACACACCTTTTTGAAAGGCCCCAAAGGCTGCAACACCTAAGCAAGAGGTACCACTAACCAAACACTGCCATGAAGACCAAGAAACTCTCCAAACAAGTAAGGGATAATGTTGTTGAGAAGTACAAGGCAGGGTTAGGTTATAAAAAAAATATCCAAATCTTTGATGATCCCTAGGAGTACCATCAAATCTATCATAACCAAATGGAAAGAACATGGCACAACAGTAAACCTGCAAAGAGATGGCCTCACACCAAAACTCATGGGCCGGGCAAGGAGGGCATAAATCAGAGAGGCAGCACAGAGATCCAAGGTAACCCTGGAGGAGCTGCAGAGTTCCACAGCAGAGACTGGAGTATCTGTACATAGGACGACATAAAACCGTACGCTCCATAGAGTTGGACTTTATGGCAGAGTGGCCAGAAGAAAGCCATTACTTTCAGAAAAAAACAAAATGGCACGGTTTGAGTTTGCGAAAAGGCATGTGGGAGACTCCCAAAATGTATGGAGGAAGGTGCTCTGGTCTGATGAGACTAAAATTTAACTTTTTTGCCATCAAAGAAAATGCTATGTCTGGCGCAAACGCAACACATCATATCACCCAAAGAATACCATCCCCACAGTGAAACATGGTGGTGGCAGCATAATGCTGTGGAGATGTTTTTCAGCAGTCAGGACTGGGAAACTGTTTAGAGCTGAGGGAAAGATGGATGGTGCTAAGTACAGGGATATTCTTGAGCAAAACCTGTACCACTCTGTGTGTGATTTGAGGCTAGGACGGAGGTTCACCCTCCAGCAGGACAATGACCCCAAACACACTGCTAAAGCAACACTTGAGTGGTTTAAGGGGAAACATGTAAATGTGTTGAATTGGCCTAGTCAAAGCCCAGACCTCAATCCAATAGAAAATCTGTTTTCAGACTTGAAAAAGATTGCTGTTCACAAGTACAAACCATCCAACTTGAAGGAGCTGGAGCAGTTTTGCAAGGAGGAATGGGCAAAAATCCCACTGGTAAGATGTGGCAAGCTCATAAAGACTTATCTAAAGCGACTTGAAGCTGTGATAGCCGCAAAAGGTGGCTCTACAAAGTATTGACTAGTCAATACTAGTATTGACTAGTATTGACTAGGGGGGTGAATAGTTATGCACATTGACTTTTTCTGTTATTTTGTCCTATTTGTTGTTTGCTTCACAATAAAAAAAAAATCTTCAAAGTTGTGGGCATGTTCTGTAAATTAAATGATGCAAATCCTCAAACAATCCATGTTAATTCCAGGTTGCGAGGCAACAAAAACGAAAAATGCCAAGGGGGTGAATACTTTTGCAAGGCACTGTATGTAAATTACTTCACTTGTATAAGTAAACAAGTTATATAAGAAGAAATATGATTATGCCATGACTATAACAAGCAATTTTATATACTGTACATATATATTTATAAATTAGACAGACTTACTTGGATTTGGCTGAAGTAGTGGACAGTTGAATGAGCATTTGTCCAAGTTGTTCATTTCTCTTGATAAATTGGCCATTTTACTGTCAACATAATCTTCCACGCTGTTCATACTGACTGAGTTCATCTTCTCCAGTTGATCCTGCAAGGTGGTTATTTGGGATCGAGCGTTCTTGAGACTTATAGACATTTTCTTCACTTTGGACTGCAGATCTTGGATTTGATTCCCCTGTCCCCCATCTGGCACCTCATCTTTGCCCTTTTCCAGATTGTCATCTGCCTGCAGTTTGCAGTCCTGGCATGATTTCTTCAAGTTATTTACTATTTCTTTCAGGCTCTGGACTTCTTTGAGAGTTTTTTCAAGCAGCTGAAACTGCTTAGGAAGCTGAATAGTCATAGGAGGCATGGTTATCTGATAGGGACAATTGCCATCTTCGTCACATTTACCCCCAGTCTTCATTTTTATAGGACAGGCATTATCAGGCTTTTGTGATGAAGCATTCTGTTCTTCTGTAGCACGTATGCCAGTTAGCAAAGTAACAGAGGCTAAGACACAGAAGAGAGACCTCATCTTTGCAGTGAAGGATGCTGAACTGGGAAGTTGCACAGCTTATATAGAGCCAGCAAGCTGTGCCGAAAGAGCTCTGGCTTTCCTCTGAAATGGGTGGGAGTGCTTACAAAATAGTCACAGAGATGTTAAGGGGAACTTCCTGGCATAGTAGGATTTGCACGAAATAACATTTCTTTCTGTTTAGAACATCAGCTAAAAGTAAATGAACAGAAGTGTTAATGTTAATGATAACTTTTACCTTTTTTGTGGCATCTTTTGAGAAAAAAATAAAACATATATTTATTTTGCTCTTTTGGGCTATAGGGATCACATATTTATTTTAGTATGCTTATGTAAAAAAAAAATGCATAAATCTGGGTATACACAAGGCAATCTTACCATCTGTTTGTGCCTAATTAGACCCCAGAAGAATATTTTCAACCAACACACATATCTACGGTTGAACCTCCCTCTGTAAAACACAAAGTGCCATTGTGAGGCTTTCCTGGGTTTGTTAGTTGCCTGGCTGTTATCTAGAACAGTGTTTCTCAACTCCAGTCCTCAAGGCGCACCAACAGGTCATGTTTTCAGGATTTCCACTATTTTGCACAGGTGATTTGATCAGTTTAATTGTCTTAGTAATTACCACAGCCGTTTCATCTGAGGGAAATCCTGAAAACATGACCTGTTGGTGCGCCTTGAGGACTGGAGTTGAGAAACACTGATCTAGAAGATAGATAGTAGAACAAAAAATTATATTTTACAGTTTATCAGTCCTTGGATATGGTGGCTGCATTCATATTTTTTTTGACTTTTTTTCTTTTCTTTTTACCTGGATATCCTACTTCACCTATTGTAACTATTAGAGCAGCTTTCTTACTCTAGGGCATAGAAAATTGAGTACTGTCCGTGATACTTTTTTTATTTGCACTAACATACAATTTTTCAGGACAAGCTTTCGGGGTATGTCACCTTCTTCTAGGTCCAAGCAGTACTGATTCACAAATTTTTAAGCAGAATGTTAAAGAAAAAAAAGAAAAAGACAAAAACAAACACATACAAATCAATGGTAATAAAGATAGCAGCAGAGTTAGTGAGATAAGACAGAGGGAGAGCTATAGACTGGAGGGGGGGGGGGGGGGGGGGAGATACTGGTCACAGAGGGGGTCGTAAAACTTTAGCATAGTGTGTAAGGAAACCAATATCTAAATTCAGGCCATTATTTTTCGTGTCAAAAAGAAGTATCATTCTTAGTTACTCTAGGGCAGAAGGAGAGTGCAAAATGTGGTGCAGCTGTTCATGGTAGCCAATCAGCTTCTATCTTCAGTTTATTCAGTTAAGTTTTGATAGATTGCACCAGATTATGCACTCTCCAGTTTTAGTAAATCAACCCTAATGTGTCTGGCAGTATCTACAGATTTTTTTCTGCACTTATCAAACAGATTTTACTTTTAACTGTATATTTAAAAGACCAAAAAGCTCTGTAATGTATCAAGGGTCCGTGGATCCTTCCCTTTGATTAAATAAATAAAAAATTTGTAAAAAAAAAGACCAAAAAGGGAATAAATAATAGAAGTTATTTCTTAGGCTTTACATATACTTTATGTTGTAACTACTGCTTTCAAAACTCAGAGATACTGATTAAGAATATATGTGCAGACAAGCTCTTTTAGCTTTGTTCTTATTTCCCTGATCTGTTTTGTTTGTTCTGGGCCATTGATTCAAAGTTAAAGCTTGTGAAGCATCATAGCAGCCAGGCAACTGTTATTTTCCAAGGGTCATCAGTAAAAGGCAGCCCTGTTATTTCTCTCATGAGAGATTTACTTTAGAAAGTCTTTAAATGATCAGACCACTAAAAACAGACGTGTCACATTCTAATAGTTGTTGAAGAGTAATGCCCCGTACCCACGGTCGGATTTTCCGACGGAAAATGTGCGATCGAAGCGTGTTGTCGGAAATTCCGACCGTGTGTGGGCTCCATCAGACTTTTTCCATCGGATTTTCCGACACACAAAGTTTGAGAGCAGGCTATAAATTTTCTGACAACAAAATCCGTTGTCGGAATTTCCGATCGTGTGTACAGAAATCCGACGCACAAAGTGCCACGCATGCTCAGAATAAATAAAGAGATGAAAGCTATTGGCTACTGCTCCGTTTATAGTCCCGACGTACGTGTTTTACGTCACCTCGTTCAGAATGATCGGATTTTCCGACAACTTTGTGTGACCATGTGTATGCAAGACAAGTTTGAGCCAACATCCGTTGGAAAAAATCCTAGGATTTTGTTGTCGGAATGTCCGATCAATGTCCGACCGTGTGTACGGGGAATTAGTTTATCATCCGGGTTATTTAACAGATTTCTGAGCTTTGGCAGCTGGCACCATCCACCTGGTCCAGTCTTTAGAAGAGATCTTTCTTGTCCTGTCATAATTGTATTGTATTCTACAGTACAGTGAAAGTAACAGAAGGGGTTAGATGCCCCATAATGCAGTAAAAGGAATAAAGCCGCGTACACACGAGCGAAATGTCCGACAGAAAAAGTCAGACGGAAGCTTTTCATTGTCTATTCCGATCGCGTGTATGCCTCATCGGACTTATTTTTTAGAAAATTCTGACGGACCTAGAAATGGAACATGTTCTAAATATTACTGACGGAACCAATTCCTATCGGGAAAACCCCTCGTCTGTATGCTGTTCCGACGGACCAAAAATGACGCATGCTCTGAAGCAAGTACGAGACGGAAGCTATTGGCTACTGGCTATTGAACTTCCTTTTTCTAGTCCCATCCTAAGTGTTGTACGTCACCGCGTTCTTGACGGTCGGACTTTGGTCGGACTTCGTCGGAGTTCCGTCAGAGAAACCTTCGAAGTTTATTCCGACGGCAAAACTGGTCGTGTGTACACGGCTTAAGACTCTAAAGCCGGGTACACACTATGGGTTGAACAAAAAAAACTGCCAGCTCCCATCGCAGATTACTCTGGTCAGCCCTCTCTGCCATTGGCTGATCGGGAGTCGTCAGCTGCTGGTTTTCCAGCATGCTTGTCCGATAAAAGTTGACGTCTGTCCCCCAGGGGGCGGGGGAAAACACATAGCCTGAATGGCGTTTTTTTTTTTTTAGAAGAAACATACATTCAATTATAAGGTAATCTTCCATATTTCTGAGGAAATAAAGCTTAGTGTACACATAAACCAGATATGATCTGTACATACGTCAGGGTAAGGGGATGTTACAGTAAACACACATTCTATTGTGTGGTAACTTAAATGTTGTTTTTGAGTTGATTGAATTTTATATATAGCATTTAGAGAAGTATCTAGTCAATGCATGTTTATGCATGTTGATGTTTGGGTCCCTTAGCTTGCCTCCTCACGACACTCAGAGCTGTTTTTGAGACGCATTACTGTGTTGATTCTGTTTGTGGGTTTAATATAATGACATTAACATGTTATTTACTGTTTTGGTGTATGTCCTCTTTCCTATCTTTTTCTCCTCATTACAGGAAACCCAAACAAGCTCCTGAGGAAGCATTGTAATTTTGCGAAACATGTAGAGCTAGATCATGTTTGAGGTTTTTATAATGGGAATAGAGGGGTGAGATCCCCTCCCCATGTGTAGGGGTTATCCCCTGATCTATTTCCATGTACTGTTATGGTAGTACTGTTTACTTCCCTTTTTGTGCAATGTATCTTGCGATTTTAAAAAAATGTTTACCTTTGTTGTTTTTTTATGTACTTTTTTGTATAAATAAAATTTGTATCTAATTTTATGACTGGTGCCTACAAAGTCCATGTCTCTCTTTTGGGCGGATCCCTCTTTTCAAGTATCTAGTCAAGTCAACAGGTCAAGTTTCAACATTTAGAGTATCGCTTTCCACTTTTTTAGGGTAGGTTCGATTGTAGATGCTATAGAGCAGCAGGTTTCTTATGCAACACTCTTAATAAATTAGGCTCAAAGTTGTTACACCAACTACTGTTACGTCAATACTATATCAGCTAAGCTTTCCTTTGTGTCTGAAGGCTGCTACTCAGATTGTAATAGAGTTGGTACTAAATCTTAAGCCTGGTAAACACTACCAGGTACACACAGCCCACTGGGTTGAATGAAAAAAATAACAGTCCAACATTAGTACAGCAATCTCCCCCACTGAGCTGTTGTGTTCTGACAGGGGACACCCCCCAGGACATCCCAGATTTTTGCAGATTTATTAAAAAAGAAAAACTGAAATATCGCATGGTCCCAAGTATTCAGACCCTTTGCTGTGACACTCATATATTTAACTCAGGTGCTGTCCATTTCTTCTGATCATCCTTGAAATGGTTCTACACCTTCATTTGAGTCCAGCTGTGTTTGATTATATTGATTGGACTTGATTAGGAAAGCCACACACCTGTCTATATAAGATCTTACAGTTCAAGTGCATGTCAGAGCAAATGAGAATCATGAGGTCAAAGGAACTGCCTGAAGAGCTCAGACAGAATTGTGGCAAGGCACAGATCTGGCCAAGGTTACAAAAAAATTTCTGCCGCACTTAAGGTTTCTAAGAGCACAGTGGCCTCCATAATCCTTAAATGGAAGACGTTTGGGACGACCAGAACCCTTTCCTAGAGCTGGCCGTCCGGCCAAACTGAGCTATTGGGGGAGAAGAGCCTTGGTGAGAGAGGTAAAGAAGAACCCAAAGATCACTGTGGCTGAGCTCCAGAGATGCAGTCGGGAGATGGGAGAAAGTTGTAGAAAGTCAACCATCACTGCAGCCCTCCACCAGTCTGGGCTTTATGGCAGAGTGGCCTGATGGAAGCCTCTCTTCAGTGCAAGACACATGAAAGCCCGCATGGAGTTTGCTAAATAACACCTGAAGGATTCCAAGATGGTGAGAAATAAGACTGTTTGGTCTGATGAGACCAAGATAGAACTTTTTGGCCTTAATTCTAAGCGGTATGTGTGGAGGAAACCAGGCACTGCTCAATACAGTCCTAACAGTGAAGCATGGTGGTGGCAGCATCATGCTGTGGGGGTGTTTTTCAGCTGCAGGGACAGGACGATGGTTGCAATCGAGGGAAAGATGAATGTGGCCAAGTACAGGTATATCCTGGAGGAAAACCTTCTCCAGAGTGCTCAGGACCTCAGACTGGGCCGAAAGTTTACCTTCCAACAAGACAATGACCCTAAGCACACAGCTAAAATAACGAAGGAGTGGCTTCACAACAACTCCGTGACTGTTCTTGAATGGCCCAGCCAGAGCCCTGACTTAAACCCAATTGAGCATCTCTGGAGAGACCTAAAAATGGCTGTCCACCAACGTTTACCATCCAAACTGACAGAACTGGAGAGGATCTGCAAGGAGGAATGGCAGAGGATCCCAAAATCCAGGTGTGAAAAACTTGTATCTCTCCCAAAAAGACTCATGGCTGTATTAGATTAAAGGGTGCTTCTACTAAATACTGAGAAAAGGGTCTGAATACTTAAGACCATGTGATATTTCAGTTTTTGTTTTTTAATAAATCTGCAAAAATGTCAACAATTCTGTGTTTTTATGTCAATATGGGGTGCTGTGTGTACATTAATGAGGAAAAAAATGAACTTAAGGGGGTCTGAATACTTTCTGTCCCCACTGTATATATATATATATATATATATATATATATATATATATAGTATCTGACAAAAGTGAGTACACCCCTCACGTTGTTTTTGTAAATATTTTATTATATCTTTTCATGTGACAACACTGAAGAAATGACACTTTGCTATCATGTAAAGTAGTGCGTGTACAGCTTGTATAATAGTGTAAATTTGCTGTCCCTTAAAATAACTCAACACACACCCATTAATGTTTAAACTGCTAGGAACAAAAGTGAGTACACCCCTTACTGAAAATATCCAAATTGGGCCCAATTAGCCATTTTCCCTCCCCGGTGTGATGTGACTCATTATGTTAAATTTGGTGTTATCGCTCTCACTCTCTCATACTGGTCACTAGAAGTTCAACATGGTACCTCATGGCAAAGAACTCTGAGGATCTGAAAAAAGAATTGTTGCTCTAAATAAATATGGCCTAGGATATAAGAAGATTGCCAAGACCCTGAAACTGAGCTCCATAATGATGGCCAAGACAATGCAGCAGTTTAACAGGACAGGTTCCACTCAGAACAGGCCTCACCATGGTCAACCAAAGAAGTTAAGTGCACATGCTCAGCATCATATCCAAAGGTTGTCTTTGGGAAATAGACATATGAGTGATGCCAGCATTGCTGCAGAGGATTAAGGGGTGGGGGGTCAGCCTGTCCGTGCTCAGACACACACTGCATCAAATTGGTCTGCGTGTCATTCCAGAAGGAAGCCTTTTCCAATGATGATGCACAAGAAAGCCTGCAAACAGTTTGCTGAAGACAAGCAGACTAAGGACATGGATTACTGGAACCATGTCCTGTGGTCTGATGAGACCAAGATAAACTTGTTTGGTTCAGATGGTGTCAAATGTGTGTGGCAGCAACCAGGTGAGGAGTACAAAGACAAGTGTGTCTTGCCTACAGTCAAGCATGGTGGTGCGAGTGTCATGGTCTCAGGCTGCATGAGTGCTGCCGGCACTGGGGAGCTACAGTTCATTGAGGGAACCCTGAATGCCTGCATGTACTGTGACATACTGAAGCATAGCATGATCCCCTCCCTTCAGAGACTGAGCTGCAGGGCGGTATTCCAACAAGATAATGACCCCAAACAAGATGACCACTGCCTTGCTAAAGAAGCTGCGGGTAAAGGTGATGAACTGGCCAAGCATGTTTTCAGACCTAAACCCTATTGAGCATCTGTGGCGCATCCTTAAATGGAAGGTAGAGGAGCGCAAGGTCTCTAACATCCACCAGCTCCATGATGTCGTCATGGAGGAGTGGAAGAGGACTCCAGTGGCAAGCTGTGAAGCTCTGGTGAACTCCATGCCCAAGAGGGTTAGGGCAGTGCTGGAAAATAATGGTGGCCAGACAAAATATTGACACTTTGGGCCAAATTTGGACATTTTCACCTAAGGGTGGACTCACTTTTGTTGCCAGCGGTTTAGACATTAATAGCTGTGTGTTGATTTATTTTGAGGGGACAGCAAATTTACACTGTAATACAAGCTGTAAGCTCATTACTTTACATTGTAGCAAAGTGTCATTTCTTCAGTGTTGTCACATGTAAAGATATAATAAAATATTTACAAAAATATGAGGGATGTAAAAAAAATATATATATAGATATATATATCTATATATCTATATATCTATATATATATATATATATATATATATATAGTGGATATAAAAAGTCTACACACCCCTGTTAAAATGTTAGGTTTCTGTAAAAAAAGGAGACAAAGATAAATCATTTCAATTTTTTTTCCACCTTTTAATGTGACCTATAGACTGTACTCAACTGCACTCAACTCAGTTGAACAACAAACTGAAATAATATGATTTCATAAGTGTGCAAACCCTTACACTAATACTTTGTTGAAGCACCTTTTGATTTTATTACAGCACTCAATCTTTTGGGGTATGAGTCTATCAGCATGGCACATCTTGACTTGGCAAAGTTTGCCCACTCTTCTTTGCAAAAACATTCAAAATCTGTCAGATGGCGAGGGCATCTCCTGTTCACAGCCCTCTTCAGATCACCCCAAAAATTTTCAATGCGATTCAGGTCTGTGCTCTGGCTGGGCCATTCCTAAACTTGAATTTTCTTCTGGTGAAGCAATTCTTTTGTTGATTTGGATGTATGTTTTGGGTCGTTCTAATGCTGAAAGGTGAAGTTCCCCTTCATGTTCAGCTTTCTAGCAGAAGCCTGAAGGTTTTGTGCCAATATTGACTGGTATTTGGAACTGGTCATAATTCCCTCTACCTTGACTAAGGCCCCTGTTCCAGCTGAAGAAAAGCAGCCCCAAAGCATGATGCTGCCACCACCATGCTTCACAGTGGGCATGGTGTTTCTTTTGGTGATGTGCAGTGTTGTTTTTGCTCCAAACTTATCTTTTGGAATTATAGCCAAAAAAGTTCAACCTTGGTTTCATCAGACCAGAACACATTTTCCCACACACTTTTGGGAGATTTCAGATGTGTTTTTGCAAAATATACCTGGGCTTGGATGTTCTTCTTTGTAAGAAAAGGCTTCTGTCTTGCCACTCTACCCCATAGCCCAGACATATGAAAAATACTGGACATTGTTGTCACATGTACCACACAGATAGTACTTGCCAGATATTCCTGCAGCTCATTTAATGTTGCTGTAGGCCTCTTGGCAGCCTCCCTGACCAGTTTTCTTCATGTCTTTTCATCAATTTTGGAGGGATATCCAGTTCCTTGTAATGTCACTGTTGTGCCATATTTTCTCCACTGATGATGAATGTCTTTACTGTGTTCCATGGTATATCTAATGCCCTGGAAATTATTTTGTACCCTTCTCCTGACTAATACCTTTTAACAATGAGATCCCTCTGATGGTTTTGAAGCTCTCTGTGGACCATGGCTTTTGCTGTAGGATGCGACTAAGAAAAAGTCAAGAAAGACCTACCAGAACAGATGAACTTTATTTGGGGTTAATCAGAGGCACTCTAAATTATGGCAGGTGTGTACTGACATCAGTTTGAATGTGATTGCTTAATGTCGAACACAGCTACAACCCCACTTATGAGAGGGTGTGCACACTTATGCAACCACATTATTTTAGCTTTTTTGTTTTATTTCCTCTCACTAAAAGATTTCAGTTTGTTTTTCAACTGAAGTGTACAGTCTATAGATCACATCAAATGTGGAAAAAGTTCTGAAATGATTTATCTTTGTCTCATTTTTTACATCACAGAAACCTGACATTATACCAGGGGTGTGTAGACTTTTTATATCCACTGTATGTGTGTGTGTGTGTGTGTGTGTGTGTGTGTGTATATATATGTATATATATATATATATATATATATATATATATACACACACTGTATATGTATGTGTATAATCCCAAAAAACTTTACTATATCAATCCATCTGAGACATCTTTTCACGATCATCACAATAGTATATTATAATTCAAAGGAATGTGAGGTAACCACCAGCTATGATCATTTGAATGATCAACAGATTATGGTACTAAAATACTGTATAACCCCCATTGGATCTCACAGGCCAGAAGCTCTGCAAATATATGAGCTTGAGTATTCTGTATGGTAAAGTAAAACAAATCACAGCATCCTTAATAAAACACATGGCAGACCACCCAAGCTTGCTATTTATATTATTATTAAAGCTGGCATTCTACGTTGAGTGTGCCACAGCAGTACTCAGAAAAATCTACTTTTTTTTGTCAAATTTTGTAAAACATCAGTGCTCTACCTTTGCCTGCAACCTTATAACTACTGTAAATATCTGCTGTGTGAGAGGCACTGCTGCCTATGATTGCTATTCTTGTGAATTTTGGAGTGGGATTAGGTGCTGTGCTTTTCACTGTTCTTCTGCTCGATTCATTATGTGGATCTGTACTTTATACATCTCTCCTTCTGCTTCTTGATCATTACCCACACTGTTTCAGATCCCCAGTCACCAGGACGAGCTCTGACATGGGAAAGCAAAAGCCCTACTTACCTACCAAGTACCAAGATGGCCGCCTTCATTCAGAGACCCAGTGCAGAACAATGCAGCATATAATGCCGATAATGGGGGAAAATCAGCTACAGCGAAACTAAGGGCAATACTGGTGACTAATCCTTTGCCCTCTGCTTGCCTTTTTTTGTGGTACAGCTTCCACAGTTCAGATCCATTTTTAGATGATTGAATTTATTCTAAAAATGATTTCATTTTCTGAATATAGCTGTTGTACAAGTGCCAATGCTAATTAAATTATTCATATCTATGTAATAATTAAAGTATCGCCAATTAATGTAATTAAAGTATAAGCAGCTGTTTTTTCATCATAAGCTAGAAAAGTTCTTGGCTATCCTTCTGTTTTGGAAAGTATGTTGCATTCTTGAATGCTGTCGATATTTGCTCATGTGTTGACAAGACCCAAAATGATTCAATATGAAAAACATGAATATCTAAGAAATATATTGCATATGAAAAGCAATGGGCATACACATATTAATTTGTGGTTTTTACCTTAATTTTCACTAAAGAAGCTGATCTTGTCCAAAATGTATATGATACCATGGTATTGTAATAAAAGTTTTGGTGAATAAAGAGTTAATATGTGGGTGTGGCGCTGTCCTAAATCATGAGACTAATGGATACCATATAAATCGCATATAAACCAAATGACCATATGAAAGGTGATCCACTATGAGTGGGGGTGGGAAGGGGGAGGGGGGGGAAGTGGAGGGGATAGGGAAAATACTCAATTGATGACGTCCAAGGTGACTTGTGCTACATATAATCAATAAAGTTTCAAAAAAACATATAATACGTGACTTGTGCTCAGTGCAGTTGAAATGGTATATATACAATACTTATAAATTATTTAACATAAAGAATTATTCAGACACTTGTAATAAACTGGAAAAAATAAACTGTGGCTGGTGCTCAGTGCAACATAAGTGATTTAAAACAGATCTTGTAAAATTCTTGGTGTTTCTTTAAACCTAGGCAGGTGTATCCATATGCGCATCTACTGCCTGTATTAATTTTAGTGACCGGGTGCTCGTGTCTTGTCTTGTGATCATGCAGACACTCACCAGCTTCTTTAACCCCTGCGGGGGTGACATGCAGTCACAGTGTATGCCCCTGTGGGGCAGTCCTTAGCAATTGCTGGATCAAGGTGACGTTTAAACATAAAAGAAAGAGGAGATTCCCATAGCGTAAAACCATAAACACTCTTTAAAAGCAGATGACAGAGTGGTACTCACATTTTAGTAGTTTAAAATCAGGCAACCAATTGTCATCAGAAAAGAAAGCGGCAGGTTTAAAAGCTGTGTTCACTGGGAGATGATGCAAAGGCGTAAAATTAGGCCACGCCCTACGCGTTTCGTCAGAGGATGTCTACGGGAGCGTAACCCCTTGCCTTCATGTTTTACCACATGAAGAAGTGAAAGACAAATATTGGCACAGAAGGCAAAGTACCTTTGCAATGCAAACCTACATTGCAAATTAAAGAAATGGAAAGAGAAAATCCCCTATGATCAGAAGTAGCATAAAGTCAAGAGCAAATGAGACGCACACTATTACCAATGTTGTCACATAAATTAAAGCATACTGTTTAGTTGTATGATTTAACTGTGCAAGGAAGAATTACATCAGGGCACACTTTGACCAGGTTTTTATTTTGTAAAAATTGGTATAGCACTACCCCCATAGGGGGGTAGTCGCACAGAATTTCCTTCATTCACTCAAAGGCAGTAAACAGTCCTTGGCTTGTTTTTTTGTTGTTTTATTAGGAATGATAACTTGGATGAGGTAGGTAATTATGGGATGCCCAACTTGAAAATGTCCAGAACTTATAACAAAAAGGGGACAACTTCTTCCCTATTTACAAAGAAATCTTCTTCTCCCTTCCTCATACACAAACTTGGTTCGCTATGTACAGAACCTGTTGATCACTCTGGATGGAATTAACAGTTCCTGCAGGCTAGGAACTTCCCGTCCCTTTGTGGATAAAGTAGCACATGTGGAGTGAACAACATCTCCTTCCCTGTAGACACTGAGCCCAGTTCTACCACTGCAGAAAATGTTAGCCTGCCTGTGAAGACTTGGCACCCCACTGTTTTCAAGAGAGCACTGTTACAGCTGACAGTCTCTCCCCTTATCTTGTTGAAGCACCGTGCTGATCTACTCACTCCTTGCTCTCTCCTGCTGCCTCTCCGGCATGAATGCCTCCAAATGCCTCCTGTGGTGGGATCCTTTCAGGCCAGCCTCCTGAGCTCCAGTCCAAGGTAAAACCCCTCCCCAGCAGGGGCCCCTCAAGGGCTACCGACAACCTCTCCTCAGCACTGCTTTTCCATCTTCCACCAGACTCCCCTGCTGGCATGATTCATGTCAATTTAAGGGCCTCTTTAGCCCCCTGTCAGGCCCCCAACCTACAGATTGACTAAAGGCCCCTAAATATTCAAGGCAACCCCTCCTAGCTTCCACCCACTATTTTCTAATCTAGAACATTCTCCAACATTCTAGAAACAGGGGGAGATACTAGAGAGCTGCCAGGATGATTTATCCAGCCCTGGCCTCTGATAACCCTGACCCAGATTCAGTGACTCAGGTTTATCTCTGTGCCAGACTATGCTTTTACCTACTCTCACTACTTGTAACACACACTAGAGGGTGCCATACTGGGAAGCAAGCAAATTGGCTCTCTAAAAAAGGAAAAGGATCCTTTAATAACGTATAAAATGTAAAGGTTTGAAAACTGGCATATGGTTGTTTACTATTCATTACCACCTTTTGCATGACTTAGCTCATAAAAGTTACACAGACTCATGTACACATATTTAGAACGTAAAATGGTGCTTACTGTATACTGTAATATAGAAATGGTTAAAAAAATTTACGTAAAAGGAAAGACTTGTTTTGAAACAGAAATATTTTCCAACTAACAGAACTAGTGTTAGGTATAGCTGACTAGGGATGGCACAATCCTAATCCAATAGGCGATTGCATACCGTAGGCACAGAATTAGTATGTTTATGGCTACCCTAAACCTAGGCACATAAACTGTAGAAATTAAGATGACGTTATAGAAAAGTAATCAAAAAGGAAAGATTACATGCTACAACATGAATCTGTCCATGAAAGCTTAGCTAATCCAGGCCACTCTATTTCAGTGACAATTAAAGAATAATTCAATTTGCCTGGGTTAAAAACAAATCTCTCTATTTTGTTTCTTCTAGCTTTTGGCATCTGGAAAAATCCCTGGAACCAGAGTAGCTGAGCTCAAGGCAAAATACACTTTGCTATATGAAACACTGAAAAGGTATGTTTTTACCATCTTATCTTAAATGTACTATAAAAGTCAGATTTACACATGCTCAAATAGTATTCTTTTTCCATTACTATTGGGGTTCCCAGACTATTCTACCACTCTGATTGTTTGATTATTATCTTCATAATGTTTACCGGCTGAATGTAGTATTAGAGCTTTACTCCATAAACTCTCCATAAGACCCAATTTAGAATACTGGGAGAAGGGAAAACTCAAGGCAACTAATGTAATTGTCTCTTTTAAAGTAGCAGGTTGTAAAACCAGATACCTGCCCATGCCTAATCAAGTAACATTGACTTTGTTAATATCTACCCTGGTGCACAGCACTCTATTACAGACAGCATGCAGTTAGTCCATGTAACATAGAAAAAAAATGTCATGATGCATTCTGAGCTACAAATTTGCAAAATGCATTGTAAATATAGTTAGAGAGAAGTACAAGATACAAAAAGTGCTAAAAAAAACCCCAGGTCTATCCCCATTTCCATAAGACCCAATTTAGAATAATGGGAGAAGGGAAAACACAAGGCAACTAATGTAATTGTCTCTTTTAAAGTAGCAGGTTGTAGAACCAGATACCTGCCCATGCCTAATCAAGTAACATTGACTTTGTTACTATCTACCCTGGTGCACAGCACTCTATTACAGACAGCATGCAGTTAGTCCATGTAACATAGGAAAAAAATGTCATGATGCATTCTGAGCTACAAATTTGCAAACTGCATTGTAAATATAGTTGGAGGGAAGTACAAGATACAAAAAGTGCTAAAAAAAACAGGTCTATCTCCATTTCAAATGTTTTCCCCTTTTTAATGCTATCTGTTTGGATCAAGTTGCCTTTAAAAAGTGTGTATAGCACACACCAGATTCCAGCAGCACTAAATTGTCACTGACAAATGGAATTCGCCTTCTAATGTTTGTATTGGGTGGCATGTACAAAAGATAAATAATTTGGAATATTTCTTCAGCCCTCCAATAAATCAAAGATACAAACAGTTGAATCTTTTCAAATGAATCTGTCAGCCACAAGAAAAAATAGATGTACTCCTAAAAGCTGCCGCGCCTATTTCCTTTATGATTAAAACCATGATGATTACAGTGTTAATAATTATGAATTAAATTTGGGAACTAATTTAAGGTATATACTTACTTGACTGGGGCTGTAAATATTTTATATTAAACAATATCAAAGTTTTTATACTTCAAATTTGTTTCTAAATTTACTTGTGCAAATAGTTTTTTGATTTTTGATATGTATAATCTAATTTAGAGCACAAATTCCACCATAATTTAAAATAGAATTAACTGGATGTTTTTGCATGAAATGAAGTATTATTGCAAAAGTAGAAAGTACACTCTTGGCACAAGATACAATGTAAAGTTATGTACCTTAAAAAAAGTGCAGCTTCTAACATCCCATTTCATAATTTGTTTTTGTTCTCGGATGTGGTTTTTGTATTTGTGTTCTTGTTCACAGCAAGGAGTGCCTTCCTTTTCTGATGTATATCAGTGATAACAATATTTTAAAATACCATGTGAAATTGTATTATCCTCATAGACTTGACATTCATTTATCCTCTGATTGTTACAACTCAACTATAATTTTCAATCTTAACTTGTTATTAATATTATGAATTAACCTATGTACTACAAACTTGTACAAATGTGTGCTGAAACTGTTTTACAAACTAAATTCACACTAAAAAGTCTATTTACCAAAGATCCAATTGCATTTTGTCTGACATATACCCACAATTCCTTTTTTTAAACATTAATAAACTAAATATTAGTGCAGCACAACACACATATGGTTATATATAAAGTGCAAGTGCAAAAATATTGCATATAAAATCAATATCGCATAGTATGCATGAACTGTTAATAAATCCACTTATAGTATATAATCAGTGCCAATTGTCCATATAGCTCAAAAATGACACAAAGTTCATAAATCATACTCTTCCACCTTTGTCCATATAAAGTGATTTCGTAGAACAACTGTACATACAGTGCCCATGCAATCCTCCAACCAGTGCTTACTGGCCACTCACCTCACACTAAGACCCCTGCTTTACCAGTGAGTCATAGCAAGCTGTTCCCCTTAGGGACCTAATCAGATCTGCATGACGTGTTTTCCTTCTGGTTTCCTTAATCAGCTACTCGCATCACAGGTGCAGATACAGGATAGCGATATAGCGCAAATCCTTCATAGACCCCTAAGAGTATGCAGGCCCATACATTGTTTAGGAGAATTCAGAATTGTGTTGTTAGTCTTTAGAAATATGAGATTTGTTCAAAGATTTGTTGATTTTTTTTTTGGTAAATTTGTTTTCAAAACAAGTCAGCAGGTGCCTCCTATATTCCTATATTCCTACCTTGACAGGTCCTGTTTAAAATATCTTTTTAGAAAACTGGACTCTTAACATTGGATAAGCTATTGTCTTATATTCTTATTCTTGTACTTGTATGTGATTCATTTATAATGTGTTTGTATGTCAAAAACAGGCAGATCTAGCACTTTTTGTAGCTGACTTTAGTGTGTGTATATGTATATACAATTTAATTCCCGGAAAGGACTGTGGGAAAAAAAGTTTGCTTACCTATACACTAGCGGCTGTTGTCCCCTTCAAAGTAGTCCCCTTGTGAAGCGACACACACTTCTAGACGGCTGTGTCTGTGCTGGAAACATTCTTTGAATTCATTTTCTGGAACATTGAGCAGTATCTTTGTTGCAGCGCTGGATGTCCAGAATGTCATCAATTCTGTGTCCTTTTAAGGCATATTTTTAATTTTGGAAACAGCCAACAGTCAGGAGAATAAGGTGGTTGATCAAATTTCGGGATGGATTTCTGGGCCAGGAACTTGCAAACATTTAATACATCATGTGCAGGAGGATTGTAATGGTGGAGAATCCACTTGTAAGGACAGAGTTCCGGGCATTTCCTCCAAACAGATTCCTGTAACCTTTTCAGAATTTCCTAGTAACATTGTTGGTTCACCCATGTACCATGTCTTATGAACTCATAATGAACTTATCCATAATGAACTAATCAGAAAACACAAATTTCTTTGGGTGATGTAATTTTTTTGTTTTCCGTTGTATGCTCTAGCATTTTGTTTCCAGATCATACTGCCTGTATATCGCAGCATTGAGGACACCGTTGATCCTGACCAAATCTCCAACTCTATTTGCAGAAATGCAGCCCCAAACTTGCCAGGAACCTCCACCATGCTTCACTGTTCCTGCAAAAACTCATTATTGTACCGCTCTCCAGGCCTTCAGAAAGCAAACTGCCTCCTGCTACGGCCAAATATTTCAGATTTTGACTCATCAGTTCAGAGCTCCTGTTCCCATGTTTCTGCACCCCAGTTCCTATGTTGTGGTGCATAGTTGAGTTGCTTAGCCTTGTTTCCATGTCCTATGCATGAAAACATAGGAACTCGGGTACAGAAATATGGCAGTAGGTGCTCTGGACTGATGAGTCAAAATTGGAAATATTTGGCTGTAGCACGAGGCAGTTTGTTCGCCAAAGGGCCGGCAAGCAGTATAATAATGAGTGTCTGCAGGCAACAGTGAAGCATGGTGGAGTTTCCTTAAGTTTGGGGTTGCATTTCTGCAAATAGTGTTGGAGATTTGGTCAAGATGAATTGTGTCCTCAATGCTAAGAAATTTAGGCAGATACTTATCCATCATGCCATACCATTAGGAAGGGGTGTGATTGACTCCAAATTTATTCTGCTGCAGTACAACAAATCCAAACATACAGCCAACATCATTAAGAACTATCTTCAGCATAAAGAAGAACAATGAGTCCTGGAAGTGATGGTTTGGTCCCACACAGCCCTGATCTCAACATCATGGAGTCTGTTTGGGATTACATAAAGAGACAGAAGGATTTGAGGCAGCCTTTATCCACAGAAGATCTGTGGTTAGTTCTCCAAGATGTTTAGAACAACCTACCTGGAGAGTTCCTTCATAAACTGTGTGGAAGTGTACCTACAGGAATTGAAGAATTGATGCTGTTTTGAAGGCAAAGGGTCACTCCAACTCCAAATATTGATTTGATTTTTCTTCTGTTCATTTTCCATTTTTTATTTTATCGATAAAAATAAACTATTAACACTTCTCTTTCTGTAAGCATTCTTAATTTATAGCATTTTTTCACACCTAATCATTGAAAACTAAAAGTGAACAGCAGCGCTAAATATCAGGGCAATTCATTAAAATAACGAAAAGTCATCAACACCACAATATTAAAATGTGAATCTCTTGAGGCCAACAAAGTAAACCCCAGAAAAAATGGGGGTTTCAGTGGAGAATCAGTGAATGAAAGTCCATGAAAAAGTCACACAAATTATGCAAAAAGATGCCAAGGTAGTTTAGGCCATCCTCCAAAGAGTGATGAGATCTTCACACAACACCGTGAGTGTAACAAGCACCTCTCCCCGTCAGCAATGAACTCATAAAAGGTAGTTGTCTCACACTCGTGTGTTTGGCAGCAGAGCAGTTACCCATGTAACGTTAATAACATCATTACGCCAATCTCCAACTGGTGCAATCACGGTGTAGCACACTCACATAGAGGGGAGATAAAAGAATGCGCCACTAGTGCAATAACGTCTAAAACCATAGTCAATTTATTGTAAAATCTTCAAATATTGCACTTATAAAGTTCACCTGTATAATGAGCATAGGAAAAGATGTAACCTAGCGCGCTGAGGCGAAGATGAACAACAAACAGCAGGTAATGTCTCATCACGCTGAAGATTCAGCCAGAGCATCAAATCCCGGACACGGCGTGACATAGATGTGTGGAGATTTCTGGTGATATCTGCCAAATTCTTCTAGTTGCCGTACAGCCACATTCATGGGCGTGTTGAGACATTGCCTGCTGTTTGTTGTTCATCTTCGCCTCAGCGCTCTAGGTTACATCTTTTCCTATGCTCATTTTACATGTGAACTTTGTAAGTGCAATATTTGAAGATTTTACAAGAAATTGACTATGGTTTTAGACGTTATTGCACTAGTGGAGCTTTCTTTTATTGCGTATTGATGTTATTAACCCTACATTGGTAACTGTTCTACTGCCAAACACACGAGTGAGGCAACTACCTTTGGTGAGTTCATTACTCATAATGCTTAGTTCATACTAAGATTGTTACACTTACGGTGTTATGTGAAGATCTCTTCACTCTTGGAAGGATCGCCTAAACTACTTTGGCATCTTCTTGCATCATTTGTAAGACTTTTTCATGGTCTTTCATTCACTGATTTCCATTTTCTACACCATTTTTTCTGGGGTTTAATTTGTTAGCCCCAAGAGATCCACATTTTATTATTGTGGTGTTGATGACTTTTCGTTATTTCAATGAATTGCCCTGGCATGCCCTGTTCACTTTTAGTTTTCAGTGATCATGTTTACCATTCATTTATGTTATAAGCAGCTGCTTTTTTCTGTAGTATATAAATTTTGTCTTGCTTCCTCATTTTTTGTTTTCTCACTTTTTCTTTGGTGCAAGGGTGAACGAGTGTTTTTTATGTTTATTTAAATAACTTGATTTTCACACTTATTTTTTCACAGCTGCCTAAAATTTTAGCACAGTAATATATATATATATATATATATATATATATATATATATATATATATATATATATATATGTATGTATGTATGTGTATATGTATATATATATACTGAATAATTTAAACAATGGTTTGACAAAGGGTGTAAAGCGGGCCTGTAATGCAGGGCCTCACCCCAAACCATGCATCCGGCCGCCTGATCTACATGCGGGGCGGCGGACGCATAGATCCCATGACTGAATATTTGCTAGTGTCACACTGATTCTCCTACCAGCCAATCAGGACCCGTTTCACGATTGGACAAAAGGAGAAGCGATCCTATTGGCCTAGAAGGAGGAGGGAGGAGACACACGGCCACCGTGATGCAGAGGAGGAGACGCAGGGGAAGCCATCGCCCAGAGGGAAGCCCTGCTGACCCACCTGGGGGGGTGGCAGGTGACCCGACCCACTGGGGGGGGTGGCTGTGGGTGCACTGTTTGCCGCCCCTCCTAAAAATATATCAGCAGCCGCCACTGATGTAAAGGCCGTTTTTAATTGATTCCATATGCTATTGTCATTGATTTGGCATACTTGATATTATTGTATTTATATTACAGAAGAGAATTCAAAACATAATATAAACTGCATGAGGTACATTACAGCATTTATCATCTGACATACGACATGTAGTATGGAGGAGAAAAAACAGACTGATATGAATCAGATTGCATTGCATAAATGTTACATTTATGTTACATTTATTAAAACTGGATAGCATGAAAATATAAAGAATGACCTTTTTACTGTACTTTCACAGTATACAGGAATCTGAAGTACAACTGCTACAAGATGCTAAGCGATTCACACAGCAACTTGAACAACAGCAACATGAGCTGCAAAAAGTTGATCAATTTCCTGAGAGCTCCAACACAGAAGTATCCAGAATGAGACAGCAATTGCTGAAATATAACAACGATTTGCGTGAAGCAGAGGACAGAGAATATCGTCTGCAATTTAAACTTGACTGGTAAATGATCTTGAGTGAAAGCATATTTTTTCATTCTTTATTTTGCTTTTAAATATTTATAAATTAACATAGAAGTTGGCAAGATCTTGACACAGTGATCACCAGTCACAAAATATGGGGAGACATCACTATAATGGTACAGAAAGTCATAAAGCATCCTACCATAGCGATAAACATCTTACATCTGTTTTTTCCTTGTCAAAAGAAGTTTATTGAGTATACAATATTATAAAGATACATAAAGTAAGTTTACAAGGATCTATAAAGTAAGCTCATTGTTTTACAGTAACATCTGTTTTTTCAATAACCAACTCTTCTTACTAGCTATAGCCTAGAAAATTAAGAGTCAGGGATAGAGTGGCAACATTTTTCAGATGTAGCTATCTGTCTAACTGTGGATAGGCCAAAAGGAGAAGCGATCCTATTGGCCTAGGAGGAGGAGGGACGAGACGCACAGCCGTGATGCCGAGAAGGAGACCATGAGCATTGCTTGGAGAAACAGAGACTGGTTTGCAATGTCCTATCAAACTATAATGAAAATCCCTCATGGGGTTGAAATTAGGGAATGGTATTCTGAAGTAAATGTGTAATCTATCCACTAAAACCAAGTTTTACTGATATTTTTTCCCCTTTTTTTGTTTGAGAAAGCCAAGAAACCTTCCATTGTTTTGATTTCATTAATTTTGGGAAGTCATAGACTAATTGGTGAGGGAGCCGTCTGTTTCTAGTATAAGGGGATACAGGCTTTCACAGTGTTCAGGAGGTGTATCAAGAGAGACTTAAATCATAAAGTATAATCACCCAACTCAGTGCTACAGACATACAATACCCCAAAAATATCAATTCAATGTGCAATATCACTGCAGCGTTTAATTCACTATACCCAACATATGTAGCACACTATAACAATAAGAAAGGCGCTGTGAAGGCAAGGGTGTGAGATTGAGGAGGAAGGCCACAAGGTCATCGCCTAGACGTACATTAATAATTTTGAAGGAGATTTTCTTCACCTAATTCCAAAAACTGAATAAGATAGCCTGTAAGTACTGTATGTATGTTCAGTTATCCTAAAATAAATTACCATTATTTAATCCAAGGTATACATTTACTAGTCTTATGGTGTAAAAAATATCCAGTTTTATGCACTATTTCTGTGACGTGAAACTCTACACAAGTTTAACAGTGGTGCATTTTCTGAGCCAACAACTTAATTTCTAGCTTACGTAAACCATGGCAAAACATCAGGTCTTTAACGGGAATGGAACTTGATTTTGCTTCCTGGATATTACCCATTTCCAAGCCTAAAATACTCAGACTGGAAGTGATTAGTTTAATTGATCAGATTTTAAAATTCACAAAGTGAAATGCTGTTCTAAAAGATAAATGGTTTATGAGTTGAAGATTATTGTCTTTGGATATCCTTTTTTGTGGATTGGTTTCTACCTGATCCGATCATTACATTCAGAGGTTTTCACCAGATAGTAATGGTTTCTGACATCCTAGTAGGAATAAACTCCCTTCAACCTGGGAAAACTCCAAGAGTGGATGACTACCTATTATAAACCTACTGGAACAATCTGGCTCCTATATTGCAAAAGACCTGCTCGGAAGCATTGAAGCAATAATTTCTTTCAATCTCAATTATTTTTTTTCTTGTTCTGGCTGTACATCTTTGCATATCAGTTCCCCTGCCTGGGACTTCTAAAACACTGGTGGTCCACCTGATAATTCTGGGACTCCACCTGAAATTGTCAACAGCTCCAAAGAGCCTCAGATTATACTTAGATGAATGAGAAACAAAAATTGGCAGAAGACAAAGTATAGTGTAGCTTCCATTAGAATTTTCATTAACGATTGCCCTATAGTGTAATGATGTCATAAAATAATAATGATGCCTGGTTTAAAGATGGAAATATCTAAAAAACATTTTCAATACCACATGCCCTGCATTTTACAGTTCAAATGAATGGGATCAGAAATTGAAATGCATTAGTGATAATAAATGTATGCATTTATAACACACCAGGTGTGAATGAATTTTAACAAGACCTAACCTGTCGCAGCTGTGCCCAAAAAACAAGGACTTGTCAAGCACTGCTGCCTCTGGTTTCCAGTCATAGATCTCACACTGTAGATGTACATATTATATTTCTGGAATTTTAGGGCAATTACAGCCAAAAAGTATTTTTTTCAGGGTACTGCTTTGGCACATTTTACATCTCTATATATACACTATAATATAGCATATTATTTTTTAATATGCATTGTTTAATTTTTTTAATATAAGGAAAGACAGTAGAATAAAAGAATAAGTAAACACCACTGACATAATCAAGTACAAGTCAGCAGTAGGAAATAGGTCTTGCAGTAAAGTACAGTTTCAGTCTCATTTGGTATATTTGTGGCACTACACCAAAAATACCAAAGAACTGTATCATAGTGATCTGTTCACTTATGTCAATTTCTATTCAGCTAGGGAGGATAAGGAGTGTCAGCGTGGTTTGTAGAGATTTGGTAAAAGGAAAGGAGGAAGGCAGAGGGGAGGGAAGGCAAATGGGGAGGTGGAGGAGAAGGAGGATAAAATGGGAAGGGCTGTGTGCATTGGGGGGGGGGGGGGGGGTGGCAGGGGAATGGTCTCCGAAGCCACCCAATCAGGCGCCTCCAGATGCAGAAAAGCAAATCAGTGCCTCAAGATTGGGTATTATGTAGTAGAGATAGGTTGACTAAGGTGAATGTGAATGAATAACAGTAATGCCATATTTTCCTAAATTGGTCACTCTTATTCTAAAGGGAATGGGTTAGGTCCTCTGTTTCTTTTATTTCATTTATTTTCGTGAGCCATAGTTTTAGAGCAGAGGTCTCCAAACGTTCTAAACAAAGGGCTAGTTTACTGTTTTTCAGACATTGAGGGTACCTGTCTGTTGGTGTGAGTGGAAAATGGCCTGGCATCAATGGAAGTAAACAATGCCACATCATTGGTTTTAGTGGGAGAAATAGTGCCTCATCATTGGTGTCAGTGGGAGAAAGAGTGCCCCATCATTGGTGTCAGTGGGAGGAATTGTACCCCATTGTTGGTGTCCGTAGAAAGAATAGTGCCCCATCATTGGTATTATGGAAAGAAATGGTGCCCCATCATTGGTTTCAGTGGGAGGAATAAGGTCCCATCATTGATATCAGTGGGAGGAATAGTGCCCCATCATTGGTGTCAGTGGGAGGAATAGTGCCCAATCATTGTTGTCAGTGGGAGGAATAGTGCCCCATTGTTGGTATCAGAGGAAGGAATAGGTCCCATATCATTGGTTTCAGTGGCCCATTGTTGGTGTAAGCGAGAAGAATAGTGCCTCATGATTGATATCAGGGGAAGGAATAATGCCCCATCACTGGTATCAGTGGGAGGAATTGGGCCCCCTTTTTGGTGTCACTGGGAGTAATAGTGCCCCAAGGGTTGGATATAGGCAGTCAGACTGCTGCATCTGGCCACCGGCCACAGTTTGGAGATCACTGTTCTAGGGGAATGATTTCTTATAACAACATTATAGAAATTTATGGATGTGTAATAACATAACAAATCTGCACCTTTTGTGTTCATATTCAGTTATAAGTAAACCTGCTTTTAGACATCCCTAAACTAGTAACAGGACTGTAAGGTAGGCATGCATAGGTGCCTTCAAACAACTCTACATAGCTGTATGTACACCATGGAAGTCCCGAGAACCCTGGGGGACAACTGTGCATGTCTCAGCTGCAGCTCTGGAAGTTATGGTTTGATGTGGACTTTCCCTCCTCTTGTATTTTGCTATTAGTCATTGAGCCACCCTTTATATTTGGGGTTCAACAGTCAGGTGTGGGAGGCAAGAGAAAATAGCTTAAATTTTAGAACTGAATATGAGATTTGCATAAGTGAGCACCTCAGATTAGGAGCTAGAACATATCTAGCAGTATTTACAGGCATCCTTATATAGTAAATTTCATAGTCCTGTAAGTATTCGATGGATGTTAAGCACTGTCAGCACCGAAAAGACCCTCCATACTAAAGGAGAGCCGGGAACGTACCCGGCAGGTGCCGGCAGGGGCCAGCACAGAGGCGGGTAGAGACAAAGAGGTGCAGGCACCAGAAAAGAGTAGATAGGTGACAGTCAGGACGGGTTTGAGGGGGAAGTGCCAGGAAGGCCGATCCTGGGCTGGAGCATCCCAATAAGTACGCTCTATTGAGTGACATTGGTGAAACCAGTCAGTGACCAGCACTGCTGGAGCTAAGGGACTCTCCTAGCTGCCAGGGGAAGAGTGTCCTAAAGAACAATTTTAGGGACTTGGGAGCTAAATTGAGGAAAAGGACCTCCAAGGTAGTATTCTCAGGAATGCTACCAGTACATCAAGCCACACCAGAAAGGCAGAGGGAGATTAGGGAAGTAAACAAGTGGCTGAGGAGCTGATGTAGTAAGGAGGGGTTTGGGTTCCTGGAGGACTGGGACAACTTCTCAGTCGGTCACCAGTACTATAGAAGGGACAGACTGCACCTAAATGAGGAGGATGCAAATCTGTTGGGAGTAAAGATGGCCAAAAAGTTAGAGGGGTTTTTAAACTAGGTGACTGGGGGGGAGGGTCCAGAGGTAGAGATAGTCAGCGTGGAACATAGTCCAGAGGAAGTATTGGGGGCATTAGTGGTAGGTTCACTAAAGCACATAAACCCAAGGTAAGTATAGTAACAAGTCCTAGTTGCAATCTCGGAACACCCAATAAGAGGATAGTATGCTACTGGTCTAAACTACGTGGCATGTTCACCAATGCCAGAAGCCTGGCGGACATGGGTGAACTAGAGATACTGTTGTACGAGGATTTGGATTTTGTAGGAATTTCAGAGACTTGATTCAACAGCTCTCATAATTGGCTGTATACAACATGTACATGTGAGCGCTACAATCAACCAATTTGAAACAGTTAGAACCCCCCAAAAAAACATATATTGCTCTAATAGAGAGAGGATGAATAACTGAAGGGTAATTACATAAATATGATTTAAAAAATGATAAAAAATGAAACTGTAATAATATGATAATTAATCAGCACAAGCAGACTCTGAGCTGCTAAAGTCCAAACAAAACTAAATTTTAGTCCATAAGAAGCAACTGTAGAAGGCAGCCCTGTAGATTAGGATGAAGCAATCCTCTGGGTGCTGAAGGAGAAGAACAACAATGGCGCCACTCTAAGTGCAGTATTAAAAACTAATTTAATATATCTTTAAAATCAAGTACTCACAAGGGTACATGTAAACAGGCGTGTAGAAAATAAGTTGATAATGCCAGGTGTCCCAGGTAGGGTGTCCATTCACATCGTACGGTGGCGTTCTGGTTCATATGACAGGCTGCGCTGCTGGATGCTTGCTGTGTCCTGCCGCTGGAACGCACTGTTTTCGATCCGGGGAACAGGGTCACTTCCGGGTCCATGCAGGGATAGACTGATAGGCGACGCGTTTGCGGAGCTACGCTCCTTCCTCAGGCCTAACGTGACCTGTGATTGGTCAAAACTAATGTAGTCTAAGGCGGGCCTTGATTGGAGGGGAAAAACATCTATCAAACTCAGGCATAGATCTGTGAGCTGCAGCTACGTGCTGACATGTCAAATAAGGAGGTGAATGAAATGGTGTAAATAAAATACCTGATATGCTTGGAAATGGAAAGAATGAGAAATGGGAAAAAAAGAAGAAAGGAAAAGAATGGTATATGAATAATGATAAACATGCAAATACAAATAGAAATAATAAGCTAAAAAATAAAAATGACAATATTATATTATTAGTAAAAAATAAAATAATAATGGGAGTGCTACTAATAATGATGATGGAAAAAATAAAATAAAATATTGTATGGTTAGAAAAATAAAGTTAATATATTAGATCGGTAGAAAAATTGAGTGATGAAAATTATATAAAAAAAAATATATATATATATATAGAAGATCACATGTGAATGGGGAATTGTTGGAAAAAATAAAAATGAAAATAAGAATAAAAATAAAAATAAAAATACAAATAAAAATAAAAATAAAAATAAAAGTAAAAATAAGAATAATAGAATTGAAATAATGAAAATATATAAGAATAGATTTAGAAATGGGATAGGCAATAGGATAACATTAAGTATGCGCATAATCATGACAAAATGAAAATTAATATTTAAATAGCTATATATATGTGTATAAAAATAGTAGCTATAAAAATCAAGACTTACCCTGAAAATGGCTAAATGAAATTGTACGATACATGATTTCCAGATCATATTTTTAAAAATAAGGGTTGTAGTGGGGGAAATATAAGCGTAATATATACATATATACACACACACATATATATATATATATACATATATATATATATATATATATATGCCCGCCCAAATGCATGGACACACTTGTGTATTTCCTAATAAAAGTTGAATAATTAATAAGAAATAATAAAAAATGATGTACTAGCTGGCTTGGAGGTAGTGCTCGAGTAAAACATAATGACAGCATCACAATAGGAAAGAGCATGCATTCTTTTCCTTTCTTCTTTTTTTCCCATTTCTCATTCTTTCCATTTCCAAGCATATCAGGTATTTTATTTACACCATTTCATTTACCTCCTTATTTGACATGTCAGCACGTAGCTGCAGCACACAGCTCTATGCCTGAGTTTGATAGATGTTTTTCCCCTCCAATCAAGGCCCGCCTTAGACTACATTAGTTTTGACCAATCACAGGTCACGTTAGGCCTGAGGAAGGAGCGTAGCTCCGCAAACGCGTCGCCTATCAGTCTATCCCTGCACGGACCCGGAAGTGACCCTGTTCCCCGGATCAAAAACAGTGCGTTCCAGCGGCAGGACACAGCAAGCATCCAGCAGCGCAGCCTGTCATATGAACCAGAACGCCACCGTACGATGTGACTGGACACCCTATCTGGGACACCTGGCATTATCAACTTATTTTCTACACGCCTGTTTACATGTACCCTTGTGAGTACTTGATTTTAAAGATATATTAAATTTGTTTTTAATACTGCACTTAGAGTGGCGCCATTGTTGTTCTTCTCCCTCATAATTGGCTGGCAACCATTCAAGGGTATACCCTTTATTGCAGGGATAGTGAGGGTAAAAAAGGGGGAGGGTTATGCCTGTATATCAAGAATAATGTACAAGTGAATGTGAGAGATGACATCACTAAGGGAGCTAGGGAGGAGGTGGAATCCTTATGGGTAGAGCTCCAAAGGGATGAAGCTAAGGTGAAAATAATACTGGGAGTATGCTATAGGCCCCCTAACCTGAGGGGGGAGGGGGAGGTGGACCACTTATTACAATTTGGATTAGCAGCAAGGATGGGAAGTGTTATCATAATGGGGGATTTTATTTATCCAGACATAGACTGGGTGGAGGGAACCACGCATTCGTCTAAGGCTCGCCATTTCCTAAATGTCTTGCAGGACAATTTTATGGGTCAGATGGTAGACACACCAACTAGAAATAAAGCGTTACTAGACCTACTGATTGCCAACAATGCAGACCTGATCACTGATGTGGAAATATGGGGAAATTTAGCAAACAGCGATTACAGATCAATTGGCTTCAGTATAAATCACAAAAGTAGGAAACATGAGGGAAATACAAAGACACTGAATTTCAAAAGAGCCAACTTCTCTAAACAACGAACCTTGCTAGAAGATATAAATTGGGATAAAATCTTAGGAACAAAGAACACGGAGGCGAGATGGGTTCGCTTTAAGAGCATATTAAATAAGGGCATTAGCCAGTGCATCCCATTGGGTAATACATTTAAAAGAGCGAACAAAAGTCCTGGATGGCTTAACCCCAATGTAAAAATGCATATAAAAGCAAAAGAAAAGGCCTTCAAAAAATACAAGGTTGAGGGATTATCATCAACATTCAAACTTCATAAAGAATGCAACAAGAAATGTAAGGGTGCAATTAGAGCGACTAAGATAGAACATGAAAGACACATAGTGGAGGAGAGCAAAAAAAATCCCAAGAAATTCTTTAAGTATGTAAACAGTAAAAAAGGGAGGACAGACCATATTGGCCCCATAAAGAATGAGGAAGGACATCTGGTTATAAAGGATGGGGAGATGGCAAAGCTATTGAATTTATTCTTCTCTTCAGTCTTCACGAGGGAATTGGGTGGCTTCAGTAACCATGCCAAACCATTGGTCCTAATTTTTACTGACAGTCTACTGACTGGAATGGTACCAGCGGATTGGAGAAAAGCCAATGTAGCACCAATATTTAAAAAGGGCCCAAAATACATCCCTCGGAATTACAGACCAGTTAGCCTAACATCAATAGTATGCAAGCTCTTGCAGGGGATGAAAGGGACTATATACAAGATTTTAGTAATGAAAGTGGTATCATTAGCAGTAATCAGCATGGATTCATGAATAATCGTTCTTGCCAAACCATCTATTAACCTTCTATGAGGAGGTGAGTTGCCATCTAGATAAAGGAAGGCCCGTAGATGTGGTGTATCTGGATTTTGCAAAAGCATTTGACACAGTTCCCCATAAACATTTACTGTACAAGATAAGGTCCGTTGGCATGGACCATAGGGATTGAAAACTGGCTACAAGGGTGAGTTCAGAGAATGGTGATAAATAGGTAATTCTTGGAATGGTCAGGGGTGGGTAGTGGGGTCCCACAGGGTTCTGTGCTGGGACCATTCCTAATTAATTTGTTCATAAACGACCTGGAGGATGAGGTAAACAGTTCAATCTCTGTATTTGCGGACAATACTAAGCTAAGCAGGGCAATATGTTTTCCGCAGGATGTTGAAACCTTGCAAGAAGCTCTGAACAAATGAATGGGCTGGGCAACTACATGGCAAATGAGGTTTAATGTAGAAAATTTTTAAATAATGCATTTGGGTGGTAAAAATATGAATGCAGTCTATACACTAGGGGGAGAACCTCTGGGGGAAAATAGGATGGAAAAGGACCTGGGGGTCCTAGTAGATGATAGGCTCTGCAATGGCAGGCAATGCCACAAAGCAAACAGAATATTGGCATGCATTAAAAAAGGGATTAACTCCAGGGATAAAGCGATAATTCTCCCGCTCTACAAGACTCTGGTCCGGCCGCACCTAAAGTATGCTGTCCAGTTCTGGGCACCAGTCCTCAGGAAGGATGTACGGGAAATGGAGCAAGTACAAAGAAGGGCAACAAAGCTAATAAAGGGTCTGAACGACATTAGTTATTAAGAAAGGTTGCGGCCACTGAACTTATTCTCTCTGGAGAAGAGATGCTTGAGAGGGGATATGATACTAGTGACCCCACAATAGGGATAAAACTTTTTTGCGGAAGAGAGTTTAACAAGACACATGGCCACTCATTAAAATTAGAAGAAAAGAGGTTTAACCTTAAACTACGTAGAGGGTTTTTTACTGTAAGAGCGGCAAGGGTGTGTAATTCCCTTCCACAGGCGGTGGTCTCAGCAGGGGGTATCGATAGTTTAAAAAAACTGTTAGATAAGCACCTGAATGACCACAACATACAGGGATATACAATGTAATACTGACATTGTATTACTTTGTATACAACATAGGTTGGACTTTATGGACTTGTGTCTTATTTCAACCTCACCTATTATGTTAATCTAACAAAAAGTTGACTTTAATTATATTTATGGGCCTTTTTATCTTTGCTACCCTTTTTTAAAGTTTATGAATGTAAAACATCACATTTCCATAATGTATCCACATTGTGAAAGAACCAATTTCCATATAGGGATTACAGAATTAACTTTGTTCAGCTTGTAAACAGGTTGCCTACAGAAGCATTGGTTTTAGTTAGCGGCTGGCCCAGGATGAGGGGGAAAAGTTCATGTTTGTGCTGCTGTTCCCAGGCTTTGTGGATTCAGCCTACCCACAGTTATATAAAAAAGGGGGGAGAGCTGTGTTTGGAGTCTCTTTTTCGGGCCACACTAAGCAGGACATGTTGTGACTACTGTAGAGGAGGACTGCTGTGCTTTGCAGTCTATTGGATGCACCAGGAATCCAGAGATCAGCTAACACTTGGAGGATGTCTAAATGAACTATTACCTTTCTGGGGATATGCCTGGACAGCCAGGTAGGAATAGATAGGGTTTTTCTAATGCCAATGTTCATCATGGCCGCTATTGCTGAAAGACAAAAGTAAAGTGGCAACAACTGTTCTGAGCTTGGTCTGATGTTATTCAAAGGGGTGCATGTTGGTTCAAAAGAACTTGGGTCAGTAAAGCACATATGGGGTATGAAATAAAGTCACTACCAGAGGTATACTCAACAGGACAGGCAATGTAGTTGCTATGGGTAACCAAGGACTAGAGCAAGGTATATCACAGCCAGTCTTGAAGCGTGGTACCTGGTATAGGGGACGGGTCCTTCAGGGGGCGAGGGGTTCGATGTTCTGGCTCCCTCCCCAGTGGTTGGTTTTCCGTAGCAACAGGAACCGAACCCTTGTTACAGAGATCCATGACCTGGTCACATGGTAGGAGAGTGAAAGATTTAACAAATGCACGCATGAGGTCAGTACTATGTGCATGGCAGGACCCCCTTCTGTCACTAGGAGTGGGGTGGCAGCGGTACCCTGGACTGGTGGAGAGAGCATGGGCTCAGCAGCGTAACTTGTAATTCCAACATACATCAAGCTAAGGTGTATAGAGACACAGAACAACATGTTTCAGAGGACATGGCACATCTCTAAGTCGAGCAACTGCCATAATGTTAGATTCTCACTTGACCGCAGTTCATGGCGAAAGGTACCCCCCATGTGCAGGGCGAGTGGCCCCACCCACAAGCTACCTTCTAAGTAAAGCTCATTTTTAGCGTAGCACTAACATTGTGAACTATTGTATGCAGACAAACCCAAAAGTCACGCCACAGGTAATTCAAATCATCATATGCATGTCTTGAATATGCCCATTTCACACTAGTTTCTTTGGTATATGTTAAATATTCTAGTAAAGCTATGATTACAAATCAGCTTTGCTGAGTTTTAATTGTTCTTCCCTCAGAATGGTGACCCATTTATAATTTACTATTCAGAACATTGAATGTATAGAAAGATGTTTGGAATTATCAGATTTTCCGTATGGGTGAAGAGTAGGAAAGCCGCAACAATTGTTGCTTGTCCATTACATGTGTTATGAAGAATGCTTGACATTTTCATCGTCAGAGCAAATGCTCTTTGAGTCATATGATATTAAGACGATGCTTGACTTTGCTTCTTATACAAAAATCTATTGTTTTGCAGATGGACTATGTCATTCGTTATCTCATTACTTCCTATTTATTTCATATCCTAAAAAAATGTCACGTTTTAAATGAGATAATAACAATGACAATATTTCTGGTACATTATGAGTTGAAGTTTCATGTCAAGTGTATGACAGCTAATTCAAAAATTAAATGTCACAGTTAAATATACATCAGTACTTTGCCTAAAAATGTATTCATGTCTTCTGATCACCTAAATTAAATTAAAAAAAGCACCTCTACTGAGATATACTGTACAATATGCCCTACTGATAAACATATACACCTATTGAGGTTATTTTACGTATTAAAACATTGAAGTATAAATGCAGTCTCCATGCATTTGTAGCTTTGTTACTGTAATATCTTTTACATGTCTTGAAGCTATGATCTTTAACTCACTTTTTCCTTTATATCAAATACTGTTCCTGTTCTAAATGGTGTTTCTGGCTGACAGTTTTAGCAAATCTGCCTTGTCTGATGGATCATTCATTAAAGTGCATATATAGCACAAAATATTTTTTTAGTTTTGGATAGAGAAGGATTGGATTAGAACCTCTACAATCACCATCCAAAGGTTTTTTATTGCAGAGAGATCACAACACAAAGACTAATGCAATGTTTCAGAGTCACGCAGGACCCCTTCGTCAGGCATGACCTGACGAAGGGGTCCTGCACGACTCTGAAATGTTGCACTTGGCTTTGTGATGTGATTTCTCTGCAATAAAAACCTTTGGATGGTGATTGTAGATCCATGGTGTGCTGGAGAATATGTACACTTTTTTGATGTCTCCAAGATCCAGCTGGTAATTGCTACAGCACCCACCATTAATGAGCCTTGTTTTCCAGGAACGTGGGCGATAGGAATGTAAACAAGGATTAGAACCTCTGTCATGTTTTTTATTGCTGTCTGGGTCCCCACTAGGTAGATTTCCCATCTCTTATTATCTTGGCGACCTGTGTCACCAAATCAGAAAGTCACTGGAAAGTCTAAATGTTACAGTTGTCACCAGAACATAAGCAGTGTGGGAAAATGAGGATATCTGTTCCGTTGATAACAGTCTAAAAGGGCAGGGGCATAGCCAAAAATCACAGGGCTTTATAACAAAAATGGAACCTTTTGAAACTTTATTTTTGCGATACCCAGCACTTTACATTGCTGGCCATTGAATTATACTGCATCCCATATAGCAGCAGCTCTACTACTATGCCCCTGATAACAGCTCTCTTTACATTGGTGGTAAGAAAATGTCTCTTACTACATTGCTGCCCCCTGTTATATATTGATGGTCAGTGTAAATGCCTCTGTTATACACTGATGGTCAGTGCAATTAGGGTTCTGTTAAACATTGGCGGTAAGCTCAATCAAAGCCCTTGATATACCTTATACTATTGCAAAAGATTGACCTGCGGCATGTTCTTCTCAATGAAAACCTGTCAGTGTTGTGTGTTGGTGGTCAATGCATGCCCCGTTTTACATTGGTAGCCAATGCAATTGTAGCCCTGTCGTAACTGATGTTCAGTATAGTTCATCAGTGGTTATAGTAAACATGCCACTGTTGAACGTTGGTGGACAATGCAAACATATTCTTGTCATAAATTGGCGGTCAGTTTAAACATGTTGGTGTTGACAGTTAGTGCTCAGTGCAACCACAGACCTGTCATAGTTAGGGTTTCACGCAAAAGTATTCTTGTTATACCTTGGGGATATGTGCAAATGTATCCATGTTATCATTAGTGGTCAGTGCAAATTAAGGCCCTGTTGAAGTTATTGGTCATTATAAAGATAGCTCTGTCTTACGTTTTTGCTCAGTTTTAAGGTGCAAAAATGCCCTGTGCTATTGTAAATTGGCGGTTATTGCAAATGTAGCCTTAGGCTGGGTTCACACTGGAGAACGCATGGGCTCACAGCAGGAGTCCAGTGCGTCTCCATTCACTGCTTCAGGTATGATTTCGGTCTGAATTTTTGGCTGAATTTGGACATGAAATGGATCAAAAGACGCACAGGACTCCTGTGCAATTCACATCAGAGCCACTGTGGAGATGTGTGAACCGGCTCCATAGAGAGCCGGTCACAAACTTCTGCTATGCGAATTGGATGCGGAGAAATCCACATCCAATTCGCAGTAGTGTGAACCCAGCCTTAGATGTGCATTGGTCAGTGAAAATATAGGCCTGACACAGTTTGGTAGTCAGTAAAAACATAGCCCTGTAGCAGTTCAAACTTAACCCTATCACATCTTAGTGGTCAGAGCAAGTATAGCCCTGTGGTACCTTGATGGTCAGTGTAACCATATGCCCATTTACCGGTACATTGGTGGCCAGTGCAAATATAGCCCTGATATGCATTTGTGGTGAAAAATGTGTGCTACTCACAAACTTCATCTCTGCTGTCTTTTCTCAGCCCAGGCAGCTCAGCTCTTGTACATGCAGATGCCAGCAAAAAGCTCTGTGCCCAAGTAGCCACTGTATCCCCTGGACCATCTGAAACATTTATTGGCCCGAACGGGCAGGCCAATCTGAAAAAATCATCCTTTTTTCTCATGCCTGGCCATTTCACTATTTTGATAGCAACAGGGAGGGGATACCTAAGCTTAAGCTGGGTATACATTATTAGAATTTTGTGAGGCATTGTTTGTTGTAAGAAAGCTGCAAGAACATTGTTTCATTTTTCTAGTCATTAGTAGGGTCAAATCGAAGTTCATTTTCGACCACAGTGAAGTGAAAATTCAAAGGAACAGGATTTCTAACATTGTATGTGGTTTTCATTCTGTAAAGTACAATCATTGCAAAACTGAATGTTAAAAGCAAACAAAATCTTCAAATACTTTTTAACGTCATTGAAATGTTCTGATTTTTGTATGAATTTTCGTTTGAAATTCATCGAGTATATACCCAACTTTAGGGTAAGCAGCTTAATAAATACGCATGTTGTCACTTAAAAGTCCAATGTGATTGCTTTCCCTGAGCCTGATATCAGCCACATGGAGACTGCTATGGTGGTAGTCATAGCAGTCTCCATGTGGCTGATATCATCGGTAGTCATCGCAGGCACTAGCATTGAAGTAATACTAAAAAAGATTTTCAATCATGTCATGCTTATATAATGGTTAAATGAACATGTTAATTTGACCTTCATAAAGAAACCAGTTTACATAATTACATTTAAAAGAAATGTATGTAATTAAGTGTAATTAAAAATATGGTACTAACAAAGAAAATAAAGAAAAGAGTTGGAATAAACAAATCACTTTTTGAGCCAAAGGCATTTTTAGTCTTAGAAACATAGCTCAGTATTTAAAAAATGTAAGTAATTTAAGGTTAAAATGTACACAGGATCATAACCCAACCCATTAACTTGGCGTACGCTGAAGGAATTGAGGGTTTGGAATGACCTTGAAATATTCACTTAGTGAGTAGCATGGGAGCGTCCGTGGTAATATGGAATGGAGATAATTGTGATATGGTTAAAAATTGTGACAGTTAAGAATATTTTATCTGGAAAAAGAAGGGGACGTACTAAACTGCATATTGGGATGATGGGATGATTGGATTATTGGCTGCAATACTGAGAACTCTCACTAGATGTCAGTGTACCATATACACATATATATGGTAATGACTCTGTTGTTTCTCAAAATATGTTATTCTTTACTGCAGTGCTTGATACAATGTTGCAAGAGGCAGTTGCTAATGTTTAACTCTTCACTTGCTGATATATATGCAGCTGTACAACAGTTGCTGATATATATGCAGCTGTACAACAGGATACAGAAGTAATATAAAAATTACATTTGACCTGTTTTTGATGGGAATATGGGTAGAATTATTATTGCTAATGGGGATTATTGGAGGAATATCATGTTAACACCCGACAATGAACATATTTAATTAACAATAATAATATGCATATACTTTTTCTACATAGGGATTATGGGTGGAATATTGTAGTTAGACATACAAAGGAATATATTAAACCTATTTCTGATATAAATATGTATATAATTATTTTTCTACATGGGGATTATTGGTGGAATATTGTTTATAAATATACATAGCAAAATATTAAACCCATTTATGATATGAAGATGCATGTAATTATTTTTCTACATGGGGATTATTGGTGGAATATTGTTTAAAAATATACATAGCAACATATTAAACCCATTTCCAATGAGAATATGCATATAATTATATTTCTACATGTGGATTATTGGTGGAATATTGTTTATAAATATACATAGCAACATATTAAACCCATTTCTAAAGAGAATATGCATATAATGATTTTTCTGCATGGATATTATTGGTGGAATATTGTTTATAAATATACATAGCAACATATTAAACCCATTTCTGATGAGAATATGCAAAGAATTATAATTCTACATGGGGATTATTGGTGGAATATTGTTTATAAATATACATAGCAACATATTAAACCCATTTCTAAAGAGAATATGCATATAATTATTTTTCTACATGAGGATTATTGGTGGAATATTGTTTATAAATATACATAGCAACATATTAAACCCATTTCTGATGAGAATATGCATATAATTATAATTCTACATGGGGATTATTGGTGGAATATTGCTTATAAATATACATAGCAACATAATAAACCCATTTCTGATGAGAAAATGCATATAATTATTTTTCTACATGGAGATTATTGGTGGAATATTGTTTATAAATATACATAGCAACATAATAAACCCATTTATGATATGAAGCTGCATGTAATTATTTTTCTACATGGGGATTATTGGTGGAATATTGTTTATAAATATACATAGCAACATATTAAACCCATTTCTGATGAGAATATGCATAGAATTATTTTTCTACATGGGGATTATTGGTGGATTATTGTTCATAAATTTACATAGCAACATATTAAACCCATTTCTAAAGAGAATATGCATATAATGATTTTTCTACATGGGGATTATTGGTGCAATATTGTTTATAAATATACATAGCAACATATTAAACCCATTTCTGATGAGAATATGCATATAATTATAATTCTACATGGGAATTATTGGTGGAATATTGTTTATAAATATACATAGCAACATATTAAACCCATTTCTGATGAGAATATGCATATAATTATTTTTCTACATGGGGATTATTGGTGGATTATTGTTCATAAATTTACATAGCAACATATTAAACCCATTTCTGATGAGAAAATGCATAAAATTATTTTTCAACATGGAGATTATTGGTGGAATATTGTTTATAAATATACATAGCAACATATTTAACCCTTTTATGTTATGAATATGCATGTAATTATTTTTCTACATGGGGATTATTGGTGGAATATTGTTTATAAATATACATAGCAACATATTAAACCCATTTCTGATGAGAATATGCATATAATTATAATTCTACATGGGAATTATTGGTGGAATATTGTTTATAAATATACATAGCAACATATTAAACCCATTTCTGATGAGAATATGCATATAATTATTTTTCTACATGGGGATTATTGGTGGATTATTGTTCATAAATTTACATAGCAACATATTAAACCCATTTCTGATGAGAAAATGCATAAAATTATTTTTCAACATGGAGATTATTGGTGGAATATTGTTTATAAATATACATAGCAACATATTTAACCCTTTTATGTTATGAATATGCATGTAATTATTTTTCTACATGGGGATTATTGGTGGAATATTGTTTATAAATATACATAGCAAAATATTAAACCCATTTATGATATGAAGATGCATGTAATTATTTTTCTACATGGGGATTATTGGTGGAATATTGTTTATAAATATACATAGCAACATATTAAACCCATTTCTGATGAGAATATGCATATAATTATAATTCTACATGGGAATTATTGGTGGAATATTGTTTATAAATATACATAGCAACATATTAAACCCATTTCTGATGAGAATATGCATATAATTATTTTTCTACATGGGGATTATTGGTGGATTATTGTTCATAAATTTACATAGCAACATATTAAACCCATTTCTGATGAGAAAATGCATAAAATTATTTTTCAACATGGAGATTATTGGTGGAATATTGTTTAAAAATATACATAGCAACATATTAAACCCTTTTCTAATGAGAATATGCATATAATTATAATTCTACATGGGGATTATTGGTGGAATATTGCTTATAAATATACATAGCAACATATTTAACCCATTTATGATATGAAGATGCATGTAATTATTTTTCTACATGGGGATTATTGGAGGAATATTGTTTATAAATCTACATAGCAATATATTAAACCCATTTTCTGATGAGAATATGCATATAATTATAATTCTACATGGGGATTATTGGTGGAATATTGTTTATAAATATACATAGCAACATATTAAACCCATTTCTGATGAGAAAATGCATATAATTATTTTTCTACATGGGGATTATTGGTGGAATATTGTTTATAAATATACATAGCAACATATTAAACCCATTTCTGATGAGAATATGCATATAATTATTTTTCTACATGGGGATTATTGGTGGAATATTGTTTAAAAATATACATAGCAACATATTAAATCCATTTATGATATGAAGATGCTTGTAATTATTTTTCTACTTGGGGATTATTGGTGGAATATTTTTTATAAATATACATAGCAACATTTTAAACCCATTTCTGATGAGAATATGCATATAATTATAATTCTACATGGGGATTATTGGTGGAATATTGCTTATAAATATACATAGCAACATATTAAACCCATTTCTGATAAGAATATGCATATAATTATATTTCTACATGGAGATTATTGGTGGAATATTGTTTATAAGTATACATAGCAACGTATTAAACTCATTTCTGATGAGAATATGCATAAATGTTGCTATGCATATTTATAAACAATATTCCACCAATAATCCCCATGTAGAAATATAATTATATGCATATTCTCATCTGAAATGGGTTTAATATGTTGTTATGTATATTTATAAACAATGTTCCACCAATATTCCCCATGTAGAAAAATAATTACATGCATATTCATATCAGAAATAGGTTTAATATGTTGCTATGTATATTTATAAACAATATTCCACCAATAATCCACATGTAGAAATATAATTATATGCATATTCTCATTAGAAATGGGATTAATATGTTGCTATGTATATTTATAAACAATAATCCACCAATAATCCACATGCAGAAATATAATTATATGCATATTCTCATTAGAAATGGGTTTAATATGTTGCTATGTATATATATAAACAATATTCCACCAATAATCCCCATGTAGAAAAATAATTATATGCATTTTCTCATCAGAAATGGGTTTAATATGTTGCTATGTATATTTTTAAACAATATTCCACCAATAATCCCCATGTAGAAAAATAATTACATGCATATTCATATCATAAATGGGTTTAATATGTTGCTATGTATATTTATAAACAATATTCCACCAATAATCGCCATGTAGAAAAATAATTATATGCATATTCTCATCAGAAATGGGTTTAATATGTTGCTATGTATATTTATAAACAATATTCCACCAATAATCCACATGTAGAAATATAATTACATGCATATTCATATCAGAAATAGGTTTAATATGTTGCTATGTATATTTATAAACAATATTCCACCAATAATCCACATGTAGAAATATAATTATATGCATATTCTTATCAGAAATGGGTTTACTATGTTGCTATGTATATTTATGAACAATATTCCACCAATAATCCCCATGTAGAAATATAATTGTATGCATATTCTCATCAGAAATGGGTTTAATATGTTGCTATGTATATTTATAAACAATATTCCACCAATAATCCCCATGTAGAAAAATAATGATATGCATTTTCATATCAGAAATAGGTTTACTATATTGCTATGTATATTTATAAACAATATTCCACCAATAATCCCCATGTAGAAATATAATTATATGCATATTCTCATCAGAAATGGGTTTAATATGTTGCTATGTATATTTATAAACAATATTCCACCAATAATCCCCATGTAGAAAAATAATTATATGCATTTTCGCATCAGAAATGGGTTTAATATGTTGCTATGTAGATTTATAAACAATATTCCACCAATAATCCACATGTAGAAATATAATTATATGCATATTCTCATTAGAAATTGGTTTAATATGTTGCTATGTATATTTTTAAACAATATTCCACCAATAATCCCCATGTAGAAAAATAATTATATGCATTTTCTCATCAGAAATGGGTTTAATATGTTGCTATGTATATTTATAAACAATATTCCACCAATAATCCACATGTAGAAATATAATTATATGCATATTCTCATTAGAAATGGGTTTAATATGTTGCTATGTATATTTTTAAACAATATTCCACCAATAATCCCCATGTAGAAAAATAATTATATGCATTTTCTCATCAGAAATGGGTTTAATATGTTGCTATGTATATTTTTAAACAATATTCCACCAATAATCCCCATGTAGAAAAATAATTATATGCATTTTCTCATCAGAAATGGGTTTAATATGTTGCTATGTATATTTATAAACAATATTCCACCAATAGTCCACATGTAGAAATATAATTATATGCATATTCTCTTTAGAAATGGGTTTAATATGTTGCTATGTATATTTATAAACAATATTCCACCAATAATCCACATGTAGAAATATAATTATATGCATATTCTCTTTTGAAATGGGTTTAATATGTTGCTTTGTATATTTATAAACAATATTCCACCAATAATCCACATGTAGAAAAATAATTATATGCATATTCTCATCAGAAATGGGTTTAATATGTTGCTATGTAGATTTATAAACAATATTCCACCAATAATCCCCATGTAGAAATATAATTATATGCATATTCTCATCAGAAATGGGTTTAATATGTTGCTATGTATATTTATAAACAATATTCCACCAATAATCCCCATGTAGAAAAATAATTATATGCATATTCTCATTAGAAATTGGTTTAATATGTTGCTATGTATATTTTTAAACAATATTCCACCAATAATCCCCATGTAGAAAAATAATTATATGCATTTTCTCATCAGAAATGGGTTTAATATGTTGCTATGTATATTTTTAAACAATATTCCACCAATAATCCCCATGTAGAAAAATAATTATATGCATTTTCTCATCAGAAATGGGTTTAATATGTTGCTATGTATATTTATAAACAATATTCCACCAATAATCCACATGTAGAAATATAATTATATGCATATTCTCATTAGAAATGGGTTTAATATGTTGCTATGTTTTTTTTTTAAACAATATTCCACCAATAATCCCCATGTAGAAAAATAATTATATGCATTTTCTCATCAGAAATGGGTTTAATATGTTGCTATGTATATTTTTAAACAATATTCCACCAATAATCCTCATGTAGAAAAATAATTATATGCATTTTCTCATCAGAAATGGGTTTAATATGTTGCTATGTATATTTATAAACAATATTCCACCAATAGTCCACATGTAGAAATATAATTATATGCATATTCTCTTTAGAAATGGGTTTAATATGTTGCTATGTATATTTATAAACAATATTCCACCAATAATCCACATGTAGAAATATAATTATATGCATATTCTCTTTTGAAATGGGTTTAATATGTTGCTTTGTATATTTATAAACAATATTCCACCAATAATCCACATGTAGAAAAATAATTATATGCATATTCTCATCAGAAATGGGTTTAATATGTTGCTATGTATATTTATAAACAATATTCCACCAATAATCCACATGTAGGACTATAATTATATGCATATTCTCATTAGAAATGGGTTTAATATGCTGCTATGTATATTTTTAAGCTATATTCCACCAATAATCCCCATGTAGAAAAATAATTATATGCATTTTCTCATCAGAAATGGGTTTAATATGCTGCTATGTATATTTATAAACAATATTCCACCAATAATCCCCATGTAGAAAAATAATTATATACATATTTATATCAGAGATAGATTTAATATATTCCTATGTATGTCTAACTACAATATTCCACCCATAATCCCTATGTAGAAAATGTATATGCATATTATTATTTTTAATTAAACATGTTCATTGTCGGGTGTTAACATGATATTCCTCCAATAATCGCCATGAGCAATAATAATTCTACCCATATTCCCATCAAAAACAGGTAAAATGTAATTTTTATATTACTTCTGTATCCTGTTGTACAGCTGCATATATATCAGCAAGTGAAGAGTTAAAGCGGTTGTATACCCGCAATTTTTTTTTTTTTTTTAACCCTGTAAAGCAAAAGTCATAATGAGCTAGTATGCACCGCATACTAGCTCATTATGAAATACTTACCTTAGAACGAGGCGTCAGTATCTTACCTGGTCCACGCCGAGGGAGCTGTCATGTTGCCTCGGCGTGTCTTCCGGGTATCGCGGTTCCAGAGCTGTGAGTGGCTGGAGCCGCGATGTCATCACTCCCGCGCATGCGCGCGGGAGATTTCTTACTCGGCAAGGTCCGGCAGCTGCCGGGCTTCAGCCGAGAATCCCCTGTGCGCATGCGCCGCTGCAGTCAGCGGCGCATAGCAAGGGGAATATCTCCTAAACCGTAAAGGTTTAGGAGATATTTTTTTTACCTACAGGTAAGCCTTATTATAGGCTTACCTGTAGGTAAAAGTCAAAATAAAGACTATACAACCGCTTTAAACATTAGCAACTGCTTCTTGCAACATTGTATCAAGCACTGCAGTAAAAAATAACATATTTTGAGAAACAACAGAGTCATTACCATATATATGTGTATATGGTACACTGACATCTAGTGAGAGTTCTCAGTATTGCAGCCAATAATCCAATCATCCCATCATCCCAATATGCAGTTTAGTACATCCCAAAAGAAGCACGTTTTTTTTTTTAATAGAGTATCCATAAACCCAGCAAGTCAGTAGCCCGGGAAGCCTTGTTCTTAATTTTCCATAATGTTATCGTAAATTGTTACCACTTTACAGCAACTGCAAACACTAATTTGTCAATCATGTCATTGGTCAGAATTATAAATATTGTTTTAGAGAGCACACCTTATATATTATTGCTACTGGTTTATACAGTGGGGAAAATAATTATTTCAACCCCCTGCAGATTTTGTAAGTTTGCTCACTTACAAAGAAATGAAGGGTCTATATTTGTTATTATGGGTGCATTTTAAATGATAGAGACAGAATATCAACCAAAAATCCAGAAAAAAACACATCAATTGAGTTGCAGTTCAGTGAGTACATAAAGTATTGATCCCCTATCCACCATTAATAATCCTGGCTCCCACAGACTGGCTACAGTATGTGCTCATGTGGTACACAGATTAGTCCTGTCAATTTAAGAAGGTGCTCCTAATGACAATTTGTTTTGTGTATAAAAGACACTAGTCCACAGAATCTCTTTCTTCCACTCAAACCTCACCATAATGGGCAAGACCAACAAGCTGTCAAAGGATGTCAGGGACAAGATAGTAAACTTGCACAAGGCTGGAATGGGCTACAAAGACCATCAGCAAGAAGCATGGTGAAAAGGAGACAACTGTTGGTGCGATTATTCGCAAAATTAGGAAATACAAAATAACCATCAACCGCCCTCGGTCTCTGGAGCTACATGCAAGATTTCGCCTCATGGGTTAAGGATAATCATGAGAAAAGTGAGGGATCGGCCCAGAACTACAAAATGATCTCAAGGCAGTAGGGACCACAGTCACCAAACAAACCATTGGTAACACAATACGCCAACATGGATTGAAATCCTGCATTGCCCGCAAGGTCCCCTACCTCAAGAAGGCACATGTACAGGCCCGTCTGAAGTTTGCCAATAAACATCTAAATGATTCAGAGATGGATTGGGAGAAAGTACTGTGGTCAAATGAGACCAAAATTGAGCTCTTTGGCATTAACTCGTCTTGCTGTGATTGGAGGAAGAAAAATGCTGACTATGACCCTAAGAACACCATCCCTACAGTCAAGCATTGAGGTGGAAACATTATGCTTTGAGGCAGTTCCACTGCTAAAGGTACAGGTCAACTTTGCCGCATTGAGGGACCAATGGACGGGGCCATGTATTGCAAAATCTTGGATGAGAACGTTCTTCCCTTAGCCAGAACACTGAGGATGAGTTATGGATGTGTCTTCCAGCATGACAATGACCCAAAATTTACCACCAAGGCAACAAAGGAGTGGCTCAAGAAGAAGCACATTAAGGCCATGGATTGGCCTAGCCAGTCATCAGACCTTAATCCTATAGAAAATTTAAGGAGGTAGCTGAAAATTTGAGTTGCCAAGCGACAGCCAAGAAACCTTAGGGATTTAGAGAAGATCTATAAAGAAGAGTGGACCAAAATCCCTCTTGCGATGTGTGCAAACCTGGTAACCAACTACAAGAAACGTCTTACCTCTTTGCTTGCCGTCTTGCCAACATGGGGTTTCGCCACCAAGTACTAAGTCATGTTTTGCTTGGGGATCAAGTACGGTACTTATTTTACTCACTGAACTGCAACTCAATTTATAACATTTGTATCATGTGTTTTTTCTGGATTTTTTGTTGACATTCTGTCTCTATCATTTAAAACACACCTATGATAAAAATTATACCCTTCATTTCTTTGTAAGTGGGCATTGTCAGTCTGGTGTGAGGATAGTGTTGGATATACTAGCAGATTTAGATACAATAACAAATTGAAGCCAAGCTCCAGCTAACACTTTTCAAGCAGTTACTGCAATAGTTTTGTTCATTTTGGGATAAAGGTTTTATATAAACAAATCAAAGCTTACCATTTTAAGCACCCCTGTCAGTGTTAAATAGTTTGTCTTAACCCTCTAACTGTCACTTTTGCTGGACAGCTTGTTAATAAAATAAAAGAAAGAACGCTTAAAAAATAATGTAGATAGCACATGTAAGGATTAAAGCTGAAATATAATAAATGTTTGCTTTTGGGTTCAATACAACTTTAACTGGTTATTATAGCAGGTGCTGGTAGTAGGCCCGGGTAAGCCATATCTACAGTAGGGCACCTTTAAAACTCAAGATCTGGGCCACTAGAGCAGCATTAATCTATGGTGTGAACCTAAAAGGATAAGTGCACCCTAACACTAAAATCTCTACATCTACTGACATCCGCGAACTAACACTAACCTATCTAGTCCTGCAAAGTGGAAATCAGTATACATACCTTTTTTGAAGCTGCTCCAACCCGATCCTATGCTGAGCTGTCAGCTGCGGCTTTGCTGTGGAGGCGGGTGCAGAGGACTCATCCAACAACGGAAGCCCCATAGTAATGCCCCGTACACACGGTCGGACTTTGTTCGGACATTCCGACAACAAAATCCTAGGATTTTTTCTGACGGATGTTGGCTCAAACTTGTCTTCCATACACACGGTCACACAAAGTTGTCGGAAAATCCGATCGTTCTAAACGCGGTGACGTAAAACACGTACGTCGGGACTATAAACGGGGCAGTGGCCAATAGCTTTCATCTCTTTATTTATTCTGAGCATGCGTGGCACTTTGTCCGTCGGATTTGTGTACACACGATCGGAATTTCCGACAACGGATTTTGTTGTCGGAAAATTTTATAGCCTGCTCTCAAACTTTGTGTGTCGGAAAATCCGATGGAAAATGTGTGACGAAGCCTACACACGGTCGGAATTTCCGACAACAAGGTCCCATCACACATTTTCAGTCGGAAAATCCGACCGTGTGTACGGGGCATAAGTCTATGGGTGACATCACTTCCCTTTCATTTCACAGCCGTTGTCGGCTGTGTCCTTTGCAGAGCTTCCACTGCTGGAGACCGGACCAGATCGGCTTCAAAAAAGTTATGTATACTGATTTCTTCTTTATAGGGCTAGATAGGTTAGACGTATATTGTGGATGTCTGTAGATGTATCGATTTTAGTGTTAGGGTGGACTTATCCTTTAGCACATAATGGGGTCACTGCAGTATTAGCATTAGAAAATGGTATGCAATATGCAGATTGTTCTGGATTTAGCATACTATACTGTCATTAGCAAAGGTAGTTAAAGTTGTAGTGCCGTTTTTGTTATTTCATCTACTTAAGTGCTACTTTTACAAAAGTTATTTTGAATAGGAATATGGAGAGCATTCCCCATACCTCCTAATCATGGCCTGAATGTATACTTTCCAACAGGTTACAAGAGGAGAAAACACTGCTGGAAAGAGAATATGAACGACTGCCTAAAATTGGGGTAAAGTAACAACAAATTATAAGCTATTTTTTAAAATTCCATTACTGAATTTACTATTACTAACTCATACAAGTAAGGCATGCCATGGCTTAACCACTCTGTAAAGAATCTTTCCTAAACTGAGAGACAAATCTTCTTTCTTTCATACACACTGATGTTCCTTAAAGGGTAAGTGTCAGGATGATCCTGCCAGGCGTTCTAGACTTGCTGGTGCGCGATTGCGGGTGCGCATGTGCACGCGCACTGGAGCACGCCCACTAACGCCAGGCGGGCTATTTAAACCAGACTGACACACAGGGACTTTGCTGTCTGCTCTACAGTGTTCTGTGTGTTCCTGATATCTGAAATCTGTTCCTGTGCTTTACCCGGCTTGCCTCTGACCATCCCTGCCATCTGCCTGCACCTGACTTCAGCCTGCTTGCCTCTGATCAGCCCTGCCATCTGCCTGCACCTGACCCTTCCTTTCCGCCCCATCGAGCCTACGACTGCCCCATCGAGCTCCTTCCAGGAGCCGAATCTTCCCTTTAACTGAAGGGAACACTAAAAGAATACATCGATGAGAATCTAAAGAAAGGGTTCATCTGTCCATCCACATCCCCGGCAGGTATGGGCATCTTTTTTGTAGAAAAGAAGGATCACACCCTACGGCCTTGCATAGACTATCGCGAGCTTAACAAAATCACTGTTAAGAATCGCTACCCTCTCCCCTTGGTACCTGAGCTATTCCAGAGACTGGGAGCCGCCACTATTTTTACCAAGCTAGATCTCCGGGGGGCCTACAACTTGGTCCGTATCAGTGAAGGGGAAGAATGGAAGACCGTTTTTCGCACCCGATTTGGGCACTTTGAGTACTTGGTAATGCTCTTCGGCCAGGACCACTTGGATCTGTTTGTCATCGTCTACCTGGACGCTATCTTAATCTTCTCCTCTTCTCTGGATTCCCATCGCAGGCACGTCAGATGTGTGTTAACTCGGCTCCAGCAGCATGGCCTGTATGCCAAGTCTGAAAAGTGCGAGTTTTAGCAAGAGAGTATTCAATTTTTGGGACTAATCATTTCTATAGAGGGTATCAAGATGAACCCTCAAAAGATTGCTGCAATTCTTGATTGGTCAGCTCCCACAGACAAGAAAGGAATCCAACATTTCGTAGGACTTGCCAATTTCTGCCAAAAGTTTATTAAAGAATTCTCAGCCATCATCAACCCTATCACCCAGCTAACCAAACAAGGAATCCGCTTCCATTGGTCCCCAGAGGACCAAACTGCCCTTGAGTCCCTTAAAAGACTGTTCACCTCCGCTTCTGTAATTGAAGCATCCTGACTCGACCCTACCATTTGTTCTGGAAGTAGACACTTCTGAAATCGCTGTGGGAGCAGTACTTTCCCAACGACAGGGGATCAAAGCCCTGTTACACCTGGTAGCTTTCTTCTCCCGTAAGTATCAACAGCAGAAAGAAATTACGATGTGGGAGACCGAGAACTACTGGCAATAAAATCTGCACTGGAAGAGTGGCGATACCTGTTAGAAGAAGTGGCCCATCCAATCTTGATCTATACAGATCACAAGAATCTGGAATATCTGAAGTCTGCAAAAAGTTTGAAGCCACGACAAGCCAGGTGGGCATTATTATTCTCCAGGTTCTCTTTTTATGTCACCTACCGGCCGGGCTCGAAGAACGCAAAACCTGATGCCCTGTCTAGGAGGTTTCATAAATCTAAAGAAACCTCTCCTCTGGACACTATTCTTTCCCCAGGAAATTTTCTTCTGGTACAAGAAGATTTGCTTTCCTGGATTAAGCAAGCCTCCGTGGGGTTGGCACCTCCCATTGAAGCTGAGTTTCAAGCAAAGGATGGTCTCTTCTGGTACAAGGGCAATATTTTTGTATCTGAAGGCCTACGGGTCACTATACTGGAATTTTGCCATAATCATGCACTAGCCGGACATTTTGGCATAACCAAAACTGTTGACCTTGTGCAACGCACCTTCTGGTGGCCTCAAGGAGTTGGAGACTGCAAGAGATACGTGGAATCCTACACCACCTGCATCCGGAGCAAGAACAGTAGAGCCAAGGCCTCGGGGTTGTTAAAACCATTGTCTGTCCCAGATAGACCGTGGAAGATGTTATCCATATACTTTTTTGTCGAATTGCCCCCGGCAGAGGGTCATACCACTATCTTCGTAGTGGTAGACCTCTTATCTAAAATGGCAAATGGCAAATGACTTCATTCCAATGAAAGGTACTCCCTCAGCTCCCAAAACAGCTCAAATATTCATCAGAGAAATCATTAAACTTCATGGAGTACCGGCCAACATTGTTTCGGATTGGGGAGTACAATTTACTTCCCGATTCTGGAAAGCTCTGTGTGAGACTCTAGGAATTGAGCTATCGTTGTCCTCTGCCTACCATCCTCATTTTCCCAAGAAGACTGGATCTCCCTGCTCCCATTGGCCCAGTTTGCTTACAACAATTTCATCCATTCCGCTATGAAACAAACACCATTTTTTGCCAATTATGGCTTTCACCCATCATTTTCGCCTAACTCCATTCCTGAATGCTCTGTACCAGCGGTCCATGAAACAATACATTTTTTCTGCTCTAAAAATCAACTATTACAGGAAACCATGACAGGGACACAGGAACACAATAAAGAAGTCTTTGACAGGAAAAAACTAGGAGAATTAGTACTTGAACCCGGTAACCTAGTATGGTTAGCCACAGTGAACCTAAAGTTGGCTTGCTTATCAAGGAAGCTGGGTCCTAAGTTCATGGGTCCATTTCCCATAAAAAGGAAAGATAAACGAGGTAGCCTATGAACTGGAACTCCCGGATTCACTCAAGATCCATCCGGTTTTTCACGTATCATTTCTGAAGCCTTCTGTTCCCAACCCTTTTCCTGACTGAAATGTGGATCCTCCTGACCCTGTAATAGTGGACAGAGAGGTGGAATTCGAAGTGGAAGCAATCTTGGATTGCAGGAAGAGAAATAATCAAATCCAATTTTTGATCAAATGGAAGGGCTACGGTCTGAGGAGAACTCATGGGAACCTGAAGGCAACATCCATGCCAAGAGTCTGATTCAGTCCTTTAAGAGATCTCATCCTGAGAAGTTGGCCCAATTGGGCATCCGGAGGCTGCCCCTGGGGACTGGGCAATGTCAGGAAGATCCTGCCAGTAACAGGCATTCTAGACTTGCTGGTGCGCTATCGTGGGCGCCAATGCCCTTGTATGAGCGCGCACGCGTGCCCACTAACGCCAGGCGGGCTATTTAAGCCAGACTGACACTCAGGGAAATGAGGAAAAAACTAAAATCTTCCCAGTCTCACAATAAATTCAATAGATAAATAGTGTCCACATGTATACGTCCATAGAGAAAAAAATGTGTATCGCATTAACACATGTGGGGCATGATCTCACAGTCATATACATATAAGGGGTTCAAGGATCCAAAAAATGATAGGTCCACAAGCAGGGCTGCCTTCATCAAGAAGCGAAACCACATTCCAATCCTAAGGAGAAACAGAAGAGAGAGGCGCCTCTGGGTGTAGACTAAAAACAAGTTTTATTCATAAAAGGATAATGATGATCAAACTCACATATTGAAGGTCATCAGTAAGGCATAAAATAGTAAGCAGATACTGAAGAGGACATCATCCATCAGAAATTCAAGTCAGTCAAACAGCTCCTGGCGGGGGGCTCTGCCTGTGTGTGAGGAGAGGTACCGCTGAGATGTATGGCCGGCCGCAGCGGTGACAAGTCACAGTACTAGGCGAAGAGCGTGGAGGAACGTAAACATCCGGCGAGGAGCGATGACGTCATGGATCGAGCGACGCGTTGCAGGGCGTACGGGCTGTGGTGACGTGACAGCCGCGCCCCTTCATCAGGCTGGAGATGGATGGGATAGGGCGGCTTAAAAAGTGGGAGGTGGGAGGGAGAGCCAGAGCAGGAAATGTGGTGATTGGTGTGGATGGAAAAAGGGGAGGGACGGGACCGGGACTACAGGAAATATCGGAAATTCAAGTCAGTCAAACAGCTCCTGGCGGGGGGCTCTGCCTGTGTGTGAGGAGAGGTACCGCTGAGATGTATGGCCGGCCGCAGCGGTGACAAGTCACAGTACTAGGCGAAGAGCGTGGAGGAACGTAAACATCCGGCGAGGAGTGATGACGTCATGGATCGAGCGACGCGTTGCAGGGCGTACGGGCTGTGGTGACGTGACAGCCGCGCCCCTTCATCAGGCTGGAGATGGATGGGATAGGGCAGCTTAAAAAGTGGGAGGTGGGAGGGAGAGCCAGAGCAGGAAATGTGGTGATTGGTGTGGATGGAAAAAGGGGAGGGACATTTCCTGCTCTGGCTCTCCCTCCCACCTCCCACTTTTTAAGCCGCCCTATCCCATCCATCTCCAGCCTGATGAAGGGGCGCGGCTGTCACGTCACCACAGCCCGTACGCCCTGCAACGCGTCGCTCGATCCATGACGTCATCACTCCTCGCCGGATGTTTACGTTCCTCCACGCTCTTCGCCTAGTACTGTGACTTGTCACCGCTGCGGCCGGCCATACATCTCAGCGGTACCTCTCCTCACACACAGGCAGAGCCCCCCGCCAGGAGCTGTTTGACTGACTTGAATTTCTGATGGATGATGTCCTCTTCAGTATCTGCTTACTATTTTATGCCTTACTGATGACCTTCAATATGTGAGTTTGATCATCATTATCCTTTTATGAATAAAACTTGTTTTTAGTCTACACCCAGAGGCGCCTCTCTCTTCTGTTTCTCCTTAGGATTGGAATGTGGTTTCGCTTCTTGATGAAGGCAGCCCTGCTTGTGGACCTATCATTTTTTGGATCCTTGAACCCCTTATATGTATATGACTGTGAGATCATGCCCCACATGTGTTAATGCGATACACATTTTTTTCTCTATGGACGTATACATGTGGACACTATTTATCTATTGAATTTATTGTGAGACTGGGAAGATTTTAGTTTTTTCCCCATTTCCCTGCTTTTGTTTTTGTTGTTATTATTGTCATCTCCAGTTCTCTGCGCCTTTACTTGCATACTGTAATTTTTTGAAACCTCTTGTGCTGCATACTGGTTATTATATAATTACAACAACTTTCATATTACTCCCCCTCCAGCCGTCCTTCTCTTCCCCCCTTTAACCCCCCCCCTCCCTTCCCCCTTTTTTTCCCCTCCCCCCCCCCCTCTTTTTTCCCCGATCTTATCTTTATTATCATTCTTTTCTTTTCCTTTTTTTCTTTTTTCTTTTTATTTACTGGCTTTACGGCGTCTGATCATATATAATCATGGATATTGTTTCTGCCATTACAAGCAATAGGTATGCGACCCTTGAACAAATGTATACCTTACTTTCCCCTATTACTTTTTCAGATACTGTGAAACTTTCAGGTAAAACACGCCACAGTTTGTGTGGCAAATTTAAACAACTCGAAAGAGTAATCCACACCACCAACTTCCAGTGGTGGGATAAATTCTTTTTACAACAATATATTGATGTGAAAATTTCACCTAGGGGATTACGAGTAACCAAAGACTGTCCCAGTGGTTTTAGCACAGATAAGACGAGAGAATGGGCCAATATTGCAGAATTCTGCACGACCAAATGGATGGGAATACTGATTTCCCATAGAGCCTATAAGCTCAATACCCTTACCCAGCAAGTTCAAGCTATTATTAAAGATATTGCCAGTTTTCAAGTTCATATTCCACAACCATGGCTTGAGATACTGAAGGAGAAAACCAAAAAAGATGAGGATGCTTTTATTGATGTCAAGATGGGGAAATTTAAACGTGATTTGGAGGATTACAACTCCAATAAGGTTTTCTCATGGAATAAAAAGAACAAATCTATACCTAGCATGACCACCTCACATTCATCTGAACAGAATGGATGTGATCAGGCACTTTCTAATCCCTCCATTCCTTCCCTGCTGGATATCAAACCATATGATGCTGTTATTCCTGTTAGACAGCTCAAGAATTCCTTGATCCATTCTTCTTCTCGTCCATCCTCCCCACGCACTTCACGTGTTTCCAGATTGCCCAATATTTCCAAACATTCGTCCAAAACGCCAAATAAACAGGCCCTCCATAAACATAAGAATAAAAATCTGGAACTGATCAATGCTCTCAACCAATTTTATAATAGATCTAGCACTCCCTGTAGTTCCTCACTTACTCTTTTTTCCTACTCAATCCAAAGGTCCATATATAGAGAGTTTCTATAGAGTGGTCTATGCTGATCTAATAAAAATGTGCAACCATACATCCAAAGCTCATAACCTCTCACCTTCTGAAATCACAGCGCTGAACCACCTTACTCTTGCCAAAGACTTGGTGATCAAGTCAGCTGACAAGGGGGGTGGTATAGTGTTGCTCAATAGGTCTGACTACTTAAGGGAATCATATTGACTCCTTTCAGATAGAGCTACTTATGCTAAACTTAAGAAAGACCCCACTGCAGAATTTGCACTGGAGGCCGATACCCTTATAAACACTGCTCTGAAAGAAGATATCATCACGAAAACAGAAAGCTCATTCTTGCGGAAATCTTTCTACCAAATCCCTTATTTTTATTATCTACCCAAGATTCACAAAAGCCTAGTAGATCCTCCTGGCAGACCTATTGTAGCAGCGATGGACAGCGTCACCACGGGTTTCAGTTTGTACATAGACCAATTCTTACAGCCCATAGTTTCATCTTTACGGTCATACATACGTGATGGAACGCATCTCTTAGAACTCCTGTCTTCTTATAGATGGGAGTCCTCTTATGTATGGCTTTCACTCGATGTATGCTCTCTGTATACCTCTATCCCACACCAGTTCGGATTGATGGCTTTGGAGCAATTTTTATCTACGGATCCTTTAATGAACATGCGTCAGGCCAGATTTATCATAGAGGCCACAGAGTTCTGCCTGACGCACAATTATTTTACTTTTAATGTAGATTTTTATCAACAAATACAGGGTACGGCGATGGGAGCTAACTTTGCTCCGTCCTACGCCAATTTAGCTATGGGCTTTTGGGAAAACGAATACATTCATAATCACAACCCCTTTGCAGCCAACATAGTGTTTTTTGGTAGGTACATTGATGATCTGATTATCATCTGGGATGGTGACTCCGAGCTCATTACTCCTTTTGTGAAACACTGCAATGATAATCCTTATGGACTTTCATTCACATCAGTCACAGATTGTGCCACCATAGCCTTTTTGGATTTAGAATTGGGTCACGAAGGTTCAGTTATCACCTCTAAGAATTACACCAAGCCTACTGCAGGCAACTCGTATTTGCACTACAAGAGTTGCCATTTTCCAAAGTGGATCACCAACATCCCAAAAGGGCAGTTTTGTCGTCTTCGACAAAATTGCACAAAAGATTCGGATTACACTGCACTTAGTGCTAATCTTAAAAGGAAATTTCTGGATAAACAATACCCAGGGCCCTTGGTTGATGAAGCCTACAATTACTACCTTCATGGCAAACCTCCCAGAGACAATACATCTCCTAAAGACTGTTCCAGCAGATTTGTAACTACCTTTCATCACAAATTTAAACATATGGAAAAAATTCTATCTAAACATTGGGATATTTTACAACAGGATCCCCACCTCTCAGCCGTACTACCTTCACATCCCAAAGTCACATACCGTAGGGCCCCTAACTTAAAGAGTAAAATTGCCCCTAGTAAGCTCAGATCCACTGTACCTTCTCCTGCTGCACCTATACTAATACCTCTGGTGGGTATGTATCAGTGCCACAAGGCCTTGTGCAAAACTTGCCATTTCGTCCATCATGGTCAGAAGTCTTTTGTTACTAAAGGTAAAACCTATATGTTAAAAGACTTCTTCAACTGCTCATCAGACTTCGTAGTCTATGGTCTGAGTTGCCCATGCGGACTGATTTATGTAGGCCGTACCATCAGGGCTCTCAGACAGAGGTTCGGTGAGCACAGAAGGCTAATTGAAGGTGGCACTGATCCACACAGTGTCCCTAGACACTTTGCGGTGGCCCACCAGAGCTCGACAGCGGGACTCAGGGTATGGGTAATTGAGCAAATCCCCAGATCCCTGTCTCCCGCTGAAAGATTCAAGAAGCTCTGTTCCCAGGAAACTTTTTGGATATACACCTTAGATGCCCTATCGCCAGGAGGAATTAACGAAAGCATAGAGATCTCCACTATCCTGTAAAAACTTTTTTATACACATATTCCTTTTAATAAGTTTGTTTTGCTTTTTACTTGATTTTTAGCCTTTTTAGGTTTTGTGTGAATATTTTTAGATCTTGTCTTGCGTCTGTGTGTGCTGTGTGCGTGCGCAATTCTGCATGCGCATACATGCACACACATATGCAATAACAATAATAATTTCTATTAATCATCATCCATTTAGTGATAATTAGATTTCTCCTTCAATTAATTAATTGTGTGTTTTTATATAAGGCCTGATTTGTGTGTGACAGAGAGATACATGCCCATTTCCTTCCCTCTTCCCCCCCCCCCCCCTCCAGTTCTATTACAATTATTCTCCATATTATAATTATTTTCCATATGCATGGACATATATACTTACATATATATGTTTGCCTTTTCCTCCCCTCCATAGACTCATTATACCCATGTATTCATTTATATTAACAGATATCCATTTTTACATATACTTGCCCTTTTCATTGCACAATTTATATTTTCATATATTCTCATCATTATTATCACTCATACATTCATATATTTTTTCTCTTATTAGTTTCTTTAGCCATATACCATCTCATATCGATTTATTTATATGTATTTATATATATTCATATATCATAGTCTTTTCCCAGCCACACACCCTCTGTACCAATTGAACCTTTTATTTTTATTTTCACATTAGTCTTTTTTCTTTTCTTTTCATATAATCGCCTCCTGATCATTGTCATGCTTTCTTGCTATACACCCCACTGCTGACACTTCTGATCGTTTTTCTGACTATTTCCTGTAGTCCCGGTCCCATCCCTTCCCTTTTTCCATCCACACCAATCACCACATTTCCTGCTCTGGCTCTCCCTCCCACCTCCCACTTTTTAAGCCGCCCTATCCCATCCATCTCCAGCCTGATGAAGGGGCGCGGCTGTCACGTCACCACAGCCCGTACGCCCTGCAACGCGTCGCTCGATCCATGACGTCATCACTCCTCGCCGGATGTTTATGTTCCTCCACGCTCTTCGCCTAGTACTGTGACTTGTCACCGCTGCAGCCGGCCATACATCTCAGCGGTACCTCTCCTCACACACAGGCAGAGCCCCCCGCCAGGAGCTGTTTGACTGACTTGAATTTCTGATGGATGATGTCCTCTTCAGTATCTGCTTACTATTTTATGCCTTACTGATGACCTTCAATATGTGAGTTTGATCATCATTATCCTTTTATGAATAAAACTTGTTTTTAGTCTACACCCAGAGGCGCCTCTCTCTTCTGACACACAGGGACTTTGCTGTCTGCTCTATAGTGTTCTGTGTGTTCCTGATATCGGAAATCTGTTCCTGTGCTTTACCCGGCTTGCTTTCGATCATCCCTGCCATCTGCCTGCACCCAACTTTGGCCTGCTTGCCTCTGACTATCCCTGCCATCTGCCTGCACCCAACTCCGGCCTGTCTGACTTTTCTCTTCTGGCTGCTCCTTTGGTCCTTCTGCTGCCCGACTGATAACCGACCCGGCTTGTCTGACCTTCCCGAGTTCCTGAAGGAATCTTCCTGCAGTCTGCTACACTTGTCTGCTGATCCAGCCTGTTCAAGGTCCAGTCCACAGTACAATATAGCATTAATGTACTTACTTTGCAAAAATAAAACAGCTTTCCATTAATTCTACACAGGATTGCCTCTTCATAGGTGTTTAAAAACACTGCTCGATTACTTCTGCCTTACTTCCTGGACAGACTTTAGGTCATGACACAGGAAGGAGTTGACCAGCTGAGGGTAGATGATGTAGGGTGTGTGCTAAAGATATCAGCTGGACAACTCTTTCTGTTTAGTGTGTTTAACCAGCTATGAAGATAGTGAGGTAAGCCGGTGTAGAATGAATGGAAAGATGTTTTTTTTTGCAAAATAAGTACTATAATGCTATATTGATACATAGGGGAGCTGGAATTTTGAAGGAAAAAAAACTAAAAGGTGAACAAAGGTGAATTTAGCCTTTAAGTCACTTGTAAGATATATTTTTATGCATACTAAATATTTCCAGGTTTTCTAATCTTTTATTATACGCAAGACCTCCCATCCATTTTAAAGTACTAATGTAGAATAAATCGTTTACATGTTATTTTATATAAATTGAAAGTGTTGTGGATGTTATAGGAGCTAGAAAAAAGGGCAAAATTACTGAAAGAAGCCAGCGATGAGTTACAAAAAGAAAATACCCAAAGGCTTTTGGAAATCAAAGAACTGAAAGAAGACATGGCTTCAAAGGAAAGAGAAATTCAGATAGCACAAAAAGAACTAGAGAAGGAAATTGAACAACAGGAAATCATAAAGGTACATTCAATGTGTCTATCTTTTATTTTACATTCTTAACTGAAAAAATATTACATGGGTGCTTTGTGCATCCATCTAATAAGTTACATGACCATGGATGGCTTACCTAGTTGTTAGTTATGTGAATTAGTCATTGTCAGTCAAATTTAGCTTTTCTGTGCAAATGTTTTTTTTTAGGGCCTTTTCACACTGGGGCGGGGGCGGCGTCGGCGGTAAAGCGCAGCTATTGTAAGCGGCGCTGTACCGTCGGTATTCGGCCGCTAGCGGGGGCGGTTTTACCCCCCCGCTAGTGGGGGAGAAATGGTTAAAAACCACCGCAAAGCGCCTCTGCAGAGGCGCTTTGCCGGTGGTAAGGCCACGCTGTCCCATTGATTTCAATGGGCAGGAGCGGTATACACTCCGCTTCTTCACCGCTCCGAAGATGCTGCTAGCAGGACTTTTTTTCCCGTCCAGCTAGCGCACCGCTCCAGTGGCTTTCACACTGGAGACAAAGCAGCGACACTTTCGGGTCGGTTTGCAGGCGCTATTATTAGCGCAATAGCGCCTGTAAACCGCCCCAGTGTAAAAGGGCCCTTAGAGAAACTTAATTAAATGCTGGCATTTCAAATTTTATTTAACATTGTTAAATGTATTTGTTTATTTTTAAGACCAGATGGACAGGAGAGGTTAAAATGTGTAATGTGTTATGTGTTAAATATGTGATGTGAAGTTTAGGTTTTTATTGAATGTACTTTTGTTTTGTAGTGAAATGTTTTATGGTGTTTGCAGGAATAAAACATTTTCAATAAATAATATGGATTAAAAATCTATTTAGCATTGATAAAGCTTAATTAGAGCAATTAAACTTCAGCTATTTAGTGCAATTGCATGAATGACAATTGAATTTGTATTGGTTTGGGTTACTGTCAGGGCCGCAATCAGGGGGGTACAGCATTACAACTGTAAGGGGCCCACCCGGGCCAGAAAAAGGCAGGATGGGTGAAGGGGATCCGTGCAGTATAAAAACGATCTCAGTTTCTGCAGTTCTCGTGTGATTGATTTTAGACATCGCGCTCTTTATTGCCACCTCTGGCTACTATGTGCATATGCAGCCCTCGTGTGACAGTGATCTGCCTGTACTATGCTTCTCAGCAACATGTCAGCTTTGTAAAAACAAGCTGGGACCAGGTAGGACGTTACAAATAGGGGCTCTGAAGGAAAGGGAGGGGGGGGCTGTTTGTGTACAGGGAGGGGCCAGAGGCTTGTGTGTGTACAGATTTGTGTATGTGGGGCTGCCATATATACAGTGGGGACAGAAAGTATTCAGACCCTCTTACATTTTTCTCTCTTTGTTATATTGCAGCCATTTGCTAAAATCATTTAAGTTCATTTTTTTCCTCATTAGTGTACACACACCACCCCATATTAACAGAAAAACACAGAAATTGTTGACATTTTTGCAGATTTATTAAAAAAGAAAAACTGAAATATCACATGGTCCTAAGTATTCAGACCCTTTACTGTGACACTCATATATTTAACTCAGGTGCTGTCCATTTCTTCTGATCATCCTTGAGATGGTTCTACACCTTCATTTGAGTCCAGCTGTGTTTGATTATACTGATTGTACTTGATTAGGAAAGTCACACACCTGTCTATATAGGACCTTATAGCTCACAGTGCATGTCAGAGCAAATGAGAATCATGAGGTCAAAGTGACTGCCCGAAGAGCTCAGAGACAGAATTGTGGCAAGGCACAGATCTGGCCAAGGTTACAAAAACATTTCTGCTGCACTTAAGGTTCCTAAGAGCACAGTGGCCTCCATAATCCTTAAATGGAAGACATTTGGGACGACCAGAACCCTTCCTAGAGCTGGCCATCCGGCCAAACTGAGCTATCAGGGCAGAAGAGCCTTGGTGAGAGAGGTAAAGAAGAACCCAAAGCTCCAGAGATGCACTGAGAAGGAAATGGGAGAAAGTTGTAGAAAGTCAACCATCACTGCAGCCCTCCACCAGTCGGGGCTCTATGGCAGAGTGGCCCGATGGAAGCCTCTGCTCAGTGCAAGACACATGAAAGCCCACATGGAGTTTACTAAAAAAACACCTGAAGGACTCCAAGATGGTGAGAAATAAGATTATTTGGTCTGATGAGACCAAGATAGAACTTTTTGGCCTTAATTTTAAGCGTTATGTGTGGAGAAAACCAGGCACTGCTCATCACCTGTCCAATACAGTCCCAACAGTGAAGCATGGTGGTGGCAGCATCATGCTGTGGGGGTGTTTTTCAGCTGCAGGGACAGGACGACTGGTTGCAATCGAGAGAAAGATAAATGCCGCCAAGTACAGGGATATCCTGGACGAAAACCTTCTCCAGAGTGCTCAGGACCTCAGACTGGGCTGAAGGTTTATCTTCCAACAAGACAATGACCCTAAGCACACAGCTAAAATAATAAAGGAGTGGCTTCACAACAACTCTGTGACTGTTCTTGAATGTCCCAGCCAGAGCCCTGACTGGAGAGACCTAAAAATGGCTGTCCACCAAAATTTACCATCCAACCTGACAGAACTGGAGAGGATCTGCAAGAAGGAATGGCAGAGGATCCCCAAATCCAGGTGTGAAAAACTTGTTGCATCTTTCCCAAAAAGACTCATGGCTGTATTAGATCAAAAGGGTGCTTCTACTAAATACTGAGCAAAGGGTCTGAATACTTGGGACCATGTGATATTTCAGTTTTTCTTTTTTAATAAATCTGCAAAAATGTCAACAATTCTGTGTTTTTCTGTCAATATGGGGTGCTGTGTGTACATTAATGAGGAAAAAAATGAACTTAAATGATTTTAGCAAATGGCTGCAATATAAGGTATACAGGTGTGTGTGTGTGTGTGGGGGGGGGGGGGGGGCTGACATATATACAGGTGCGTGGGGGGCTGACATATATAAAAGTGTGTGTGTGTGTGTGTGTGTGTGTGTGTATGGGTGGGGCTGACATATATACAGGTGTGTGTGTGAGGGGGGCTGTCATATATACAGGTGTGTGTGTGTGTGTGTGTGTGTATGGGGGGGGGGCTGCCATATATACAGGCATGTGTGAGGGGGGGCTGCCATATATACAGGTGTGTGTGTGTGTATGGGGGCTGACATATATACAGGTGTGTGTGGGGGGGGCTTCCATATATACAGGTGTGTGTGTGTGTGTATGGGGGGGCTGACATATATACAGGTGTGTGTGAGGGAGGCTGCCATATATACAGGTGTGTGTGTGTGTATGGGGGGCTGACATATATACAGGTGTGTGTGAGGGGGGCTGCCATATATACAGGTGTGTGTGTGTATGGGGGGCTGACATATATACAGGTGTGTGTGAGGGGGGCGGACAATTATACGGGTGTGTGGGGGGGCTGACAAATATGCAGGTGTGATGGGCTGACATATATACAGGATTGAGGGGGGCTGAGTGCGTACAGGTGGGGTGGCCGGTGTGCGGATTTGGTAGGATGGCCCAAAGGCAAGCCCTGGGGAATGTTGGTGGTCAGGCTCAGGGAGGGGGGGGGGGGGGCAGATCTAAAGCTGTGTAAGGGGCCCAAAAATTTCTGATGGCTGCCTGTACTTTGTACATTACGCTTCATTTTTTTGCCTAATTAAAGTGGACCTTTTATTACTGCTGATAAGGCACTTTTGGTAGAGTACTGCGATCTTTGTGAAAAGTAATAATTACTTCCTTTTTAAAGTGGACCTTGCAGTAAACTTTCCCCTTTTTAGCAATCACCTGCTCTTAGTGGGTGAAAAATGTACCAGTGAAAAAGGTTAGACTTACTTACCGTACTTTCCACATTGCTGGGAGTGACGTTGCTGTCCTTCCAGGAAAATTACTGGGGAATATAGAGTAGGTGACATTTAGCAAGAAAAAAACTCCAGATAATTAAAAGTGCGTCTTCTGTCGAGATTTTGGCTGCTTTGTATGTCTAGCTGGAAGAAGTGTGGTGTCCTCCTTGCCTAGGTGCTGTGGGCAGAGGATGGGGGTAAGTATAAAACCTTAAACTCTTTTTGTTATAGGTACATTCTAAACCTGCTAATAGTAGATGTGTTGTTAGAGAGAGGACCAGGACAGTTTAACTTGACCTTGCATTTTAATGCATTATCCTCTAAGTGAAACCTAAAGATTTATTTTTCTCTTATGCTCATATGTTATTTTTTTTTTCCAGGATGAACTTGTGCAAGTCCAACAAATCCCTGTACAGCTTGCCAAAGACATGGAGAAGATAAACCGCAAATCAGTGTATGCTTTTCAGGAAAATTGCCAGTTCACTTGTATATGCACTTGTAATGGGTTAAATTGGAATGAGCAGAAAGATGTGCAGCCAACTTTTATAGGAAGGCATTGTATATAGGGAGGGGAAATTACAGATAACTTTACCAGACTTGCCTTAAATTTGGCTTGACGAAGTAAAGAATGCTCTAAACACGTGCGATATAACTAGGGAATTACAACATTGTTAAATTTAACAATAGATAGCCTTCTTCGTTCAAGCAGAGATTGGGAGACTAAGCTTGTAAGTCTACAACTAAAATTACAGAAATCATTCAGGTCTGTGGAAATTAGTCTTTAGGTAATTGCACAGCAATGTGATATATGCATTAACAGAAATGGTAGATGCAGTCCAGGAATGAAGTAGAGGTGTGATAATATTTCCTAAGAGACCACTGTAAAACAGCACAAGCATATCTTAGCACCCAGAGCCTAATGTATCGTTGTGTACTAACTAAAAACTGTACCGTACTGTAGTTGCACCTTCTCAGCCACCAGTCAGTATCAGACCTGCCTTTAAAGTTTCGATCAAGGGGTTAATATGGCGCACAATGGAGGTAGCCGAGTACATATAACTAAAAATGGTGGGGGGAAGGGGGTGGGTTGGGGGTTCCTGAGAGGGGGAACTTGATGGTGGTAGTTAATGTTTCACAACAAGTTCGGGTATTAGTCCATGTAAGGATAAAATGATGCTGAATAAATGGAAGGCAGCCAGTCTATAAAAGCTAGAAGAAGCTCTGGAACAAATAAAAAAGAAAGAAGGACGGCGCCCTCTAAGTGCAGCATGTATGTTAAAAATATTTATTACAATAGATAAAAACACTCACATTTGAGTTGCTAAAAACCAGCATGTAAAGTAGTTTCATCCGCGTGCTCTCGGGGGATGTGGGTGTCACGGGCTAGTTCAGGGGTTCCTGGGATGTGAGTCCTGTAACCTGGGTCCTGGTAGCTGTTCCGGTGGTGCCGAGGGTCCTCAGAGCCTCCGGGCGGCCAGGATATCGGTCATGGATCCTCCGTGGAGCGCCGTGCTGACCTGCGTCTTCACTTCCGGGAGCGGGGTGAGGCGGGCGGTGCTGCGCGTTCGGAGCATGCGTGCTCCTTCATCAGGCTATGCCCGTGACACCCACATCCCCTGAGAGCACGCGGATGAAACTACTTTACATGCTGGTTTTTAGCAACTCAAATGTGAGTGTTTTTATCTATTGTAATAAATATTTTTAACATACATGCTGCACTTAGAGGGCGCCGTCCTTCTTTCTTTTTTATCTGCCTTTAAAGTTTGAATCTGGTTGGTAGTTGTGGGGAAATACCTCTTGTTTTTAGTAAAAACATGGTGATACATAAGCACCCTGAAGTTAGATTCTCCAAAAAAGCAAACATCTGAATTGAAGAAGATGTATTATTTACCATGGACAGGGGTGCTTATAATGGTCAGCGTTTATTAATTTATGTAAAACCTTTACCCTAAAAGGACAAGAAAACTAGCTTAAAAAGTGTTAGCTGGAGTTTGGCTTTACTTTATCAGTCAAGTGCATCTAAATCTGCTAGTGCATCAAACACTACCCTCTCCCCAGATTGACAATTCTGCTGTTCAAGGGTGTCTCTATTGCACCTCCATCTAGAGTGGAGGCACCCTAAAGCCTAGTACACATGGGCTGAATGTTGGATGACATCAGTCGGTTCAATAAAAAACGGCCGACATTCGGCCCGTGTATGGCAGCCAGTCCGACAGAAGCTGGCTGTTTGGCTGGCGTCTGTCGGACGTGCATGCTGGAAAACTAGCGGCTGACTGTCTCCCGATAAAGTGCTCTCAGCCAATGGCTGAAAGTGTTGACCTGAGTGATCAGGTGGGGGCTGTCCTCATGTCAGGACACAACAGCTCAGCGGGAGAGATCGCTGTACTAACATCGGATTGTTAGCACAGTGGCTCTGACCAGGGCTGTCAGTTTTTTTCTCATTCAACCCAGCCGAAAAGAACCTGATAGTGTGTACTAGGCTTAAGACAGGAAGTGTGTTACTGGCCAGATCGCCAGATGAAAAAAAAGCATAGAAAAAAAAAACTATTCCAGCCACCACATTTACTGTAAGGATTGGGTAAGCTGCAAAATATATTCGTTTTGTTTTTTTGGTCTTAATACCGCTTTAAAGTAATTGTAAAGTCTCGTTTTTTTTTTCTATAAAGATAACAAACGTTATACTGTACTTACCTGCCCTGTTGCAGTGGATTTACACAGAGCAGCCCGGATCCTCCTCTTCTCAGGTCCCTCTTCTGTGCTCCTGGCCCCTCCCTCCTGTCAAGTGCCCCCACAGCACGCAGCTTGCTATGGGGGCACCTGAGCCGGGTCACAGCTCCCTGTGTTTATTCAGACACAGAGCCAGTCGCCTTCCTCTCCTGATTGGCTGACTGACTTGGATTGACAGCAGCGGAAGCCAATGGTGCCACTGCTGTGTCTCAGCCAATCAGTAGGGAGGGTCTCGGACGGCTAAGACACTCATGGACATCGCTGGACAGATAGGGGGTTCAGGTAAGTATTAGGGGGGCTGCTACACACAGAAGGTTTTTTATCCTAATGCATAGAATGAGTTAAGATAAAAAAACCTTGTGACTTTACAACTTTAAGTGAAACTTATTACTTACATTATAAAGCCAGCGCAGGCACGTTTCTGTGCAGTAGGTACCTGCTATAACATTTAGCAGCCTTTTTATGGGAGGCAGGCTGTGTTTCCTTCATATTAGTGTCAATGTATAGCTGAGCCTTACACATTATACAACATCTGGCCGGGAATACCAAGGGTCGGGAAGTGCACAGATATCCCCAAGTGTTCCGTTGCTATGTACAGTAAAATGTTTTGTCTTGAAATTACGTTAGGCACAGCAATGAATCTTATTCTGTATGTATACATTCCAGGGAAACTGAGAAGAAAAAGCTGAAAATGGAAGAGGAATGCCAGGAGTTAAACAACAGCGTGAAGCAGATAGAGAATAAAACCAAAAAACTGTTGGAAGAGAAGGAAGATGTCATGAAGGAACTAGAGGGGAAGAGAACTCTGCTGGAAAATAAAGAGCAAGAGTTTAACCATCTCACCAAGTTACTGGAGTATTCCAAGGAAAATGAAGCCGCTGCTCTAGGAGAAAGGTTACTTTGCATTCATTGCCTTTTTTCCGTGTTGTATTTTTTAACTAGTAAAGATAGTGATTTTGGAATGTCATAAAATGAACAAGAAGCAGCAGGTATTGGAAGGACTTGTAATAGATTTTGTACACATGTCCAGAGTCCCTACTGAAATGTCCACATACGCATACTTCAGTGCCAGAAAGAACAGTGTGAAAAATCTTTCTTATGACATAATGGAAATTTGCAGTAAAATTGAACTCGGGACCAGTGGGGATGGCTGGATGTTGTTTGAAAAATAGGAGTCCCTGAAATTATAACTATAGAACCAGTTACCACTTGTAATGGCTTTCCTTAACCACTTCCCCTCGCACCCCTATGGACCGGAGCAGTTTTTCCCTTTCTGCTATGAACCTGTTTATTTAGCAATAACTTTGTCCTTATTTAAGATTTTTTAAGGACAAACAAGGCTTTCTTTTCATGATAGTATCAAGAAAATTAACTTTTTTTTTTCTTTTTGGACCGGTGTTAGTTTTAAAAAAAATACTGTTACTGTAGAATAAAAGCATCAATTTTGTTATATAATTTGTCCTGTTTAACCACTTCAGCCCCGGAAGGATTTACCCCCTTAATGACCAGAGCAGTTTTTGCGATTCGGCACTACGTCGTTTTAACTGACAATTGCGCGGTCGTGCGACGCTGTACCCAAACAAAATTGACATAATTTTTTCCCCACAATTAAATCTTTCTTTTGGTGGTATTTGATCACCTCTGCGGTTTTTATTTTTTCCTCTTTAAACAAAAAAAGAGCGACAATTTTGAAGAAGAAAAAATATATTTTTTACTTTTTGCTATAGTAAGTTTAGTTTAGTAGTTTTTTTAAAAACAAATTTCTTTATCAGTTTAGGCCAATATATATTTGTCTACATATTTTTGGTTAAAAAAAAAAATCGCAATAAGCGTATATTGATTGGTTTGCAGAAAAATTATAGCGTCTACAAAATAGGGAATAGATTTGTGGCATTTTTATTATTATTATTTTTTTTTACTAGTAATGGCGGCGATCAGTGATTTCTAGCGTGACTGCGACATTGCGGCGGACTAATCGGACACTTTTTACACTTTTTTAGGACCAGTGACATTTATACCTCGATCAGAGCTAAAAATAGCCACTGATTACTGTAAAAATGTCACTGGCAGGGAAGGGGTTAACACTAGGGGGCGATCAAGGGGTTATCTGTGTTTCCTATGAGTGTTTCTAACTGTAGGGGGGATGGGCTTACTGGGACATGACAGATCACTTGCGACCACTGGGAATAGTAGATCCCTGTCATGTCACCTGTCAGAACGAGGAAATGCCTTGTTTACATAGGCGTCTCCCTGTTCTGCCTGTGTACAAGACAATCGCGGGCCGCCAGAGGACACAGATTCCTCCCGACCAGCGAGCATGCTCCTGCAGCATGCAGCCTGTCCGCAACTGAGCCTGCGCAATTCGCACAGGAGAACCATTGTGCCACCGTTAAATGACAGCGGCTGGTCCTTAAGCAGTTAAAATTATTCCAAAAATTATGATTCTTGTACAAAGCATTGCAAGTTATTTACAAATGAAATTAATTGTTCTGTTTTTCAATTTAGCACTTTTTCTTCCAATCGTTTTTTTATTGAATATATAAAAGGAAGTACAGAAGAACCATATGTCATTACATATGATAACCTTTAACAGTTGCTTCATACACAAGAGCAAAGTGGCAGAGAAATAGAGGTAGTTACAATGTTACCATGGTGTAGCATGGGAGGTATAGGCTTAAAGCGGTATTCCACCCAAAAGTGGAACTTCCGCTAAATTTGTCTCCTCCCCCCCTTCAGTGCCAAATGGGGCACTTTTTTCAGGGGGAGCAGATACCTGTCTTTGACAGGTTCCCTATCCCCACTTCCGGGGGTCCGGCAGCGCATTAGGTCAGCAGTTCGGCTCCATCCTTCTCCTTCCCCCGCTGCCAGATCAGTAGGAGAACGCAGCAGTGCCTTGCGCATGCACAGTAGGGACCCGGCGTGAAGCCGTAAGACTACACTACCAGGTTCCCTTACTGACAATGGCAGAGGCAGCACCCAACAGCTGATGGAAACATCAGCTGCGGCAAGTGTCCTATTATTACAAGTCAGCAGCTGCAGTATGTGTAGCTGCTGGCTTTTAATTTTTGCAGGGGTGGGCGGACCTCCTCTTTAAGACATTACGTATATCCAAACATAGTCTGAAGCCTATTGCTTCACCTGTTTCAATATTATCAAAATATGAAGGACAACAATGTCCCACAGCATTGTTACATAGAAAAACCCTCTTGCACGCTAAGTGAATTATAGGTCAAAGGCAGAGCACGCTTTAGTTATGGGTGTCCATGTCATTCAAAACACACTGGTTGGCTATGGTCTAATTTTGCCCTTTTTAAATGTAATGCAAAAATGAATAAAAAAAGAGAAAAAAAAAAAAAAGTTTAAATATTGATGGTTAAAAAATAGAAATTAAAAAAACAAAAAAAGCCGGAAAATAATAGTTGAAGTGAGAAGGAGAAAAGGGAGGTATTTAGGATTGAATAGAGTAAAGTAATTGTTAATAAGTTTTAGCTTAGTAATGACTTTTTTTCCCACTTGTCAGGTTGCTTTAACTGACAGATGAATGAAACCGAGTACGAAGTAACAATCTGCCAATTTGTAGTCTGAACTGTGTTGGTAAACACTGAGTCAGACTGTATTTTTTCACAGCTGCAGCTGCTGGAGCTGCCGTATGTACACAGCAACTCCCAGCTTAATTTTCAGAGATGAGAACTGCCAGCAATTAGGAGTGGGGATGCGGCAGAGGGCAAAAGGACTGTATTTGCTTCACATGTGTTGTGTACTATGATGACTTTTTTTGAACGTGTGTAGCCTGTCCACTATCCTCAAAATTTGTACGTTTTTAATAAAATACAAAGCAGAAATTTTCCCTCCTCTTTATTATTTTTTCTACAGCACAGCCTAGCAGTGGCGTCTCCAGCTTTCATATTTGGGGGGGGGGGGGCACATGGGGGGACAGGGACAAAAGTAGGGGGGCAACTATAAAATACAAATATATATATATCCTGGGGCCCTTTACTATGATCCCACAATGGCCCTTTCACATATTCTGCAGTGAGCTCCCTTCCTACTGTATTGGGGCCCCCCAGGGTGGCAAAAAACAAGAGATATATGTCACCAGCATACCAAAAAAATATAAGGGTCCAAAGTAGTGGGAGAACTATCAGGATTGCAAAGGTTGTCTTGCCACCGGGCCCTGGTGTTCTGTCACTGTGGGGTTTCCCAGCCTCCTCTTGCTGTCCTGCCCCTGCTATTGACAGCGCTGGTCTGGCATCTCTTGGAATTTACAGGCTGGTTCTCCTGTCCTAAGGATGGGAGAAATCAGTCTGTTTTTTTCAGTAACTGAGAGTCCTGGTGGAGTCCTTCCTGCAACTCGCTCTTCTCCCTGCCAATGAGGATGCAGGGGAAGGAGCAGATTGGTGGCCGTGGTTGTGTGAGCGCTCGCATTATGCAGTGTCAGCAAGCAGAGGGAGGGGGGAGGAATCACCCGCAGGAGCTGACTGGGGACGCTCTCCCTCTTAGACATTGCCTTTTTGTAAAAAAAAAAAAAAAATTTTTTAATTGGGGGGGGGGGTCACATGGTGGGGCACAGCATAATGTTGGGGGGGGGGGGGGGTCAGGCCCCCCTCTAGGAAAAGCTCATGGGAGCAGAGGGTTTATCCCCTGACATAAGTCTGCTCAGTTACAACATGCTGAGAAGGAAGCATGGCCACACACAGACCATTACTTGCATGTATCGGTGTACAGTAATTTTTTTTTTCTTTTTAAGAATGGGCGTATTTTCTTTCTATGGCCATACGTCTCATGTGGGTCACAGGAGTGCAGTTATTTCTGCATTCCTGTGATCCAGATTCAGGGCACAGCGGGCTAATGTCACAGACTGGGTTCGGGTTCTGCAGAGATCCCAGCAATAATGTCGGGATCCACCTAGATGCCTGACCGGCAGTTGGCTCAGCCTTATGTTTATGGCCAGTTTAGCTGCAAATAGTGCTTATCAGAGTATTTTAAATTAATGAGCCTAGCTCCATATACTGTAAGTCTCTGTAATAACTTACACTGTTTTTGTATATATTTTGCTCATTTTGAAAATGTTTGTATTTCAGAGCAGCCCTGGAACTTAATTTACGACATGCTTTGATAGAGAAGCAGAACCAACATGATGCACTCACCCGCAAGCAAAGAGAGAAAGAAAGGGATTTAAGAAACATTAAGAAACTGGAGCTGCAGTTCAAATCAGCAAATGATGCCCTAGCACACACACAGGCTTTATATGACAAGATCAAAGCAGAGGTAAAATGATGGTCTGTGTGTGTAAATACTCTTTTTTATTGCATATGAGACTACATGTACAGCACTGCTCTTTACTTAGGATGCCCCTTGGTCCATCCTACCTAGGGGTTGATATACTAAAAGGAAATAGGATAGTCAATTTGTAAGAAAGATGTATTTTGCAATAGAACTAGCCCTGGGGGTTATTGAATGAGATGAAATTTCACTTCGCAAAGAATGCCCAATCACGTGCAAGGAAAAAAATAAAAAAAAATTGTTGCTTACACGTGATAGGATGATGGAAGTCAGCAGTGCTTTAACCCCATTCACTAAGCTCAGGGGATAAATACCTTGCAAAATGAACAGTCTATTTGCCTTTGGTAGAGCAACTCTCAAGAATCAATCCCAAACATATTGGGATTTGGTTTACTAATGGCAAATACACTGTTCACTTTGCAAGTGAAGTTGCACTCTTCAAGGAAATTTTATCCAGATCTTAGTGAAGCTTCAGTTTGCAAAGGATACCTAACCGCGTTCAAGGAAAACAAAAAAGAAAAAATAAACAAAATAAAACAAAACTTTTTTTTGCTTGCACATGATTGGAAGATGGAAGTCAGAAGAGCTTCACCTCATTCACTAAGCTCTGGGGAAAATTCCCTTGCAAAATGCAACTATCATTGCAAAGAGAACAGTCTATTTCCATTTAGTAAATCAACCTCGTGGATTTTCACAAAAAAATAACATTTAGCAAAATCTGCTTTAAATTCATGGGATCAGTCACAGGCTGATATCTGTGTGTTGTAGCTTAGGGCTACAAAGTTCAGCATTTCTTAAAAGGCTACATAGGCCAAAACCCAGAAAGGCAAACAATGGAGGGGCAGACCCAAATGTACTGCTTCATTTATTTTGTTTACATTTTTTTTAAAATGTAAATCATTATGGGGAAAACAAACGCATAAGAACAGTAAAATGTCACGACATGCAGGAAAACAAATAATTAATATGTATATAAAAACTTTTGTGACTACAAAAGTTTTAAGTCTAAGATCAATTGTTCCGTTTGAAAACCCTGAAGCGATCCTAACAGGTAAGCATTCTTTAACACTTAAAGAGGAACTCTAACACCCCCATCCCTTTCCCTCATCATAAATTAAGCCGGTGGGACACTCCAGTCCCAGTGCCATTCAGTAAGGCTGAGCCTGGTGAAATCTGAAGGCTGAGCACCAGACCAAAAGATAAGAGTCCAAATTTATTTATTTATATTGCGTTAAAAGACAGTCAACGCATTTCCGGGGTCAAAGGAACTCCCTCTTCATCAGGGCTTCAGTTGAAAATGTGAATCTTGAGTGGACTCAAATTAAGGCTTTCCTGTTTGAATCTGTGCAGGGAAGTTGTTTGCTGGATTACGATTCCTGGCCAGCAGTATCTGCATCAGCAGAGAAAGGTTTATTTTGACTGCTGACGCAGATGCTGCTTTTATAATTAGGTATAATGCAGATACAGTGCCTTGAAAAGGTATTAATAGCCCTTGAAATAGCCCTTGTGAAGTGGAAATAAATATGTGAAAGGTGTGGTGTGCATTTGAATTCAGCTCCCTTTACTCTGATACCCCTAACTAAAATCTTGTGGAATCAATTGCCTTTAGAAGTCACTTAATTAGTAAATAGAGTCCACCTGTGTGCAATTTAATATCAATATAAATACATCTGTTCTGTGAAGCCCTCAGAGGTTTGTTAGAGACCCTTAGTGAACAAACAGCATCATGAAGACAAAGGAACACAACAGACAGGTCAGGGATAAAGTTGTGGAGAAGTTTAAAGCAGGGTTAGGTTATAAAAAAAATATCCCAAGCCTTGAACATCTCATGGAGCATTGTTCAATTCATTATCCGAAAATGGAAAGAGCATGGCACAACTGCAAACCTACCAAGACATGGCCGTCCACCTAAACAGACAGGCCGGGCAAGGAGCATTAATCAGAGAAGCAGCCAAGAGGCCCATGGTAACTCTGGAGGAGCTGCAGAGATCCACAGCTCAGGTGGGAGAATCTGTCCACAGGACAATGATTAGTCATGCACGCCACAAATATGGCCTTTATGGAAAAGTGGCAAGAAGAAAGACATTGTTGAAAGAAAGCCATTAGAAGTCCTGTTTGCAGTTTGTGAGAAGCCATATGGGGGACACAGAAAACACGTGGAAGGTGCTCTGGTCAGATGAGACTAAAATTGAACTTTTTGGTCTTAAAGCAAAGCGCTATTTGTGGCGGAAAACCAACACTGCGCATCACCCTGAACACACCATCCCCACCGTGAACCATGGTGGTGACAGCATCATGTTGTGGGGATGCTTTTCTTCAGCAGGGACAGGGAAGCTGGTCAGAGTTGATGGGAAAATGGATGGAGCTAAATACAGGGGAATCTTAGAAGAAAACCTGTTATGCCCCGTACACACAGTCGGATTTTCCGACGGAAAATGTTCGATGGGAGCTTGTTGTCAGAAATTCCGACCGCGTGGCTCCATCAAACATTTTTCATCGGAATTTCTGTCACACAAAATTTGAGATCTGGATCTCAAATTTTCCGAAAACAAAATCCAATGTCGTAAATTCCGATTGTGTGTACACAATTCTGACGCACAAAGTTCCACGCATGCTCGGAATCAAGCAGAAGAGCCGCACTGGCTATTAAACTTCCTTTTTCTCGTCTCATCGTATGTGTTATATGTCACCGCATTCTTGACGATCGGAATTTCCGACAAGATTTGTGTGACCGTGTGTATGCAAGACAAGTTTGAGCCAACATCCGTCGGAAAAACGAAAAAGAGGAAATTGTCCCCCAAAAGGAGGGGTTTTCTAGGCAGCAGACAATAGGGGAAGGATAACACCAGGTTAAATTATGTATAAACTTTATTGAGACATAGTTTCAAAATGACAATGGGGTTAAAATATGTGCTGTGGTACAGGAGATATATAAAAAGGCGCGATATCGCATTAAAAACTAAACACAATGGTATAAATGTTCAAGCGTTTGGATAATAACTGACGCGTTTCGACCCCGTCGGGTCTTCATCAGAGGATATGTATGCGCTGTAGGAAAATTACATGCATAAAGAATACATCAATATAATCACACATACACATATGTAATGGATGTAAGGATAAAAAAACGTCTTATGACATAGTTACCAATCACATGTGTATAGCCATCGAACCTGAACTCGGCCAACACACCACCGGAGAAAGCCGAACACAACTGCGTAACTTACGGAGGGTTACAGTTGTGGGAATTTGCCTCTTTTACAGATCAGTCTCACATTTCACTCACTCTAATCATTTGTTTTTTTTGATTTGACTGTTACTTTACATTTTCATTTTTCTTTTTCTGCTGATCGCTCAGTGTTTTCCTTTGCCCTTCCTTTCTTCTCTTTTCTTCTTTCCCCTTTTCCTTTGTCCTTTTCTTTTCTTTTTTATCTCCCCTCCCCCCTTCCCTCCTTTCCCGCACTTTTTTCCCTTCCCCCATTTCCCCTTTTTCTTTTCCTCACTTTGTCCAGGTTTTCTCATTCTCTCTTCTTCTACTTCCCCTTGTCATCCTTCTCCCATTCATCCCAGTTTTTCCATTAAATTCTAATAACATATTCATTGACCCATGTGTACCTTTGGACACATCGTTAAATCTTGATCTGTTTCAATTGCCATCTTTTATTACTGCCAAGTATATATTTTTTTGCCGCTGGTTGCATTAATTAGATACTAAAGCACCAATTAAATTAAAATTAAAATACGACTAATAATCCTTTTATTAATGATATAATTGTGCACACATTTCTACCTGTATCTCTTTACAAGCACTGACAGTGCTGTTGCCTGATGTTCAGATTGCAGATGCTGCTTGCTCACCCTCACGCCCCTCGCCGACCCTTTGGAATTCCCACAAATGTAACCCTCCGTAAGTTACGCAGTTGTGCTCGACTTTCCCTGGTGGTGTGTTGGCCGGCCGGGGGACCCCGGCTGGAGCCGGGTGGTGGGAACCTCAGAGAACTTCAGTTTCAGGAGAAATGGCTATACACATGTGATTGGTAACTATGTCATAAGACGTTTTTTTATCCTTACATCCATTACATATGTATATGTGTGATTATATTGATGTATTCTTTATGCATGTAATTTTCCTACAGCGCACACATATCCTCTGAAGAAGACACGACGGGTCAAAACTGGTCAGTTTTATCCAACCGCTTGAACATTTATACCATCGCGTTTAGTTTTTTATGCGCTATCGTGCCTTTTTATATATCTCCTGTACCACAGCACATATTTTAACCCCATTGTCATTTTGAAACTATGTCTCAATAAAGTTTATACATAATTTAACCTGGTGCTATCCTTCCCCTATTGTCTGCTGCCTAGAAAACCCCTTCTTTTGGGGGACAATTTCCTCTTTTTCATTATTACCCGGGGTGTGCGGCAATCTCTTCTTTTCCCTATTGTTACCCTGTTTCTACATCCGTCAGAAAAAATGCATGGATTTTGTTGTCGGAATGTCCGATCGTGTGTACGGGGCATTAGGGTCTGCAAAAGACTTGAAACTGGGGCAGAGGTTTACCTTCCAGCAGGACAATGACCCCAAACATACAGCCAGAGCTACAATGGAATGATTTAGATCAAAGCATATTCATGTGTTAGAATGGCCCAGTCAAAGTCCGGACGAAAATTCAATTGAGAGTCTGTGTCAAGACTTGAAAAGTGCTGTTCAGACACTCTCCATCCAATCTGACAGAGCTTGAGCTATTTTTTAAAGAAGAATGGGCAAAAATTAAACAGTCTAGATGTGCAAAGCTGGTAGAGACATCATCAAAAATACTTGCAGCTATAATTGCAGCGAAAGGTGGTTCTACAAAGTATTGCCTCAGGGGGGCTGAATACAAATGCATGCCACACTTTTCACATATGTATTTGTAAAAACTTTTGAAAACCATTTATCATTTTCCTTCCACTTCACAATTAAGTGCAACTTTGTGTTGGTCTATCACATAAAATCCCAATAAAATACATTTACGTTTTTGGTTGTAACATGACAAAATGTGGAAAATTTCAAGGGGTGTGAATACTTTTTCCAGGCGTTGTAGTGTCGGTAAAGGAAATTAAACCTAGGAAGGAACCAAGTACTGAAACGTAAGTGTGCTACACACTATGCTAGGATCATGGCTTGTTGTAGCTTCATTTGAAAGGAGAGTCATTTTGGGAGAATTCTTGTTGCACATCATGATGGGTTCAAGCCTAGAGGATCATAAGCTAAATTTGTACACAAAATTTCATAAAATATGAGCAGTTTATTAAAAAGAAGCATTTGGAATTGTTTTTTTTTCCTGCATTTTAATTACAAAGATTGTACCTCATCAAGCAAAGAGATTAGGAAATAAATAGGAGGTTCATCGTAAAAGCAAGTATTATGAAAATATTTAGCAAATTAAGATAAATATTCCTTTTATTCTATTAATGACTATGCTGAATTAGTTAACTTTCACTTCGTTTTTCTTGTGAAGATAGACAATTTCCCAAAAGATGATGGCTCACTTGTAGAAAAGAGGAAGGAACTGCGCAAGGAGGTTGAAACACTTAAAAGGAATTTTACCCATCAGGTCTGCATCCGTCGTATAACTTATTTTTTTTTTCCATGTAAAAAGAACATATGTAGATTTATGTAGTGTAAACTTAAAACAGAACTATACAGCTAAATATACAGTTGGAATATATAGCATATAATGGTTGTGTGTGTGGCTGAACTGAATTGCAGATGAATTATAACTTTTGGTGAGTTAAATAGCTCCCAGTGAAAGTCACTAACTACCAGAAAGCAATACCAGATCCTCAGCCTCAGTTTCCCCACTGCAACTATTGTAGTACATCATGGGCAAGGCCCCAGCCTGTGATTGTCTATTGAAGGAGTAGCAGCACAATGAGAGGTCATCATTCTGCTCACTTGTCTGTGTTAGATTGACAACACTATGCAATACAGTAGAGCTTAATTGCCCTATGTTCTGCCTCTTCCTCTCCCAGTCATAATGTGCAGAGATTACAAGAGGCTAATATAAAGAATGACTGTGGTAGCAATTAAATCCCATCTCAGTATTTTTAATAAACACATAGGTGTATTGAATTGTGGATATTTCAGATCTGCTTTTAGTTATAAAAATACTTACATTCATAAAATTGTTTAGAAAAGATAAAGCACTGGGTTTTGAGCATTTTCAATCTCATGTACACAACAGGTGGTTTATAATTTCAATTTACATTGTATAAGAATATTAGATTGGCTGTTGAAAGAGAATTACATTTTTAGACAAAAAACGCTGGTAGCAAGGGATAGTTTGAACCACCAAGAAGATACGTACTATGTGGAAGTGCTGGCAGGTTTATAGCGATTCAGCTGCTTTTCGAGCTCAAGTGTCCACCCTTCTTCTGGTCTCACTAGGGCATGTACATCTTCCTCTTTTGTGGTAGCATTCAAGCGCTTCTCTAGCTTTTTCTACCTTCCTTCTCTTTCCTTCCCATGTCCTACTTTTCACTGCAGAATCATATAAATGGGTCTGTTATTTTTCCAGTTTACTATTGTACTGTATACCGTGTTTTTGGGTACTGTATACATTATCTTTCCATTGCACAGCTTTGATTTCTTTTTCATGTATATTCCTCATTGATTGTATGAAGTATTATGGAAAATCTCTCACTTTACGTCCTCATGTATGTTTCAATAAAAAGTTATTTGACCTCAATTTTTAGATTAAAAAAAAAAGAATGTCAACTCTTAAACTTCTGTTCTATGTATGTGTGGTTAAAAATGCCACTTCTGTAGGGGTGAATGATAATGCATGTACATGAGAATAAAACAAACTGCAAAATCGCAAAGGCATGAAGGGACAAACTGGACATATAAACATGTTACAGTATGTTTAATCACACTATACATCAACTAAAGGCCCCCATCCACATGGGGCAGACTCTGCAAGGAGTCCACCTGTTTAGTGGGGAATATGTCCTCTGATACCCAATGACCAGGCGTATGGCCGCTCCGTGTCTGCTCCGCTCATGCAGAGTGGACACAGACACAAAAGGCACAAAAAAGACACAAGTCCAACCTATGTGTGTGATTATATGTCAGTATTACATTGTATATCCCTGTATGTTGCGGTTGTTCAGGTGCTTATCTAATAGTTTCTTGAAACTATCAATGCCCCCCCCCGCTGAAACCACCGCCTGTGAAAACGGAATTTCACATCCTTGCCGCTCTTACAGTTAAGAACCCTCTACGTAGTTTAAGATTAAACTTCTTTTCTTCCAATTTTAATGGGTGGCCACGAGTCTTGTTAAACTCTCTTCTGCGAAAAAGGTTTATCCCTATTGTGGGGTCACCAGTATGGTATTTGTATATTGAAATCATATCCCCTCTCAAGCGTCTCTTCTCCAGAGAGAATAAGTTCAGTGCTCACAACCTTTCCTCATAACTAATATCCTGCAGACCCTTTATTAGCTTTGTTGCCCTTCTTTGTACTCGCTCCATTTCCAGTACATCCTTCCTGAGGACTGGTGCCCAGGACTGGACAGCATACTCCAGGTGCGGCCGGACCAGAGTCTTGTAGAGCGGGAGAATTATCGTTTTATCGCTGGAGTTGATCCCCTCTGCTCTGTTTGGAGACATTTCCTCTCATTTCAGGAAAGAAAGTGAAGGGAACTCTCCCCAGCAGAGCACAGCAGCAAAAAAATAACCTTTGCCTTTACACTGACTAAAAAAAACTTTTTCAAACTCATTTCATAACTTATTTCATAACTTTTTTCATAACTTATTTCCCCTTTAAAAAAATCTAAATTCTCCAACTATGTCTGTACATGTACTATGTCTGTACATGTCTATTTTTATATTCAGTAACCTAAATGATTTTTTTTCTTTCTTTAACTTTATTCTTCATTCAATTTTCTTTCAAAGCTTAACAATTCAGTTAAAAGGGGAAGCAGATCTTCACAGTAGGATTAATAAGATAATGAAAAAAAAGCCCCAAAAAAGTAACATCACATTATACTGTAATCGTGTAGAGTGAGAAATAAAGACAAAAAGGGTCAAAAGTGAACCCTTATCCCCCTTGCTTCACCGGTTTCCAGTATTATAAAATTTAGCGTTACTCCTTAAACCCTCCCCTCTTTTCCACCCCTTCCAGTAATCTCATAACTAAATTAATAGATCGAATCTCTCAACCATTTCTTTCATTTCGCATGATTTACAATAACAAAGTTGGAAAACTTATTACGTCAAGTTTATCTAGAATGTCCTTAACCTGTCAATTTATCTATTTTGGTTGTTCTCGGGCTTTATCTAAAATGATTTTACTAGGGCCAAGAAAATAAAATTGTCAATTTCTTCTACAGCAAGCACTAACAGAGTTAGAGTCACATGCACTAATGCAGTGTATTGCTGAGGAAGAACGGCTTGTCAAGCAACAAGCTGAATGTCGGGAGGAGTTGGTCAACCTAACACGTTTAACCCAAATCAAAAGTGATGAGAGGGAACAGAAGTCAAGAGATTTTGTAAAAGCTCAGGTAAATAATTATTATTTCTATATTCTGACATTTAGGCGGCACAAATGACTTCCTTCAATAAGTCATTGGAAGCAAAGCTCTAAGTGCAAAGTGGGCTACTCATGGCAGCTATTACGGATTCGTCATGGAGAAATCAGACCTGGATTTTGGTTGTTTTTTGTATGTATGGCAGTTTGTCCTTCACTAGATTATTTAATGGACCTACATGAATTAATGTTACTGTTAGACAAAATTTACAATGTGGGCATTTAAATCTGACTTTGTAATAAGACACATGTGTACTGCAAAACATTAACCAAAGCTATGCTTTTTTTTACGATCTGTGTATAAATCAAAGGGAAAATCTAATAAAGTATGTTTTTGGGTCTGGAAAGATTAGAAGAGTTAGAATCTCAGTCAGGTATTTACAACTGTCTATGTACTCTTCTACTGACTTTCTGTTCTGATGAGACCTAAGATGGGAAGTTAGAGGAAATAATTCCTACAGGAGCACAAACAGTAAGGCTATTATGATTATTATGATGGCCACATAGGCTATCATCCATATCTACCATCTTAGTTGTTTGCAACTTGGCTTTCAGATATCAACTGACCTCAAAAGTAGCATATGGCCTTTGCACATGGCATTCCCGACAGAATAAATCTGGCACCATCTAATCTGAATAAAATCAATGGCCTAGTATATGAGCACCATTACATTTGGAAAAACATATCTAATTTAAAAATGGTCTCATCTGTCATAGGAACTAGAAAGCAAATTTTGAGTGCTTGTTCTAGGCATACCCATGTTTTTCTATACTCATTTTCTAATATAACCCTGGTGTATTTATTGGCATGCTAAATTTATGTGTATAACTATAAGGAAAATGTAATTGTATGTGCTTTTGTGGGTTGTATATGTTGCCAAGCTACTGGGGATTCTGGGGAAATAGCACATTTCCCAAAAAAACATAATTATGTTTCTGATATGCACATATTTTTTGATCAAACATGCAGAGTTAGCATAGTATAAATACTTTTAGAAATTATTTGTTGAAAATTGCTTCACAGGTCCTTTTGCATATGAGGAACCTGTATTGTTAAATGTGTTGTAATTTGATGTTGTAAGCATTGTAAATTGTTGATAAAACTGCAAGTTTGGTTTTTCACAATCGTGTGCGTCAGATGACAAACTTGCTACAATGCTTATGTGCAATTATTTTAAAGGTAAAGTAAAACATTTATTACCATGATGAATCTAAACAGACAGCTGCACTAAAACTAAAGGCACCTAGTGTATGCCTACATTTAGAAGTCTTCTGGAGCACCTGTGTGCCCCAAATTCTTCAACATTTCCTGGTAGTGTTGCAAGGTGACTTGTCCCTTCACAACTTCCTACTGGCCAGTAAGGCTGTCTATTAAAGTAATGGTTCAAAAGGATGGCATTGAAGGGGGCAGATAAAGTCTCCACACTACCAGTAGATGCTGAAATGTTAAATGTTAGAGTCCATACTTGGAGCACTCTGAGTATTCAAGAAGACATCTAAAGGCACGTGGAGGCATTGTAATGCCAACATTCTGTTTCACTCTATTACGGTACTCCCAGATCAGATATGTCTTATGGCTGAGTGTCAAAAACCATGAACTAGACCGAGACAGAAGTACAGTAAGATCTCACTTTATTTATTAATAAAAATGAAAAGGTAAATAGAGAAAGTGTAGTCAAAGCATCGCCAAAGTCCATTACCCGGATCGAGTAGTCAGCCAAGCCAGAGTTCAGTAACCAGATCTGGTAATCAGCCAAGCCAGAGTTCAGTAACCAGATCGGGTAATCAGCCAGGCCAGCAGTCAGGGATCCAAGTAGACGAACAGCAATCAGAATGAGGAGCCAGAAGGGATGTCAGCAAAGCCGGTCTTTAAACAGGAACGCAGGAGATGGTTTCTTGTGATGTGACCAGGGCGAAGGCAGAGATCAAGTGAGCTGGACGGCTTTAAGTAGGCAGGACTGACGAGCAGAATCAACAACAGCTGGGTAACTGAGGAGAGAGATGGGAGCTGGCAATTAGCCGACAGCTGAGTGGCCAGCTCAGAGAAGGAAGGGCTGAGCCCAGCCCTGACACTGAGCTGCTTGAATATTTAAATATTAAAAACAGATTACAAATTTTGGCTTGGTTTCTCAAACTGGGAACACTACTAATTTGCAGATAGTTGGATCTTTTAAATCACACCTTGAAAATAATTTTGAGTCTGTGCCCACTAGCCTTAGTGCTAAACTATGAGTATTTGTATCTCTTTTTACTGAGCAATTAAACATCTTGTTGGCCACTACATAACTAGCATTAAACACTGTAAGCAGTGTGCTGCCAATAACGTGACAATTGGTTCAGTGGTAGTGTGGGAATAAAATCACCTATGAACTTTAGCATTTAAGATCATAAGAGGTCAATTGTGCCCACAATATTAACAGGCTTCAGTTATTTAGAACCAGGACATATGTGCGGCCATAAACAATATGTGTGTTACAAAAAGATATTTACAGCACTGAGTTCAACAATCATAATTGTAATGTTCTCAGTAACAAACCACTGTACCTGTAATTAACAGCAAAGATATACACAAGTTGTGCAAGACATTAAGGGGCGAGATCTGCTTATTGGAGAGCACAAGAAGAAAAACCAAGAAGTTCAGATAAGGTAATATGATCCACAATCTCTATTGCTTTCTTACAACATAAAACTTAACCACTTAAGCCCCGGTCCATTTTGCTGGCCAAAGACCGGAGCACTTTTTGCTATTCGGCACTGCGTCGCTTTAACTGACAATTGCGCAGTCATGCGACGTGGCTCCTAAACAAAATTGACGTCCTTTTTTCCCCACAAATAGAGCTTTCTTTTGGTGGTATTTGATCACCCTTGCTCTTTTTTTATTTTTTGTGATATAATCAAAAAAAGAGCGACAATTTTAAAAAGAAAAAAACACATTATTTTTTACATTTTGATAAAATAAATATCCCCCCAAAATATATATAAATAAACATTTTCCCCCAGTTTAGACCGATACGTATTCTTCTACATATTTTTGGTAAAAAAAAAATCGCAGTAAGCGTTTGATTGGTTGCCGCAAAAGTTATAGCGTTTACATAATAGGGGATAGTTTGATAGTTTTTATTAATAGTTTTTTTTTTACTAGTAATGGCGGCGATCAGCGATTTTTATCATGACTGCGACATTATGGCGGACACATCGGACATTTTGACACATTTTTGGGACCATTGTCATTTATACATCAATCAGTGCTATACAAATGCACTGATTCCTGTGTAAATGACACTGGCAGTGAAGGGGTTAACCACTAGGGGGCAGTATAAGGGTTAAGTATGTCCTGGGGAGTGATTCTAACTGTGGGGGGGCATGGCTACGTGCGACACGTCACTGATCTCTGCTCCCGATCTGCAGGGAGCAGAGATCAGTGACATTTTCACTAGGCAGAACGGGGAGATGCTTGTTTACATTAGCATCTCCCCATTCTTCCTCTCCGTGAGGCGATCGCGGGTATCCCCGCGGTGATCGAGTCCACGGGACCCGATGGCACGGCAGCAAATTTAAAGGGACGTACGGGTACGCCCATTTGCCCAGCCGGGTCATTCTGCCGACATACATCGGCGCGCGCTGGTCAGGAACCGGTTAAAGTGGAAGTTCAGCCTAATACTAAAATCTCAATCTACTGGTAGCCACATTCTAAAACTAACTTATCTAACACTGTAAAGCAAAAATCTCTATACTTAACTTTTCTGAAGTTGATCTGTTCTGGTCTCCAGCAGCGGAAGCTGTGTGCAGGAAACAGCTGATATCGGCTGGGAAGTGGCATCACCCATAGAGTTACTATGGGGCTTCCATTGTCGGCTGCCTCTTCTGCACACTCCTACACACCTCTGCCTATGCTGACAGCTCAGCATGGGAACAAACCGGTGTGGCTTCAGAAAAGTTATATATAGCGATTTTTGCTTTACAGGGTTAGATAGGTTAGTCTTAAAATGTGGTTGCAAGTAGATTTAGAGATTTTAGTTTTAGGCTGAACTTTAAAGAGGTTGATTTACTAAAGGCAAATAGGCTGTTCACTTTGCAAGAGAATTCTATAATTCAATAATCTGCAAGCAGAAACTAGGAATTCTTAGCTAAGCAAATTTTTACCATATTCCCTAAGCTAAGGGAAATCCATTTGCAAAGTGAACAGCCTATTTGCCTTTAGTAAATCAAACCCATTGCATCACATAAAAAAAGAAGAAAAATTAGCCCATTACAACCATCAAAATAACCAGAAATTTCTTGCTACCCTGACACAAAACTGCCATTAAAAATTGGGTATGTGAAATAACAAGTATGTTATACAGGAGGCTCAGTGTTGCACTTTTTTTTGTAATTAAGAGCCCTTGCACACTGGGGCGGGGGGCGGCGTCGGCGGTAAAACGCCGCTATTATTAGCGGCGTTTTACCGTCGGTATGCGGCCGCTAGCGGGGCGGTTTTACCCCCCGCTAGCGGCCGAGAAAGGGTTAAATACCACCGCAAAGCGCCTCTGCAGAGGCGCATTGCCGGCGGTATAGCCGCGCCGTCCCATTGATTTCAATGGGCAGGAGCGGTGAAGGAGCGGTATACACACCGCTCCTTCACCGCTCCAAAGATGCTGCTGGCAGGACTTTTTTTACCGTCCTGCCAGCGCATCGCTCCAGTGTGCAAGCCCTCGGGGCTTGCACACTGGGATGACAGCAGCGGCACTTTCGGGGCGGTTTGCAGGCGCTATTATTAGCGCAATAGCGCCTGCAAACCGCCCCAGTGTGCAAGGGCTCTTAGGCTTAGGGCTGATTTAAAAAAGAAGCAAACTCATTAACTCTTTGTTTCCAGGATGGATTGGCTTACCAGTAGAAGGGGAGGGAAAATTGTACAGTACATTTATTTGGAAGCTTCATAGGTATAGTTATTTTCATCTAGGTCTAATTTAATATCCGAAAGAAGGACCTACCTCATTATTAAAACAGCTAGCAAGTAAAGGCCTCACACAATACAACACATACCGTATGAGATAATAATATAATTACAGCTGATTTCCAGCCTAAAGATGGCCACACATGGGTTATTTTTTTCTCTTTCTCAGCCAGTGAAAAAAACTGACCTGACGGAAACCCTCCATGCAGTGTCATATTCTGACATGGGGCGGGACTCCCCTACCCTCAGAATATTCTGATCAGTACAAGTACAAGTGCTGATCCGATGGCAATTTTCCAAAAGGACCTATAAAGAAAATTTGAATGGTAGATAAACTTCTCATGAACAGGAATGCCCATACATGGATCGAAATTCGGCTGGTTCCTCCTGAAGCAGCCACATTTTGATATATGTATGGCCATCTTTACCTTCAGAGTTGCACATTAGTACAGGTCTCTAGTCCGATTTCACTGCACTCTGTGAGCCTGCCTCATTTCCTAGCTGGAGGATATCATCTAATGGCTTCTTCCATAGTCTGACTTGTCCTGGGCCTGTCCCTTTAATATATTTATTATATATTTTATTTCTTTAAGTCATGGTTATATGTGCAAATGCAGTCTGCCTAGAAACATTCACTCCTCCAGACTTAGGTAGAAGCAATAGACTGGGTAATGGGATTATTGCGGTGCCATAAATACAACAGTACAAATACTAAAATTAATTCAATTTATTACAAATATCATTAAAAAAAAGGGGGGGGGGTTACATTTCATACAAGTATAAATTACATAATGGAGCATAGGCAGATATTTACAACCAGTGGGTGCAAAAAGTCAAACAAATAATCCCTACTAGTTTCGCCAATACATTGGCTTCCTCAGGGGATGCACCAGGTTGTAATTCTCTGAAAAGAAGATCTCATATTAGTATAACAAAATATATTATTTATCGTAAAAAACAACGTTGTGCAGGCTACTAACATGAATGCAGGGAGACTAGACAAATGCAATATCACCCAGCCAAAAGGTCCCAACAAGGATGGAAATAAAGTCAATCAAGGATCAACACAACGTACCCATTGAACCCCAAGGGGCCAGGTGAACCACCTATGCTCCCTTATGTAATTTATACTTGTATGAAATGTAACCACCCCCCCTTTTTTTAATGATATTTGTAATAAATTGAATTCATTTTACTATTTGTACTGTTGTATTTCTGGCCCCGCAATAATCCCATTACCCAGTCTATTGCTTCTACCTACACCTTGCCAGGATGAGGTGCCCTATCTAATCTGGGATACACATACCACCACACCCCCTTTTTTTCTCCTCCAGACTTACATCCACTCATCAATACATTTGCATAACTCCTCCCTGCTTGCATTAGGGCTGAGGTTTTTTGAGTGGTGTACTAAGGCAGGTGTCAGAAACCATGAAATCAGGCCGAGACAGAAGTACAGATAAATCACACTTGTTTAATAATAAAAGTAAAAAGAACAAACGTAGTCAAAACATAGCCAAGCCAGAAGTCAGGGATCAATGTAATGGAACAGCAAGCAGGATCTGGACCTAGAAGGAATGTCAGCAAAGCAAGTCTTGAACAGGATCACAGCAGATAGTTTCTGTGATGTTGACCAAGGCGAAGGCAGAGGACCTCTGGACTGGATGGCTTAAGTAGGCAGGACTGATGGGTAGGATATCATCAACAGCTGAGTAACTGTGGAGAGATAGGAGCTGGCAATTAGCCGACAGGTGAGCGGCCAGCTCAGAGAAGGAAGGGCTAAGCCCAGCCCTGACAGCAGGATACTGTGATGTTTCTCAGGAACAGCACCTTATTGGCTTCACCCGCTAGCCTTGAGTTGCCTGTATTGCATAGAGATGCACAGACACCTAGAGATGACTGGGATCACCAGGTCTACAATAAAAAATGTAATGTAACTAGTAAGATTTTATTTAAACATGTCATTAGCACATTGATGAGGGAAGGGTGAAAGAAACCAGGAAAGTCAAAATATAGGCAAAATAAAGTCAAATTCCAACCAAAATCTACTCTTAATACCTCCCCCCTCATAACACCAAACTAAAGCTGCCTATACGATTCATTTTCTTACATTCAACCAGCAGGTTGAGCGAAAGAAAATGAATGTATTCCCCCATTATAACATTTAATGTGGATGGGGGAATCCTTCTAGTGGAGCTATTGTATTCTGTTAGCAGGGAGATTTCCCCACCATCAGAATACACTGATCAACACTGCCGGCTATAGAGATTGACTTTCAATCCATCTATGGCTGGTTTAACCTGTGTAAGAAAGATCTGTATACTTGCGTATCTGATTGGCTGCCTTCTATCAGCCAGCAGCCGCTGCAGGGGAAAGGAAGAAGTGCTGACAACAGATAGGTCTTTGAAGCCTATGGGTTATGAGACCACTCCCAGGCATTACTAGCCGTTGTCAGAGCCCTCTCTCCTCTCCCCTGCAGCTGGCACTGGCTGACATAGGGGAAACAATGTGACCAGACTGAGATAAGTATGCAGATCTTTCTTACACAGGTTAAGCCAAGTACACACAGATAATACTTCCGCTAGTGCAATCTAAAACTGTAGAGACTTTATCTTGGTAAAAATAGCTACTTCTATTGCTTTCTTTCCACTATGGTCCCTGAAATCTCAGCCTAACTGAAACCTTTTGTTTTAAGGCTAAGTTCACACTAGTGTGAATTGGATGTAGGCTTCCCCGCATCCAATTCGCATGACAGGAGATTGTGACCGACTCTCTATGGAGCCGTTTCACACATCTCCGGAGCGGCTGTGGAGCAGATTACACAGAGGTTCTGTGCGTCTTTGGCTCAGTTTCAGGTCTGAATTCAAGCAAAAATTCGGGCCTGATTCATCTCTGGAACAGAGAACAGGGACGCACCGGACCCCTGCATCCATTTCAAGTGTGAACCCAGCCTTAAACGAAAAACTGCTATTTTAAGTGAATTGATGAATAAATGTTTATTTAACCACTTCAGCCCTGGAAGATTTGGCTGCTCAATGACCAGGCCATTTTTTGCGATACGGCACTGCGTCGATTTAACTGACAATTGCGCGGTCGTGAGAAGCTGTATCCAAACAAAATTGATGTCCTTTTTTCCCACAAATGGAGCTTTCTTTTGGTGGTATTTGATCATCTCTACGGTTTCTATTTTTTGCGCTATAAACAATAAAAAGAGCGACAATTTTAAAAAATACACACAATATTTTGTACTTTTTGCTATAATAAATATCCCCAATTTTTTTTTAAAAAAAGCTCATTTTTTCCTCAGTTTAAGCTGATATGTATTCTTCTATATATTTTTGGTAATAAAAATTGCAATAAGCATATATTGATTGGTTTTGCACAAAGGTTATAGCATCTACAAAATAGGGGAAAGATTTGGCATTTTTATTACTATTTTTTAATGGCGGTCATCAATGATTTTCAGTTGGGACTGCAACATTATGGCAGACAGATCGGACACTTTTGACACCACTGACATTTATACAGCGATCAGTGCTATAAAAAGCGCTGATTACTGTGTAAATGTCACTGGTAGGGAAGGGGTCTACAGTAGGGGGCGATCAAGGGGTTAACTGTGTTACCTAGGGAGTAATTCTAATTGTGGGGATATGGGACTGCCTGGGTGAGAACGATCATTGTTCATACTTAGTATGAACAACAGATCGCTCTCCTTACCCCTGACAGCGCGGAGATCTGTCTGTTTACATTGTCAGATCCCTGTTCTGTTTTTGTGTGGAGTGATTGTGGGTGCCCGGCGGTATCGGCTCCGGCGTTGCGCCACGGGCGTTCGCCTCCGCCGGTACGCGCGTCCCCTAGTGGTCAAAAGGCGAGCCGATGTATAGCTACGACGGTTCGCCCAGGGGAGCCAACCTGCGGCGGCTGGTCAGGAAGGGGTTAAATAAAATCTAATGGCACCCTAAAAGTTGATGGGGGCTACTGATAAGTTGTGAATAGAACTGGAGCTGTGATAAGACTTCAGAGAACCCATAGCCGGTCTTATTGCAACTCCAGTTTTATTCAGGGTCAGCAATCTGGGCTGAAATATCTTACATATGTTTCTCTAATTCCAGATATTTCTGTCTTACAGACTGAAGGAGTTTGCAAAGATGTATGATATTATCCGCAATGAAAGGAACAAGTGTGTGAGTCTTATTCAGACAGCGACTCAACGAGCAGCAGAGCTGCGAGAGAAATTAAAGATCTATGGAAATGAGGTGGAAATTCTGAGAACCAATGTCTCCAGCAAAGAAAGGTCTCTGTGGAATTTTAAAATAAAGAGTACTTATTGAGATGGCGTTGAAATAGGCTGAAAGAAGGCACATGTCAAAAGCTTTATTAATGTGGGGAGGACATGCACTGAATCTCTATAAACTCTATCGAAATTTAATGTAACAACCTCTATCTGCCTATTTAAATTCTGGTTTCACCCTTTTCCCCCCATGACTATTTTTTTTGCAAACAATTTAGTACCACAAATATTGATCAGCAGGGCTTTATGCTGTCCCTGCAATATCAAGCATACTTGTCTCAAGAGGAATTTAGAGGCTGTCATTTCTAGCCCTTTTTTGAAAAGTTCCCAGGCTGTGCACAATTGTCCGCTATAACAAAGAAGTAGAATACAGCTCACTCAGAATATATATATATATATCAGATCAACAGTCCACTGCCTATACACTGAGTGTATAGTAACTTAATTTATCATAAAGACAGCAATACTATTACATATCAACACAGTAACCAGTGACTAACATAGCTAGTTTCTAACATCATATTGAGGATCCATGGATATCCTCAGTCTTACCACTATGATTGATGCTTGACCATCTGAAACACATCAACAGCTGTAAATGTATTGCCATGGAACATCAATAAAGTTGTTTAAGGTGCTGAAGATGCTCTGATGTTTCAGGCGAATTAACTTAAAGTACTAAAGCAAAATCATCAGCACAACAGCATTGTCAGAAGGCAATATAATCACAGGGATGCAAAAGTAGGAATCTGCCTTTTATAATGAACTTTAAATATGCCCAACTGGTGTTATGTGATTGTACCTCAAAATAGAGAGCTTATATACAGTACTGATAAAAAAATAAATAAATAATAATTTCATACAAAATATAAAAACTTATAAATTCCTTCCCCTTTAAGAAAACAGATCACCTAGCTAAATCCAATTACAGCTTTGAAAAGGTTCAAAATACATAGCACAAAGGCTTGAGCTGCACAATATATCAGTATACGTGTTTTGCCCTTAAAGTTTTACTATAACTATTATAACCAATATAAAGACATCCTGAAGAATACTGTAATCCATACAGATAGTTTTATTACTAAATCTGGTAACAAATATTGGAGTAAGGGCATCGATATGCTGGACTGGCCATGGCTAAAAATGACAATACTGCAAATTTACAAACTGTGGCCATTAAGATATGATTTAAACCTGTTTTACCAAAATTGACCTTGTTGCTGTCACTGTATTTGTGAAGAAAGTGAAGCGGTTATATGTAGAGTATAATCAGCAACCATGCTGAGTGGAGCTTCCTTGCCCTTTCGTCAGCCCAGTAATAAATATTAACAAAGAATATCTGTAAATGTCTATTAAAATAATGGCATCTTATTAAGGCATATGCTACACAACTGAAGAACAAGCTTAAGTTAAAGTTAAAAAAGTAAATCTTTTCATTTTGTGGCACAGACAACTACAAAAGGCTATGTTGAAGCAGACCAATAACCACATGATCCGAGACAGCCTTCGGACAGATAAGAGCAGAATTACTGTTATTCTTCAAGAAATAAAAGAAATCGGAGAACAAAAGAAAATGGAGATTGGCAGACTTACAAATATGATTAACCAAGCAGAGGAGGATATGGTTCGTCTTCGCAAAAAGTATGAAACAGCGGTGCAGAACAGGAATGAGAGGTGACTATAGTGGCCTTCATGACATTTTGTTGTGCATTTCATTATAAACTATTACAAAAAGTAGCAGAAATTCACACAGGGCTTCTAATAAATATTACAGTTTGTTGTTTGGTTTCTTAAAAAGGCAAAAATTCACTTCGCTATTATGATAGCTTTTTGGCATGAAGACCATTAGCTGCTGCTGTGCTAGTTTATGTGCCTTGAATTTAATTGTTTTGAGAAATCAATACATTGATGGGTTTAGTGATGTATAAAAGTGTCAGGCTTTGCTCACACTAAGCTGTGCGGTCAGGGCCAGATTTACATCTCAGGAGCCTATAGGTAGAGAATTCTGAAGCACCTCTGATCCCATCCCAGCTCCATCCACTACCCTGAACCCATCCCTGCTCCATCAATCCCCTCAATCCCTTCCCGGATCCATCTGTCCCCTGAACCCATCCTGGCTCCCCTGCAGCTCCCCGCTCTGCCTGGTCCACGTGTAGGGAGGGAAGCCGGCTATGTGCAGTGGGGGGGGCACACAGCTTAGACCGGCCACCAGTCCCATCATTGGCCCGGTCATTGGAGAACATCAGGCGGTGTGTAGGGAATGTGATCACACTGCTACTGTCCCGGAGGGGTTATCTGGCAGTATTCCGCATGGATTCGGTACTGAACGGAGAGGAACCTGTAAGCACCGGACACCCCTCCAACACTGAGGTAAAGCCCTAATACACTGCATTGCAATGTATAGACTCCCTGCACCCCATGTCTATAGAGACCAGGAGCCAGGACATCCCAGGTCCAATCACCGGAGGAGACCCCACTGCACTACATATCGCTGATCTACCATCATCTCCCCCTGGGACCCCTCTGTGTGTGTATAGAGGAATCTTCTACAGACTGATCCTCATCTCAGAATTGTGATATCCCCCCATCTACAGTCTGTGCTCTGTGTATATCAGGATCAGTCTGTATATATAGAGATCATAAAAACTCATGCAGACTCATTCCTAGAGGGGCACCTGTAGGTACATGGCTACAGTGCCTTTTGGGAAATCTGGCCACGTGTGCGTTTGTGGTAAAATGCAGTGTGTACTGTATTTACTCTGTAAGAGAGCACTGCATTGTGCATTTCAGCATATCACAAAGCAGTGTGATGCGTTGCACTGCTGTTTACTGCACTGGATGGCGCGGCATGTCACCAAAGAAAAATGCACATGTTGCATTATTCTGTACCGCACTGCATCACACATCACCCCGGCATTGTGCAGTGAATGGGCTTAAAGAAAACAATTGTTTTCTAAGTGCCCTAAAAGTGACCTGCATTTATCCAGTGCAAAAAAAAGCGGTTTATCACTGATAGTGTGAATGAGCCTTTGGTGAATATTTTTTTTTTTTTATACAAAGCTGTCAATCAGATTCAAACTGTCCTGAAAAAGTACAGTTTGAACCTGAAAGTTTAAATTGAATTGGTGGCTTTAAGGCGATCACACCAGTTCCTAATGCTTTACTGTCATTCATGAGGTCCAAGATATATTCTACTGTAAAAAGATTAATTTCTACCTGTCAGGGGTGTGCAGTTAATTGAGCGGGAGGAAGAGGTCTGCATCTTCTATGAAAAGATAAATGCTCAAGAAATGATACTTCAGAATGGAGATGTCAGTTTGATGGAACAAGATGAAAAGATCCGTTTCCTAACAATGAAGGCTGCTGAAAAGAAGAGACAGATTGAACAAGTCAAGAAAGAATTACCAAATAAGAGGAATCTGGAATCAGATCTAGTAGTGCTTCAGATCCAGGTCAGTGGGACCAGTCTTTAGACATTCCTCAATTAAACTTATTGACAGATATATGACAAAAATATGAGAAGGGCTGTGGGCCAGAGGTCATTTAAAAACTGACAAACTGAGAGGGTTAAAGGCCAATTCACACAGTTTTGTTGCGGTAACACATGCATTACCTCAACACACTATTACATGCATCAGTGCGTTACAATGCTATTAATTTTAATATCGTACGGGAACGCACACACATTGCAGTCCACCATAATACACAGCAAAACACGGTCATGCATTTTGGTGTATTGTGTTGCATAAAATGGTGTATTTTGATTCTTTGAACATTTTGGTGCTTTATTATTTTATTCGTCTTCCTAAACGGGAACATGTGCTAATGCAATGTGTCAGGTCACCAAGGTGTAAATGGGCCCCAACTCTTCAAAAGTGCCACATTTAGTCTACTTGGGGCCATTATTTAATTCCAGAAAAAGATTCTGGCACTTTGGAAACAGTAATTATAGTAAAAATTGCAAATTAAAATATTTAATTTCAGAGAAAGGGGCCAACAATTTCTAAAGTATTTAGATCCAACATTTTATAAGGAAAGGGAAATGATCAACTGTAAAACTGTTGGGGCACATTTATGTTTTTTTTTATTATATATTTAAACCACTAAGGGGTGCAAGGAGGGAATGAGAGGGCTGCATTAAGCCCTTAAAAATGCCAGTTAGTGGAGCTACACCAAAAAAATCTCAAGGTGGGAGGAATCCTCAACTTAGATAGTTGTCACCAGAACAATTGTCCCCATGATGATTTAACCTCACCTCTTGCTCTGGTGACATATATAAAATGTTGACTTTTGGCTCACTTTCTGTCTTAATGACATCGGTCACCACAGTAAATAAAGGAGTGAATTTCCACAGTAGAGGCACAGACAGCAAAAAAAAAAACTTTACAGAAGGGCTAACCTTACCCACTTTATCCAAAACCAGAAAAGAAACATACACTTTAAACCAGTGGCCCCCAAACATTGGTCCTGTGCTTGCCTTTGGCCCTTGAGCCACTGGGGTTGATTTACTAAAACTGGAGAGTGCAAAGGCAGCCAATCAGCTTCTAACTTCAGCTAGTTCAATTAAACTTTGGTAAAAAAAAAAAAAAAAGGAAGTTGATTGGATTCTGTGCACAGCTGCACCAGATTTTACACTCTAGTATTAGTAAATCAATACCACTATTTCTTGAAATGAAACCAACAAGGGGACCGGTTTTCTCCCATTGACACCAATGATGGGGGACTATTCCTCCCACTGATACCAACAGTAGGACACCATTTCTTCCACTATCATCAACAATTCGGCTTTGTTCCTCTTTCTTCTAACCAAAGGCACAAGGTAATTTTTACTCAACCACCAACCCTGGGGCATTTTTCACTCCCACTAACGTCAGGGCACTTTCTACTCATATTAGGGGGAAAGGGGAGATTTGGGACTTTATATGAGGCATAGGACCCGTAGGTACAATGCCTCCATCCCTGTTTGAAAATTCATTGAAGAGAGAGGTTTGGGACTTTGCTTGAAGCATGTAGCTGGGGGGGGTGTGACCATGATGCAAATTGTGTCTGACCAGTTTGTTATATACAGTAACTGTAATTACTAAATTTCAATACAATGCACATAAAGAGTATAATAGAATAAAAATGTATTCCATATATGATGTGTACAACCAAAACATCATAATAATATAGCATAATAATCCATAATAATAATATAAATGTCAGACGCATAACCTATGTTTTACACAATACATATACCGTATATACTTGAGTATAAGTCGAATTTTTTAGCACATTTTTTTGTGCTGAAAGTGCCCCCCTCGACTTATACTCGAGTCAAGCACTTTTCTGCAGCAAAAAATTTCATTTTCCGAACCGACTTTGGGGCCCCGTATCTCAGGTCCACTTGGTGCTAGAAACCCCAAATTTGATATGCAAACCCAGTGGACCTAGTACCACACCATATCCAAAGCTGAAGTTCCTAGCACTAAGTGGCCCCGAGATATGGGGCCCCAAAATCGGTTCGGAAAATGTCATTCTCTGCTGCAGAAAAGTGCTTGACATTTTCTGAACTGATATTTGGGGCCCTGTATCTCGTGGCCACTTGGTGCTAGAAACCCCAGCTTTGGAAATTTTATGGTGCTAGTTCCACTGGGTTCGCACACCAAATTTGGGATTCTTAGCACTAAGTGGCCCCGAGATACGGGGCCGCAAATTCGGTCAACTGTGGCTATCTGCAGCAATGTCATTTCGGGACCCTTTGGGTTCAGAGACCCCAAATTTTGGCTGCAGCTAGGGGGCATCTAGGAACCCTTAACTACCGAGTTTGAAGTTCAGGGGACCTATGGCTGCAAATGGGCACAGTGAAGCATGCAAATGGGCACAGTGATGCTGCAAATGGGCATTGTTGACCCTCTTTTCCACTTACAGTAGCTGTGCATTTCTCACCCTCGTCTTATACTCGGGTCAATAAGTTTTTCCCATTTTTTTTGTGGTAAATTAGGGCCTCGACTTATACTCGGAACGACTTATACTCGAGTATATACGGTATAAAAGTGCATGGATTGTTACAACATTTTGCAATAAAACAGAATAAAATTGATGGAATGATCCTGACTGTAAACATAATAGTAGCATCATAGCTCGACACGTTTCGTGGATGACCTCCACTCATCAGGAGAAGATGCTTGTTATATATCTATAATCAATAAGTTGAACACATTAGTAAATCGGTCTCGATGTAAGAGGGCAGGGGAGGGGGAGGAAAAACAAAAGTATAGAAAATATCCACCCATTCTTACAATATAGCTATGAGTCTGAAATAGAGCAATGAGAGCTGCAGGCCGGCCAAACAATTCACTAGCCCCGGGAGCTGAGGTGGAAAACCCAAGATATTTGATGGAATAACACTCAGGAGACGGATGTCCCTGGGAGTAAGGTCCCTCATGGATGGTCAGGGGTGATGTGAATGGCATATCCGTGGAACCTCTGCAAATAAGTGTTGAAATGATGTGTATTATTACATATAATATGAAGTGTACCTATTTAACATGGTAAAATGTGGGCCAATGCCATCACTGAGAGGTAGTGAGTGAAAATGTGATCGTATGGGAAAATGCCATATTTAAGTGTAGAGTAAGTGGAAATATAAGGAGACTTAATGTACCCCAACCCATGGGGGCTACATGTCAAATAGAAACCACACACCAAAGAAAAGGGTGAAAGGGAAAGGAAGAAAATTCTAGCATAATACTACCTGGAACTCCTAGGCCAACACACATGGTCCAAATTGGTGCACAATGTCCAAAGAGGCCAGCTACCACAGAGAACATCTGTGACCTTGGGCAGTGAAAAAAGAGAGAATCAAGCCTTTCAGACGAGCGCCTATCCTTGATGCTCCCTGATGGGAGAGCACCTCACTGTGTGTTCAGCAGCCCACATTTTTATATATGTATATATATATATATATATATATATATATATATATATATATATATATATATATAAAGAGAGGGGCGGGGGATAAGCATACCCAGGTGCTGTGTGCACCTGTGCCTCATCTAATCCCATACTTAGATGCGTTTTTCCCCTATGTGTAGGGCTGCACTTTGAACACAAGAGGGAGTAGTTGTTCGGCCGGCCTGCAGCTCTCATTGCTCTATTTTAGACTCATAGCTATATTGTAAGTATGGGTGGATATTTTCCATACTTTTGTTTTTCCTCCCCCTCCCCTGCCCTCTTACATTGAGACCGATTATTAATGTGTACAACTTATTAATTATAGATATATATCAAGCATCTGATCTCGATGAGTGGAGGTCATCCACAAAACGCGTCAAGCTATGTTGATGCCACTATCATGTTTACAATCAGGATCATTCCATCAATTTTATTCTGTTTTATTGCAAAATGTTGTAACAATCATGCACCTTTTATATATGTATTGTGCGATACATGGGTTAGGTGTCTGACGTTATTATTATTATGGATAATTATGCTATATTATTATGATGTTTTGGTTGTACACATCATATACAGTGCCTTGCAAAAGTATTCGACCCCTTGGCATTTTGCATGTTTTGTTTCCTTCCAACCTGGAATTAACATGGATTGTTTGAGGATTTGCATCATTTAATTTACAGAAGATGCCCACAACTTTGAAGATGTTTTTTTTTATTGTGAAGCAAACAAATAGGACAAAATAGCAGAAACAGACAATTTGCATAACTATTCACCCCCCTAAAGTCAATACTTTGTAGAGCCACCTTTTGCGGCTATCACAGCTCCAAGTCTCTTTGGATAAGTCTCTATGAGCTTGCCACATCTTACCACTGGGATTTTTGCCCATTCCTCCTTGCAAAACTGCTCCAGCTCCTTCAAGTTGGATGGTTTGTGCTTATGAAAAGCAATCTTTAAGTCTGACCACAGATTTTCTATTGGATTGAGGTCTGGGCTTTGACTTGCCATTCCAACACATTACATGTTTCCCCTTAAACCACGCAAGTTTTGCTTTAGCAGTGTGTTTGGGGTCATTGTCCTACTGGAAGGTGAACCTCCGTCCTAGCCTCAAATCACACATAGAGTGGTACAGGTTTTGCTCAAGAATATCCCTGTAGTTAGCACCATCCATCTTTCCCTCAACTCTGACCAGTTTCCCAGTCCCGACTGCTGAAAAACATCCCCACAGCATGATGCTGCCACCACCATGTTTCACTGTGGGGATAGAGTGTACTTAGGTTGATGTGATGTGTTGGGTTTGCGCCAAACATAGCGTTTTCTTTGATGGCCAAAAAGTTCAATTTTAGTCTCATCAGACCAGAGCACCTTCCTCCATACATTTTGGGAGTCTCCCACATGCCTTTTCGCAAACTCAAAACGTGGCATTTTGTTTTTTGCTGAAAGTAATGGCTTTCTTCTGGCCACTCTGCCATAAAGCCCAACTCTACGGAGCGTATGGCTTATTGTCGTCCTATGTATAGATACTCCAGTCTCTGCTGTGGAACTCTGCAGCTCCTCCAGGGTTACCTTAGGTCTCTGTGCTGCCTCTCTGATTAATGCCCTCCTTGCCCGGTCCATGAGTTTTGGTGTGCGTCCGTCTCTTGGTAGGTTTGCTATTGTGCCATGTTCTTTCCATTTGGTTATGATAGATTTGATGGTGCTCCTAGGGATCATCAATAATTTGGATATTTTTTTTTTTTTTATAACCTAACCCTGACTTGTACTTCTCAACAACATTGTCCCTTACTTGCTTGGAGAGTTCCTTGGTCTTCATGGCAGTGTTTGGTTAGGGGTGCCTCTTGCTTAGGTGTTGCAGCCTCTGGGGCCTTTCAAAAAGGTGTGTATATGTAATGATAGATCATGTGACACTTAGATTGCACACATGTAGACATCATTTCACTAAGTGACTTCTGAAGGTAGTTGGTTGCACCAGAGCTTTTTATGAGCTTCATAACAAAGGGGGTGAATACATACGCCCATGCCAATTATCATTTTTTTATTTCTGAAAAATAGTTTTATGTATATATTCTAATTTTACTTTGTGTTCTGATCCATCACATATCACTCAGATTAAAAAATATTGAACTAAAGGCTATAATGTAACAAAATAGGTAAAAAGCCAAGGGGGTGAATACTTTTGCAAGGTACTGTATTCTCTTTATGTGCATTGTATTGAAATTTAGTAATTACAGTTATATAACAAACTGGTCAGACACAATTTGCGTCATGGTCACCCCCCCTCCCCCACCTGCATGCTTCATACAAAGTCCCAAAACACTCTCTGAAGTTTCTACTCATACTGGCAACAATCTGAAGGACAGTGAACTGGTCCTTTGTTTAGAGACTTTGATGACCCCTACTTTACAATATCAATCAGAGCACTTAACCAACTTTAAAAGTAATACAGTATCTAAAAGCAAAACATTTTTATCTATTTTTTTTTTTGATAGAGTAGAAGAGGGTTAAAACTGCTTCTTTTGGCCGTGTCTCATTAGGGAGTCTTCACTTCCTGTTCTGTAAGCTCAACAGGAAGAGAGTATATCTTTCCAATGTGAGGGATATTCCCTCTTAGACAATTGTCAGGGAAACAAGTATCCCATTTGGAAGATTTCCTGTTCAATATGTTTGGTTTATGGTCACCTTTATTTCCAGTGGCACTGGTGATCAGGACAGTTAGGAGACCTCCCAATCTCCTTAATGGGGACAAAGCCAACAATTAAAACCTAACCACTCTATCCAAATCTAAAAAAAGAAAGGAAAAAAAAAGAAATGTAAGTAGATTTGACACATTTTCCTCCACTCTCCTTTTTAAATGCTATTTCTATTTCAGTATGAAAGAGAGAAAATTGACTAAACATTCTCCCCGAAGATAAAAAAAATACCATTAGACAAAAAACATTCTGTATTACATGTTCTTCCTCTTGAATATTTCCACACTTATTAGGCTTCTTGCCATTTTAATTTTCAAAGGAAACATGTCAAACTTAACTGGCTGTCACAATATGCATTGAGGCTTATTTACAAAGATTGTCAGAAAAATGGCTTTCCAAATTTTAGCAGTTTAAACTGGAAAACTGTAATGTCTATGTAAAAAATAGTGATAGGCAGACAAATTGGCAAAAAGTAAAAAACCTGCGAGTTGCAGAAAAATAATAAGTATCATCATTATTATATTATTCTGTTTTGTTTAAATTGCATTCTGCAGAGGCCATCCTTGGAAAATAATGGGTTATGCCTTGGCTTCCCACTGCCCTTCGCCCAGCAACACTTAGCCCAATTCTATTTCATACCCTCCGAACGTGTGACTTGGTCAAATCCTCTGCGGACCTAATCTCATCCCATCTCCGATTGCTATGCAGCGTACACACGACCGGACTTTCTGGGAAACTAGGTCCGACGGTCTTCCCGACGGACTTTCTGAATAGACGCACTTGCCTACACACGACTGGACTTTCCGACAGACTAGGTCCACCGGCCTTCCCGGAGTTATGGCGGACTTTCTGAATGAACAGTCTTGCCCACACACGGACAAGTCTGTTCATTATGAACGTGACTCGGGTATGACGGGACTAGAAAGGAAGTCAATCTCGCTGCTTTTATCGGCGAGATTGACAACTTGCAAGCCCCGTCGCGGGGCATACCAGGCCCTTAGGTCTGGTATGGATTTTAAGGGCGTGGGGTTCTCCCCAAAATCCATACCAGACCCCTATCCAAGCACACAGCCCAGCCGGTCAGGAAAGGGGGTGGGGACGAGCGAGCGCCCCCCCCCCTCCTGAACCATACCAGGCCCCATGCCCTCAACATGGGGAGGTGGGTGCTTTGGGGGAGGGGGGCGCCCTGCGCCCCCCCACCCCAAAGCACCTTGTCCCCATGTTGATGAGGACAAGGGCCTCTTCCCGACAACCCTGGCTGTTGGTTGTCGGGGTCTGCGGGCGGGGGGCTTATCGGAACCCTGGAGCCCCCTTTAATAAGGGGGCCCCCAGATCCCAGCCCCCCACCCTATTTGAATGGATAGGGGTACATGGTACCCCTACCCATTCACCTAGGGAAAAAGTGCCAATAAAAAAAAAACACACTAGACAGGTTTTTAAAGTAATTTATTAGACCACTCCAGGGGTCTTCTTCCGACTTCGGGGGTCTCTCTGGCCTCTTCTCCCGGCGTCCTATCCCCTTCACCCACCTTCTTCCCATTCAGCACTGATTACACCCCCCCCCACCCGATCCCAACCTCCCCAGCAAACTCCATCCTCTGCAGCTACCATCATTAGCCAGCATCCCTTCTCTTCCAATCCCGCCAGCTTCAGGTGCTGCATGGGGCACAGGGAGGGAGATCCATGGCCGCCCCCCTGCAGCTTCTCCCTGCACTGATCTCTGCGATCTGTCTGGCTGGGGAAGCTGTGGGGGTGAAGTTGGGGCTTAGGGGGGCTTGATAAACGTGTTTATCAAGCCCCCCCTGTAGTAGAGAGGGCGCAGGCAGTGATCACTACAGATCGCTCCTAGACCTCCCACTGACAGCTGATATATAGTAACCACGATTGTTACTATGTATCAGACTTATTTTATGAATGAATGAGGAATCTCCATACAGATTCCTTATTCATTCAAGTAAAGTGCTGCAGATACTTTCCGTGTCTCAAAAAAAAGATATCAGAGGTCTAAACAGACCCTCCATATCTCACCAAAGACCGCCCCCCCCCCCCAAAAGAAAAAGCAAAAAAATAAAAGTAAAAAAGAAAAAAATAGTAAGAACCAATGGCTTTTTTTGGGGGGACGGCAAAGGCCCCCCCTCCCCAGGTCTGCCCGCACGGAGATGCCCCCTCCCCCCTGCACACACCTCTCCACGATGACGGTCTCCCCCCCGCACTCACCCCTCCTCGGATGTAATTTGGGATGTAGCACCTGCACGAACAGCGCCATTGCTCCCAATTTTACATCCATGTAGGTCCGCATGCATGTCCCTGAGCTTGCACGGTCTGCGTTCGAGGTCATGTACCCATACCCACATGGATGTAAGATTGGGAAAAGCAGTTATGCCTGTGCAGCCGTTGCATCCCAATTTACATTAATGGGACTGCCTGTATGGGGATGCATGGAACACCTGTGCATCCCTGTGGGGGGGTAAACATGGCCCCCCCCATGGGCATACGCTTTAGTTTGCCACATGTGAACAATGCTTTAGTAGAAATTTAGCAGGAATTTTGTAATTTATGTTGTGTTTATGTGCACTATTAATGATTTTAGTGTAGTTTTAGTGAAAATATTGTTTTGATAAACATTTGCGCAAATATTGTGCTGCCTTAAAAATCAGTAGCATCTTCTTTGCTTTCAGAAAATGTATGGTTTGTGGGGGGGGGGGGGGGTCTTTTACAAATTCTAAAAGTTGTAAAAAAGGAAAACCTTCAGATTCTCTAAAACTTTCGTGTAGGTCGGATTTTTACCATTTCTCAAAAAGGCACAATTTAAAATTTACAAATATTTATTTATTAACTCAATACAGATTAAGCTTTTATATTAGCAGGAATTTTGTAAAATTGTGTTTGTATCTGCTAATGATTTTAGTGTATTTTTTGCTTTGGTAAACATTTGCGCAAATATCATGGGGCCTTAAAAATCAATAGCACCTTCTTCTTATTCCACTGGTTCTAGGCTCTCACAAAAAATATATATATTTCACAAATTCTGAATACTTAAAAAAAAAAGAGGAAAAGTGGGACTTTAAATAAAGCACACAGCAGCACAACGCAGGTCAAGTGACCAAAATTCATTTATTTGGTACAATCCATGGTGTAAAAAACATTTTGGGCATCCAACCTCTAAAATGCTGTGGGCATCAAGCCTCTATATAATAAACTATGGATTGATTATACATAAAATACACATAAGTTGCACAATAAGTCATGATCCATTGTCACACAGAGAGCAAAGATAACAATCAACATACATGTGTACAATTGTTACTGTGATTAGACCCAAAGAGAGCCATGAAAATTAGGACAAATAATTCAAATAATAAAAAGGATTTAATGCCATGACAGATACTTATGGAGGCAAATGGAATCATTGAAATCTTGGTATTCCATGATATGTGAAGATTGGTAATAATCAAAGCTCTACGCGTTTCGCGGTATAGTAACTGCTCATCAGGAGCATATGTCATGGAATGATTCTAAAAAATATATTTTTATAAAAAAAAATATATATTTTCAGTAAATAAACAGGAGATGAAAAAAGGTTTTGTATACAAATATTTTACTTGCATAAAATGAATTAAAGGTTGTGCGTCCAAACTCACGTCTGCATCAGCGATCCAGTGAAACACTATCCAGAATTGCAGAGAGCTGCAATGCAAAGCTGCCCGATGCCAGGGTGGTCTGCGGGAATGAGAACAACAGCCATGGCCAAAACCATTGCTGGTAGGTGCAATGAGTGTAGGATGCGGACCTCCGTGTGGTAAACCTATATGAAACAAATCATAGTGATGTGTGTTGGTGTGTGAATGTGAAAAAAATGTAAAAAAGAGTGATGTGGGGACAAGGGTTGAAATAGGGAGAGAGAGTGGGATAGGAAGGGGTGGAGTCTCATGTGGGTCTCCTACCCCTCTCCCTGCCCATGGGTGTCAGGGAGGGGGCGGATGCATGGTCCTTCCTTCTCTGCGTCACGTCACAGCCGCCGGTCGCAGGGCGTCCTTGTGGCACTGTTTCCGGCGGTGTGTTGCTGTTCGGTGGACACACTGGGGAGATGGACTGGCGCTAATCGCACGACGGCTGAGCCGCCCAGGTGAAAGTGCTCCACTCCCAGGTGTTGTCTGCTGACTTGATGTGGGGGGCTGGGCCATGATGGAACACCTATATAGGCATCTCCAAGGTTGGCCTTCACACACAGCACTTTCCTTCCTGATCAGCATCACACTCACATGCATGGAGTTGTCCACTCTGTGCACACCAGGTATTATTCCTTCCTTTTTTTCTAATTTTCCTTTTTATTTTTGCTTTTTCTCCACCCCTTCCTATCCCACTCTCTCTCCCTATTTCAACCCTTGTCCCCACATCACTCTTTTGCACATTTTTTTCACATTCACACACCACTATGATTTGTTTCATATAGGTTTCCCACACGGAGGTCCACATCCTACACTCATTGCACCTACCAGCAATGGTTTTGCCTATGGCTGTTGTTCTCATTCCCACAGACCACCCTGGCGTACAACCCTTAATTCATTTTATACAAGTAAAATATTTGTATACAAAACCTTTTTTCATTTCCTGTTTATTTACTGAAAAAAAAAAAAAAAATATATATATATATATTTTTTTTTTAATAAAAATATATTTTTTAGAAACATTCCATGATTCCATGATGATCAGTAACAATTGTACACATGTATGTTGATTGTTATCTTTGCTCTCTGTGTGACAATGGATCATGACTTATTGTGCAACTTATGTGTATTTTATGTATAATCAATCCATGGTTTATTATATAGAGGCTTGATGCCCACAGCATTTTAGAGGTTGGATGCCCGAAATGTTTTTTACACACCATGGATTATACCAAATAAATGAATTTTGGTCACTTGACCTGCGTTGTGCTGCTGTGTGCTTCATTTAACGTCCCACTTCTCTTCCTTTTTTTTTTTTTTTTATAACCAATGACCGGGATGGAGGCGAGCATCCCTTTGGTGCTAGCCTCATTTAAAGTCCCAAAACGGTTTCCTTTTTTTAAATTCTGAATACTGTAAGGGAAAAATTAAAACACACAGATTTTTTGAGAAATTTGCATATTTAAATTTTTGCATACTTTAGATTTTAACCATTTTGCAAAAAGACGCAATGTAAAAATTACAAATATTTGTTATGCGGTAACTCCATACAGGTAAAGCTTTTATATTTAGTAGAGATTTAGCAGGATTTTGCAAAATTAGCCGTGTTTTTATCTGCTAATAATGGTTTTAGTGTATTTTTTGCGAATATATTGGTTTGATAAACATTTGCGCAAATACCATGGGGTCTAAAAAAATCAATAGCATCTTCTTTTTATTCTAGAATATATGGTTTTGGGAGTCTTTCATAAATTCTGAAAGCTGTAAGGGGAAAAATGAAAACCTTTAGTTTGTTTGAGAAATTTGTATATTTACACTTTTGTGTCTGTTCAATTTTCACCATTTCGCAAAAAGACGCAATTTAAAAGTTACAAATATTTGTTATTTATTAACTCAATACAGGTTAAGCTTTTAGATTTAGTAGGAATTTTGTAAAATTTGCTGCGTTTTTTTTTTTTTTCCTGTTTGCATACTTTCTTTTTTTGCATTTCTGTTGCATTCAGGCTAATCTACTGCATCACTGAATACTTAATGTTAACATTTTTTTTTCTTTATTGAGCAGCTTTCCCAGTGTAACGACAGATTGAATGACCTGGAAAAACAGGCACAGGATCCAGAGAAAACAAGTAGGATTCGCTTGCTTGAAGGAAAGGACCCATCACAACAAGAGCTTTTGAAGAGAACAGAGGAGGTGGAGTTAAAATCAAAGCCAGCTTAAATAGATTCTCACTTTAAATGTCCTGTAGTTATGTTATGCTTACCATTGAGGGAAATATGGCAATGACAGCCTCCAGCATAATTCACATTTTAAGGAAAGTTGCACTTTGCAAGGGAATTTTAACTTGGCTTAGTGAACGAAGTGAAGCATTACTGACTTCCATCATGCAATCGTGTGCAGGCAAAAATGCTGTCTTTTTTCCTTGCACATAATTGGGTATTCTTTTCAAAGTGAGATTCACCACATTCATAAGCTCTGAGGAAAAATTCCCCTTGCAAGGTGAACAGCCCATTTGAATTTTGGAAATAATACAGTTTCTTCCTACTCAAGATAGTGCCCAGGTCATGGCCAGTGGGGGAAAGATAGCAAGAATGACAAACTTATTACTAAATCACACACTTATTTTATTGTGTTTTTTTCCTCTCCTTTTACATGGCAATCCTGTCTGTAACACTTCCTTTCCTAGGCAGATTTCCCAAAGCCGGCCATGCATGGATCTGAAATTTGGCTTGTTGAGCAGGGACCGGCTGAATTTCAATCCATGTATAGGCTGCCTGGTCGATCAATCGACTTCTCTACAACCACCCTGTTGGGTTTTTCCAAACAATGAGTGTCGCCAGCTATAGCCAGCAACACTGATCATTGTGTTCTGGCTCTCTGCCATGAAAACACTATACCACAGTGGGAACGATTCCCCCATTCACATTTGAACACGTGTGTGTGTGTGTGTGTGTGTGTGTGTGTGTGTGTGTGTGTGTGTGTGTGTGTGTGTGTAATTAGCACATTTTTTTTCCAAGTAACTCACTGGCTGAAGAAAAGAAAAATGTATGATGTATGTCCTGCCTAATTTAGAATGCAAACACCTTCACCTCTTTTCAGCTCCCTAGCCTGGAAGGTAGTGGTTTTGTAGTCCTAAGGAAGCTCAGACACAGCACAAGAAGTTAAAGTAGTTATAAAGGCTAAAGTTTTTTTTTTTAACCTTCATGCAAGGTTCACGATAGCCTTGGCTGTCCCGGGACTCTCCCTCCTTATTTGCTGAGACATCAGCGGGAGCCCATTGGCTCTCACAGCTGTCAACTACAGCCACTGAGCCAATGAGGCGAGAGCGGGGGGGTTTACAAGCCACAGCTCTATATGTTTTATGGACCCAAAGAGCAGCAGCTCGGGAGCGAGCACGCAGCAATGCCCCCAGGGCAGGCATCATTCTCTGGGGGCACTGCTCGAAGGGAGGCGCCAGGAGCGCGGGCAGGGGAGCCGTGAAGAAGAGGATTGGAGCTGCTCTGTGCAAAATCACTGCACAGAGCAGGTAAGTATAACAGGTTTGTTATTTAAACTTTAAAAACTCACTAGATTTCTGGCAGGTATTTTTATTGTATTTATTGAAATATATAAAAAATGTTTTCAATGTTATATGGAACAGACCAAAAGAGAGCAAATGAGAGGTTAATTGTTAGTGTCTACAGATGCTTTCAATTTTCTCAGCCTCAATCCAGGCAGTTTTAAAAAAACAGTAATATACATTAAAGCATATACACAGCCATGGACCTGGTCTAATACTGTGTGCCAGAAATACGTATTTATTCATTTTAGTTCTGTAGCGAACTTTACAAAATTCAGTTATCTAATTTGCTGATTGATGATTGATCTATGTGAAAAGCGATTCTTCTAAGCTACTGTACTTCTTCCTGTAATGTCATTATAGGAATAGGCATCTGATTTATTTAAATGTTCATTCAATACAGCTTGAACTGCGCCTGGCTGAGAAGGAGGAACAGTTGTTGGAAAGAGATTTCCTCTATGAGCAAGTCTCCAAGTTATCAGATAGGATACGCATCAAAGCTGCAAATGGCAAAGAAGACACACTGACATGTGCTAAAAAGGTCTGTAAGAGTGATCCGCCTTTTCCCAGGATTCAGATAGCACTACACTTACACTGTGAATGGGTATAAACGAAAAAGCCCAATATGTTAGCCCTTATCTGAGAAAGAGAGAAGTCTATCCATATTAACAAAGCACTTAGGTGTTCCAAAGGTAAAAGGCCAGGCAAGCATCTTGTAATATTGCCATACTGATTCATGCTCTTTTCTATTATTATTTTGACAGATGAGTGAACTGAAAAATAAGATTAAGGACACAACTCGTAAAATGATGTCCCAAATTGCAGAATTATCTATGCAGCAAGCCAACTGTATAAAGCTGCAGCAAGAAGTAAGAGATAAAGAGAAGTTTGTTGAGACATGCTATGCAAGGATGGAACAGGGGTTGCCACCGAGCGAGGAAACCAAGCAAGAATGGAAGCGCTTAGTGCGTGAAGAACGTAGACGCCAACTTGAGAGAGAAGAAAAGACAAGGGTATGGTGTTTAAAGAAGGCTGCCAATGTATGGCATTTAGCAGTCTAGGTCTTTAAGGAAAATATTTATTTATCAAACAGTGATGAGTGATCCGTACACTGCTGGAATCACCCTTATTGTAGCTGCCAGCCATACAACGCACATCACCCTTAGGCTGGCCATAGATGCCTTTTTTTTCAATCAGCCAGAGAAATGACCGAAAAAAACCCAATGGACTCCCCCCATCCACACATGCGAGGTGGATAGACGAGTTCTCCCCGTTGCGCCATGGTATTCATTTGGTGGAACTCCTCCTCCATTTCCTCCTCCAGGAAAAAGGAAGGATTCCCCAAAAAAGATTGAATGGGTAGGTGTGGGGATATCAGGCCTCCTGAATATTTTATAGAGTCCCAAAGTCTTGAATGAGCAGTAATTTAGTTTGCAAAGTGTGAACCTTTGTTTGAGAAGTACCCACAATGTTATCTATTATTAAGGGACTGAGATTTATCACTTCTAAGCTTGCCCAGAGAGAGCTTTTTGTTGCAGGTTATCCAGCCAGTTCGGTTATTTGTGTTACTAATTAGTACTTCATCAGACTGGGTGAACCCAGTTTTCCATCCAGTTTGTGGAGATAGAAGGTATTTACATGAAGTTTTGGTATTTGAAAGTCCACATAAACCACTGTATGTGGTTTTCAAGGGTGCATAGCATTTGGGGAGGGGAGGCTTATTGTAAGAATTTGCAAAAGATACAATATTTTCAGCAATAAATATATTTTTTATGGCTGCTATACTACCAAACCAAGATTGATTGTATTTTTTCCAGGATATTAGTAGATCTTTGAGTTTATGTACCATTGTTGAATAATTAGTTGATAATGTGTTTATTATTATTATTATTATACGGGATTTATATAGCGCCGACAGTTTACGCAGCCCTTTATCATATCATGTGTTTATCATAGGAGTTAATTAAAAATATTCCCAGGTATGGGAGTTTAAAGCCAACCCACTGGAAAGCAAAACACTGTTGGTAAGAGATACAGTGGAGGGCAGGTGAAAGATGTTCAGTGCTAATAATTTGCCAATGTTTAAGGTGAAGCCTGAGATTTTGACAAAAGTAGGTAGTGTGGTGAAAAGATAAGGGAGTGAGGAAATAGGATTTATGATAAAGAATATTGCATTGAGATATAATTTCTGGCACACACCAGCAACCTCTAGGCCTGTTACATTAGAGTTTAGGCTTTATAGTTGGGCATCACTAAAATAAAGAGTAGCAGAGGGCTACCTTGTCTGGTTTCTCTATATATTAATAGGGAAAAATCTCAAGAGTATTGAAGAAAAGCTCTTGGAAGAAATTTAGATTTTTAAGAAGGTTTAAAGTGATTGCAAAGTCTTGTTTTTTTCTCTATAAAAATAACAAACATGTGGTACTTACCTGCTCTGTTGCAGTGGATTTGCACAGAGCAGCTCCGATTCTCCTCTTCTCGGGTGCCTCGTCTGTGCTTCTGGCCCCTTCGCCCTGTTGAATGCCCCCACAGCAAGCAGCTTGCTATTGGGGCACCTGAGCCGAGACACAGCTCCCTGTGTCCATTCAGACACGGAGCTGCGGCGTGGCCCTGCCCCCTCTCTCTCCCAATTGGCTAGCCGTCTTTGATTGACAGCAGCGGGAGCCAATGGCGCTGTCACTGTGTCTCAGTCAATCAGGAGGGAGAGAGTCTCGGTCGGCCGAGACACTTGTGGTAATCGCTGGACAGAGATGGGGCTCAGGTAAGTATTGGGGGGGGCCGAGGGGGGCTGCTGCACACGGATGGCTTTTTATCTTAATGCATAAAATGCATTAAGATAAAAGACCTTCTGACTTTACAACACCTTTAGGTGGGTACTGAGGTGGCAAACAGGATTGGGGAAAGTAATCCACTGTGTGGGGGTTTTTTGTACCACAGTTTAAGAGATGGACACATCACTTGTCTTGGCATTATTTTATGTCACTAATAGGCTTAATGTTCCCTGCAGATAGTTATACACAAAACAGACCAATTTTGCATGATTCATTTTATTTTTAACAAGTATTTCAAATGTATAAAATTAGAAAAATTAGTTTTATAAACAACTTGTTTCAAAATGACAAAGTATTACTTTATATGTTAATTAGATCTGTAAGAAAGACATAAGTCTTAAAAAATGACCAAGGGTCTACTTGCATCACCTGATGCCAAAAAAATATGTCAGCATTTAAAATCCCACCAAAACAAGCATCACATTACTAATGGCTGTAAACTTCTTCTGCAGATTCAAGAGGAGGAAGAACAACACTTTTTACAAAACGGAACCTACACCACAGCGGAGCAGCGTCCTAATGCTTACATACCTGAAGATGAAAATGTTCTTCCTCTTCCCCGACCTTATGGGGCTTTGGCACCTTTCAAGCCCACTGAGCCAGGCTCAAACATGCGGCACATAAGAAAGCCAATGATAAAGCCAATTGAAATATAATCTTAGGGAGTGTTAAGGACAGAGGTAGGAATGGCTCCTGTACATCCTCATACATTGGTCATGGCAGGGAAAACTTTTACATCCACTGAGGCTGTAGTATAACGGGGCAGCTCTACGATTCATAATATGTGTGAAACTTAATTTGCCATTTCAAAATGTCCCAAGCAGGATAACTCCACTACTACTGTACAGGCAATTGGGCATATACGAAGTGTTATACAACACTTCATATTTGGGTGTCTGTGTTAAAAGTGTGGGCTAAACTACCTTACAGCTTCATACATTTGCCCCATTGTGGCCTTCTAAAGTACACACTGGCTTGCGCATAAAAAATAATCCAAAGAAACATAGCAACTGGCTTCTAACCAACATTATCTGATGCAGGTTAAGGAAACAAATTGGTTGCTATTGATAACAAGACTACCTTATCTTGTGAACACTGATGCATCCTGCCCTCTATCTATAAAGGTGAACTTGTTTTGCTGCTAAAATACCCAAATATCACACTAACACCTCTTTTTTAGTCCTACCACATTGTTATTATTGCAAGTGCCAGAAACTGTATGGGCAATATTTATTCATTTATTTATTTTTTAATTGCAAACACCATCTATTTCCCTAGCTGAATTAGGTAAGGTCAGTATAGGTCTAACAGCCCATACAATATAACACAAAATATCAAAGTATGTACACGTTTGCTAATGTTTTTAAAGGTGCTAGGTTACATCTGTACAATGGTCATTTCTTCATGCATTATTTTGCTTTTTAAAGGTAATACCATTGCATAGCCCATGATTTTAACACATGTAAAATACATGAACATAAGCACAGAAAGGTGTAAATCCAGCATTGATGGAGACTAACATCAAATATTTGGAGGGCAAAGCAGTTCAATAAAAGGTTTTAAAATACCATTATCAAACGGAATACGAGACCTTATCCTTACAGCTCTCCTTATTCCCCCCAGCAAGGTATACTTAACCCATCCATGCTCCTATGCCAACCACTTACTTTGTCTGAGACATCGCTCCATTTGCTCTAACGCATTGGGGCTTCCATGTAAGAGAAACAATATGGCCTCCTGTGATAGCGATCAGGTCTGGCCAGAAAATTACAAGACCTGAACACTGTCACGTTGAAGAAAGTAGTGACATTATCCATCTGGGTGAGCTTGGATATCGGAACTTATTCAGGGTGGACTCCTGCAGCGGAGGTGATGTGTGGAGTGAGTATAGCTTGTTAGGGGTATAGTGGGAAACTGAAATAGGATATCATTTTGCACGAATTGCTGGCAAAGGCCTTGTATGTTACCATACAGCAAGATATGTTATTTACAAGGGAAAAAAAAAAAAATCACCATACCTAGTAAAGTAACAGAATATTGATTTCACAAGTTATTACTTTAACCTAACCATTGCATTTATAAATTAGTTGCATGATAAAAATAATGCATAATTTGATCTGGCCAGTGATTGAACTCTCCAGAAAATCAAGAGTGACTGAATTGTACACACTGGTCTTATGAACATGGGATAACGCAGGCTTGCTTTCATATATTTGTGAAACTAAAAGTGGAATTTCCTGACTGACGCCGCTTTAGTAGGGATGTGAGTGTTGACTTCCCTAAGGTTATCCTGCTCTATCATTACAAAAGAGCCTATCTCAAGTACAGACAAAAATATGTATATACACAAAAAAATGAAGCTTCCCTTGGAAGTGTTGTCGGTCTTAGAATTAACATAAGCAACACTTAGAGCACAATCTGTAACAAAAATGCAATATTTTTAAATATCTGAGGAACAAAATCAGTCCAGAAAATGCTTAAAGGAAGGTTACAGACCTCAGTTAATCAGGACACAAATAAGATCAAGGTCATATTTAGTTCAACAACTCACATTATGTGGTCACTTCAAAACTCAACTAAATAGAAATAATGTATTTAAAAGGATTATGCTTCAACAAGATACAGTATAGAATAATTTATAATGGTCAACAGCAAAAATGATGAATTATTAAAATCATGATTTTGTGCATAGATTCAACAAAGCTCTCAAAACAATCTGTTGTAATGAAGCTTACATTTCAGTATGTAAACATTTTACAGCTTTTACACATTTCATTCAAATTTTCCTATAAGGAAAATGGCATTTAATGTAAATGCCTCACTGAGCAAAATCAGTGTTTTCCAGCATACACAATACATCATACCGTATAACAGAGAAAGCTAAAGACATTTCAGATGGCAAAAGATGCCTGACCACAATAGCAGTATCTGTAATCCAAGTTCGGATATCTGTGCCACATTCATGTATTAAACCAGATGGTTTCAACCCAAGTCACAGGAAATAGGTTTGTGTTCCCTTATGAATGCGGGGGGGGGGGGGGGGGGAAAGTATTATTAGAATGAGTAACTTCTAGCACTAATGAAGGCCAAGAAGAACGGATGTTCGTTTTAAGGCAATTTCTTCGAGAAATGCAGCATCTATGTTGTCTTCTTCAAAGGGGTTCAAAGCTGAAATGCCAAAGAGAAAAACATATTACATATTTTCTGAGAATAATAAATAGATGAGATATTATATACACACACACACACACACACACACACACATATATATATATACACATACATACATACAGGAGAACATCTCAAAGTGGACCATACATTAGAATACTACAATCTATTAAAGCACGTCCAACTTTATCGATCTAGACATGTATGATTAAAAAATAATACAGCAACATGTACAAGCTATTTGGATTTGAGCACAGGTATATGTATATAATCCACCAGGTGCCAAATGGGGGTGCCACACTAACACTAGAAGTTCTGGATGAACCCTTTGAGCACAGGTATATATTTTTTCTATTGCATTGCAGGTCAGAGGCCAGACCTGAACCTGTAGCTATCCTCCAACTTGTGTGTTTTTTGCTCCATATTGGCACTAAATTCACTGTAGCATTTACATTTTGCAAAGCAGGTTATGGACTGGACAGAGTGATTACTTTGACGCAGCTGGCCAGCTTGAACACGCATTGCAATGTATGTGAACTAAAGATCACCTGTTTTTTTCAGTGCAAAGTTTGCTAGAAAGGGTATATAGCAGTGTGCAGAGGGTTCACCCAGAATTTCTAAGAGATGATTGAGAGACACAATTCAGCATTTAAAAGGCAAAATAAACCTTCCTACCCGAATCTTGCGTTTTTCAACAGCAAAAGGTTAACTGATCAGGTAGATTCGTGGTGTCATTTGTTGCCCTGTTTGCACAGCCAATATTAGAGTAAATCTTTACATTGTGCTTGAACATAAGGCATGCAGCATGGCACCGCACAGGTTAATGCATGACCTCGGTCTGCAGTGTGAAAACTGACTTTTCCTGTGAAGAAACTACATATCCCACAATTCCTGGGTCTGTCAATCTAGTGCTGGTGCAGGTGAGAGCTAGCTACCAGTAATGAGATCTGACAGCCACAAGCAGGCCGAGAAATCACAGACACACACAGAACTTACTGATGCAGCTGGAAATGGTTTATTATCACATTAGCACTCCCACATTTGTGATGTGACACAGATTGGATGGCAAACACATGCACTGCCAGTAGTATGACCTGGAACAGGAAGTTGTCCTGTTCCTTTGGATGAATAGAGACAAGCTAGCTGTAGCAAACTATGGGCACTATGATGCTCATGACAGCCTACTACAGGGGTCTGCCCTAAGTGGTGATGGTTTTAGATGTTTAATTACGACAATCCTATCAAAGCGATATTTATGGTCATGTGGAAATTGTTGACTGTTAACATATTTGAACAAGCAAACATTAGATCTTTGTTCAAAGTATGCCTACAGATAAAAGTGACATACCTGAATAAAAACACAAAGAAAATGTGCCTTTTCAATCATTAATCCAAGAAAAATAATCATAAGATGTGCTGATGTATGGTGATGAAAATTAGCTACTCCATTGGCCTTAAAAGCTGGTATTACCCCAATTAGCAGAAATTACTTCTGAAGAACAGTCTCTGACATCAACTTGTTGACATTTTTGACCACTCGTTTATGCAAAATTCCTTCAGTTGCAAGACATGTGATGTTTCTTCTATATTTGTACTTCCGGTTTTAAATCACAATACATCATTTAAATGGGATTGAAATTAGGGCTTTGACTTTGAAATTAGGGCTCTTCTCTCCATCTACTCCTATTTTTTTGTTTCCTACCTTTTTTAATGTTGTGTGGTACTAATAAAAACATTATCGCTTCTGTTTTTAATACACACCAATTAGATTGAGCTCCTTATTACTGCTCTTGCAAAATCAACCAATAGTCACTAGCGTACTTTTTTCCTTCTGATGGAATTTTCTAATGCTTTCGATGTAATACTTTATTGGTTTATTCGTTGCATTTTTAAATTGCTATGTACTCATCCTGTTCATAAATCGATATGTTTAGCTTTATTGCCATTTGAATATTGTATCACCATACTTGTATGTACTCAATTTTTCAATCTGTTATATTTAAAAAATAAACAAAATTTGACAAGAAATCAGGGCTTTGACTAGTCCAGTCTATAACCCTCCATTTCTTTGTTTACCCCAAGACATTAGTTGCTGGATTTTCTAGTATGCTTCAGATCAGTATGGTATTAAAAGATCCACTGCCTTTTCAATGTCAACTTTTAGACACATGTGATCACATTCTCATCAAGTAAACTTTGATACAATACAGAATTTAGTCGATTCTGACTGTAAACTGCATTGGCCCTAAAGCAGCAAAGCAATACAAAACCATAACATTTACATCACCATGCTTCACGGTTGTGGTATGAGGTTCTCCCATGAAATGCTTTCTTAGGTTTGGGCCAAATATGTCTACAGGTCCTGTCGCCACAAAACTCCCAGCAGTCTACAGCACACTGCTACAGGAGGCCTGGGTCTTTCGCCCCATGTTCAATGGCAACTGTAATTTTGCTCTAATGTTTTTAGGACAGGAAAGATTTTTCTTGCAAACTCCCATGCAGGTTGAATTGGTGCATTCTCTGAGTGTAGATACATGCACTTTCACACCAACTGTGGAAAGAGTTACCTGCAAATCCCCAATGAAATTTAGGCACTTTTGGAGACATCATTTAACATCAGATGGTTAACTCTTGGGCTGAATTTACTGGGCCAGTCATGAACAAATTACCAGATGTTTGCATGCCACTTGTAGAAATTTTTCCTTACAGTGGAATAATTGATTTTAAATAATCTGCGGTTCTTTTTAAATCCCTTAATTATATAGGAATTCACAGCCTGCTTTTTGAGGACCTTCGAAAGCAATTTTGATCTTGGCATGATGACACCACACACATCAATAGCACGGAGAACACCACATATTAGATAGATGAGGTTTAAAGTGGATGTAAACCCGATTCATGAAATTTGAGCTGGGAACATATCTGCAGTGTTTTGTTATCTCTCTTCAAAGCACTACGTCCCGTAGCACTCTCCTGCTCCGTTCTTCTGTTATCCGCCTGATAACTTCTGACAAGCTTTCCGTCAACTGAGATAAAAGCAGCCCGAGTTTTGTGCTGGGAGGATACTAATAGATTAGCAGCGTGCAGAACTATTCAACGAACAGTTCTGAAAGTCTCTACCTATGAGAGGGGGTGTGTGCGCCTTTCCTCCAATCAGCTGTCTTGGCTGTATGCCCAGGCTTCACTGCAGTGCTGAACAAGAAGAGAAAATCTAACACGATCTGAACTTTCTAAAGAATATATAAAAAGCTGAAGACCACCCATATACATGTAAAACCTATGTAGTGCACAGCACACCGGGAATGTGTCCTGGATGGCAGGTACATTCCCCCGATATTTGAGTCGTGGTCACTTTAAGGGGGACAGTTGCAGAATCTTCAAACCCTGATCACTAGGACTTTGGTACTGAAGGGGTTAAGTCCCAGGGGAGGGAGGCTTTAAAGGCAGCAGAGAGAGCGAGAGAGCGCGCCCGCGCGAGAGAGAGAGAGCGAGAGAGAGAGCAAGAGAGAGCGAGAGAGCGAGAGAGAGAGCAAGAGAGAGCGAGAGAGCGAGAGAGCGAGCGCGAGAGAGCGCGAGCAAGAGAGAGCGAGAGAGAGCGAGAGCGACAGACTCTGACTCACAAGATGTGTAAGCTCTTTGACCCCCTCTGGCTGACCTACCTGGCACCCTTGCTTTGAAGCCTAACACCTGTATGGGACCAAAGAAAAACTAGCGTTGAGCCTGCTTAACCACTTGCCGTTCGCCATATAGCAATATGACGTCGGCAAAGTGGTTGCTGTATCCTGACAGGATGTCATATGACGTTGCCAGGATATCAAGCCGCTGCGCGCCCCCGGGGGCGCGCATATCGGCGATCGTTGTTGCGGTGCGTCAGTCTGACACACCGCAATTCCGATCTAGGTAAAGAGTCCCTGACGGCTGATCACAGTGTAAACACCGTTGATCAGCTTTTCCTCACTCGCGTCTGTCAGACGCAAGTAGAGAGCCCATCGACTGCTCCTCTGACAGGGGGAGTCTGCGCTGATTATCAGCGCAGCCCCCCCCCCGAGGATGCCCACACTGGACCACCAGGGACACCACCAGGACCACCAGGGATGCCCACCACTAGTTACCACCAGGTATGCCACTCTAGAACACCAGGGATGCCAATCAGTGCCCACAATGGATGCCAGTGTCAAATAATACCTGCCAATCAGTGATGCCCATCAGTACCATCCATTAGTGTACATCAGTGCCACCTATCAGTGCCCATCCATGCCACCTATCAGTACACACCCGTGCCACCTATCAATGCCCATCCGTGCCGCCTTTCAGTGCCCACCTCTCAGTGCTGCCTCATCAGTGCCCGTCAGTGCAGCCCCATCAGTGAAGGAGTAAACTTACTTACAAAGTTTTGTAACAGAAACCGAAAAAAAAAAAAAAAAAAAAAAAAAAAGGTTTTTTTTCTAAATTTTCGGTCTTTTTTTTATTTGTTTAGCAGAAAATAAAAATCCCAGAGGTGATCAAATACCACCAAAAGAAAGCTCTATTTGTGGGAACAAAATGATAAAAATTTAGTTTGGGCACAGTGTTGCATGACTGTGCAATTTTCATTCAAAGTGCGACAGCGCTGAAAGCTGAAAATTGGTCTGGGCAGGAAGGTGTATAAGTGCCCTGTATTGAAGTGCTTAAATTACCAATACCAGGATTTTGGACTGTTATTTACTATGGCTGAAGTAAGCTGTGGTTTTGTTACAGAGCTACCCCAGGTTACAGTAGGTAAATTTGTTTAATCCCTGTGTATTATCTTAGGCCGTTCACCTCACTGGCTATATGTGAGGGTTTACATCCACTTTAACCACGTGCCTACTGGGCACTTTTACCCCCTTCCTGCCAAGGCAAATTTTCAGCTTTCAGTGCTGTAGCACTTTGAATGACAATTGCGCAGTCATGCAGAACTGTACCCACATGACATTTTTATATTTTTTTTCACACAAAAAGAGCTTTCTTTTGTGGTATTTAAGCACCACTAGGTTTTCTATTTTTTGGCATTACTGATGGGCACTGATGGGGCTGCACTGACGATCGGGTTATCAGTGCAGATGTCTTCTTTCAGACTAGCCGGCTACCGATAACTGGCAAGTGTGTTTACACTGTGATCGCCTGTGATTGGACACAGCTAATCACGTGGTAAAGAGCCGCTGTGATTGGCTCTTTACCCCAATCTGTGATCAGCTGTGTCTGAAGGCGTGGTTTAGGAGGACATCACATGACGCTCTCCCAGAAGTGGAATACCACTCTGTAGCCGTCATTTGGCTATAGCGCGGTAAATAGGAGAGGTATCACCTGCATACTCGCTGAGAAAGTTCTGATCATTGACACCTAATCTGAAACACTCGATTCTCGTTTCATGGATATTAGGTGGTGTACTTGCTTTGTTCCCTCATAACAAATCAGAATTTTCTTTAGATCAGATTAGAAGAATGAACACACCATGTCAATTCTATATGTCATTTGTCCAAGTATATCACCTTTTCTGCATGCACCGTTTGACAAAAAATGTAAGGTTTGCCTCTTCAAATATTGTGAAAATTTAAAGTGGTTCTAAAGCGAAAACATTTTTAGCCTTTATGCATTCCCTGCATTAAGGTACAAAACGTTTTAGGACTTGCTGTGCCCCTAGCCCCCTCTCAACATTTACCCAACTTCTGGAATGATCCAGTGCTGTGCTCAGCTGCAGTCTTTTCTCCTCTCTCCATCTTCACACGGACTGACAGGTAGCAGAGGGAGTCCATCAAATCCTGTGATGCGGGAGCAGGGGGGGGCCGAGCTAGGCTGTGTGTGTCAATTGACACACACACAGCCTGTCTCAGGAACGGGCAAGCAGGTGTGCCCACACAGCGGCTTCCTATGGGGGCACACCAAAAAGAGGTGGAGCCTACAGCACTGGCAGGAGACCCCAGAAGAGGAGTTCAGAGCCTCTTTGTGCAATATTATTGCACAGAACAGGTAAGTATTACAGGCTTGTTATTAAAAAAAGACTTTACAATTACTTTGACAACTTTGATGGGTGTATGTTTTTTGTTCTTTACAGATGACCGTTAACGTTTTAAAGGGAACCTGTCAGAAGAGAAATTTGGGAAGTTGCGATATGGGCTCAAGTTGGCCCAGTTTTAACTGAATGTTTTAAAACTACCATTATCTGAAGAAAGCAGATCTGCTTTCAAACAACTTTGTAGTTTCATCATGCTGAACAGTAAAGGTAGTTATTCTCCTAGAGTTTTGTTGTAAATAAAAGTCTTTAAAAAAAAAAAAAAAGTTCACCGTCACAAAGCTGAAATATCATCCATCATGACCCTCTTTGCGTGAAAGCTTGCAGGCAGATAAGGACTTATGACAATTCTCTGACTTACTCAAAGTATTAAAGTTAGATGGCCAGGCAAAGAGTAATTCTCCAAAACCTCTCAAATCATATTAACTTTAAAAGGACAGTGGCCAGAGCCATGCCCACATTAAATACCATGGGCGTCTCCACCCATTCGTTTAAAATCATAGGTGCAGCCTAAAATATTTTAGGTAATGGAAATTTATGTTCTTTTTGATTGTCTCACCATATCCTGTCCTAGAGAATGAAAGAACCGATGAGTAAGTTATAGTAACACACTATATGTGGGTCATCTGTAGACCTTTACCTGTCTCAGAAGAAATCCAATTCGCATGGTAAGAGATTGTGACCGACTCTCTATAGAGCCGGTTCACATATTTCCGCTGCGGATTGACACAGGAGCCCCGAGTGTCTTTTGGTCTGTTTCAGGTCCGAATTCAGCCCAAAAATTCAGCCTAAAATCGGACCTGAAACGGTGAACAGGGACGCACCGGACCCCTGCTGGGAGCCACATGCGGCAATAGTGTGAACCCAGCCTTACAGTGTAGATGGTAGGAAGAAATAGGAAAATAAACTAACTGAAGTTTGTCATCAGTATTATTTTTTATTCTAGTCTACATAGCCATCTGACATTTATAGAGCTGTAGAAATTTCATATACTTGGTGGCCATTTATTATTATAATAATCTAACTACAGAAAATATAATATGAAACTGAATCTGATTTGTAAAACTGCCAACACAGCTACATGTTCATATTGCTTCTGTGATGTAAAGTGTTACCTCTATCTTCCACATCCGATAGCATCATGATCAAATAATTTAGTGGAAGAAAATTGATGCAGAGTGGAGAGCACTCAGTTAGCGACTGACGAGTTACCTGCATAGAAACAGAATGACAGCATTAAAATGTTTTTAATTGTTTTAGCTGTAGTCTAAAGATTTCCATACTTTAAAAAATCCTTCTGTTATATTATTTATGAAGATACACATGTACTGTATATTTACAATATGTACATATCTATTGCTCTGCATACATGTTTAAACCCCACATTTTGTAGTTTTACACTCTAGAATTAAAATCGATGTCACTTTAGAGGAAAATTATCTGAACACACAAGACATTAGACTCAGAAGGTGGCTGTAGTGATTTAAACTCTATTGATATCCTGTAACAGGGGGTTCTTCCCTCCTGTCAGAGCCATAGTTTTTTTATTACATTGTTTTTTGTTTAAATTTTTTTATGGCGTTTAAATCTTTATTTTAAAATTAAAAATAAAACATCTTGACCGGTGAACATGCTGCATCATTTCAAGGTCTTGGATTATCTCATACTATCCATGTGGTATTTGCAATAATGTCCATATACGTTTATGCAATTTGTTGGTACATTGAAAAGTTGATTAAAAAAAAAAAAAAAAAAAAGAAGTTTAACCATTTATTTCGCATGCCAACTTTTTTTTACCCCAATTAAACCAAATGTTAGCCAATTTTGTAGCCAATTCATCAGTGTTTCAGGTTTTAAACATGTAATTAAGTGGGACAGAGATGTCTCAATTTCTCCTGCAGAAAGCAGGTGATATTTCAATATATAGTTGTCTGAACTTTTTTTTTTGAGATCCACATAATTACTACGTTTGTCAACATAAATTCATTAATAGGGTTTATTTTAAAACTCCCACCATTTTTAAAAGATAGATTTGACATTTACAGGTATATTCAATGCTATATTTCTGTATAATGCTCTATGGCAGGAATAGTGGTGGAACTACCAGGGTCGCACTTGTGACCGGGCCCTGATGTTTTCTGCCGTTGTGGGGGGGGGGGGGGGGGCAGAGCTGATGGCAGCATAGAGTACTCTGTGCTGAATCCCAGAGCCCAGTGCCGGACAAGATCCAGCACTGAGCTCCAGTTACTTGCCTAACAGGGTGTGCTAGCATAGGCAGCCAGTTCACCTGTCCCATCTCGTGCAGGTGCCCGGGGTCCCACATGGGATATTGTCCCCTCCGTGGCAGCTGGAATGTCTTACTGCCAATTGCCCCCACACAGACCTCACTGAATCCGGCTCCTCCTCCTCGGCTCCGATGTTCGCTTGTACATCACACTGCAAGAGCCACGCTGCAGATCTGAGGTCTGTGTATTAACGAACATAGATAGGAGTAGACACAATAATGAAGTAACGGGGGGTGGGGGATGTGAAGTAATAAGTATTCTGTTTACACCTGGAAGACTGATGGGGGGGGGGGGAGAGAAGAGAATATGGGATATGTGCTGGGGGGGGGGGGCTTTGGGAGAGGAGAGCAGAAGGAAGGTGGGGTTGGATTTGAAATCCCCCCACACCACCTTCTAGCACAAGCCCTCTCCCCTCCCAAAGCACCCCCCAGCACATATCTTCTTACCACCACCAACCCCCCCCCCCAATCAAAGATATGCCTCCTACCACAGAGGGGGCAATTGCGGTGTCTGGGACCCCTGGCACCCGTGTGAAATGCAGGGCACATACCGGGGTGTTGTCAGACAAGTTACTGGAACCAAGTGCCTCCAGAACTCAGCCTGGACTCACAGGACACCAGGATATGGTTTAAACTTTGAGAAGGTCCCGCCAAAACAGGTACAGTTAGGAGCAGGGGCCAGGTCACAATTGCAACCTGGCCCCATGCTCCAGGGGTGACATGTGGCCCCCTATACACCTGGATAGGAGGGGGGGTGGGGGCAGCATATAGAAGAACCGATCCTCATCATTTCCCTACTACAGCCTTTTAGCAGCTGCAGGAGGAAAATGGATGGGGATTGGGTCCTCTACATGCTGTCCCTCCTAGGTGGTGGTACATCAGAGGTCTTCCTGGACCCCTGATATCTCAACAAAGCCTCCCAAACGGGGCTCCTAAAATATTGCAAAAAATAATAAATAAAAATGGTATAAAAAAATAATAAATACACAAATAAATTAGTAAAAAAAATAATAAAATAACAAAAAATAGAAAAACGACACCAGTGGCGGAACGATCAGGGTCGCAAAGGTTGCACTTGCGACCAGGCCCTGGTATTTCGCCACCGTGAGGAGCCCTCACTGGGGGTCAGGGGGGACCCTTTATGGTTTATTGCATCGGGGCCCTGAAGGTTCTAGTTACGCCTCTGGGCAGGAACCCACATTCACTGCCCAACTGTCACATTACATATACAGATTCTTGATTCGGCTTCCTTTGCTGTAAGAAGTTGATGCTTGGGATGCAATGTAACATACAGTGCATGCGGAAAGTATTCACAGCACTTCACTTTTTCCACATTTTGTTACGTTATAGCCTTATTCCAAAGTGGATTAAATTAATTATTTTCCTCAAAATTCTACAAACAATACCCCATAATTAAAAGGGGAAAGAAGTTTGTTTGAAATTTGCCTTTGCCATGACACTCAAAATTGAGCTCAGGTGCATCCTGTTTCCACTGATCATCCTTGAGATATTTCTACAACTTGGAGTCGACCTGTGGTAAATTCAGTTGAATGGACATGATTTGGAAAGGCACACACCTGTCTATATAAGGTCCCACAGTTAACAGTGCATATCAGAGCACAAACCAAGCCATAAAGTCCAAAGGAATTGTCTGTAGACCTCAGACAGGACTGTATCAAGGCACAGATCTGCGGAAGGGTACGTAAAAAGTTCTGCAGCATTGAAGGTCCTATTGAGCACAGTGGCCTCCCTCATCTATAAATGGAAGAAGCTTGGAACCACCAGGACTCTACCTAAAGCAGGCCGCCTGGCCAAACTAAGCGTTCGGGGGGGAGAAGGGCCTTAGTCAGGGAGGCGACCGCAAACCTGGTAGCCACTCTGACAGAGCTCCAGCGTTTCTCTGTGGAGAAAAGAGAACCTTCCAAAAGAACAACCATGTCTGCAGCACTCCACCAATCAGGCCCATATGCAGTGGCGGCTGGTGCTCACTATTTTGGGGGGGCGGCACAACCAACACCCCTCCTCCCTGCGTGGGAGATGGACAGCGGGTCATATGTAGATCACCCTGTGTGTAGATCAGAGGGCCAGGCGCATGGATGCAGGGGCGGCGCACCTGCGCTTATGGAATGGCTGACACTGCCTGTATGGTAGAGTGGCCACATGGAAGCCACTCCTCAGTAAAAGGCACATGACAGCCTGCCTGGAGTTTGCCAAAAAGGTACCTAAAGGACTCTCAGACCATGAGAAACAATGGTTTGAAGAAACAAAGATTGAACTCTTTGGCCTGAATGGCAAGCATCATGCCCAGAGGAAACCAGGCACCGCTCATCACCTGGCCAATACCATCACTACAGTGAAGCATGGTGGTATCAGCATCATGCCGTGGGGAGGTTTTTCAGTGGAACTGGAAGACTAGTCAGGATCGAGGGATAGATGAATGTAGCAATGTACAGAGAAATCTTCGGACTGGGGCGAAGGTTCATCTTCCAACAGGACAACGACCCTAAGCACACAGCCAAGATAACAAAGAAGTGGCTAAGGGACAACTCTGTGAATGTCCTTGAGTGGCCCAGCAAAAGCCCAGACTTGAACCCGATTGAACATCTCAGGAGAGATCTGAAAATGGCTGTGCACGGACGCTCCCCATCCCACCTGATGGAGCTTGAGAGGTCCTGCTAAGAAGAATGGGAGAAACTGCCCAAAAATAGGTGTGCCAAGCTTGTAGCATCATACTCAAAAAGACTTGAGGCAGTAATTGGTGCCAATGGTGCTTTAACAAAGTATTGAGCAAAGGCTGTGAATACTTATGTACATGTGATTTTTTTTGTTTTTTTATTTTTAATAAATTTGCAAAGATTTCAAAACACACTTCTTTCAGGTTGTCATTATGGGGTATTGTAGAATTTTGAGGGAAAATATTGAATTCAATCCATTTTGGAATAAGGCTGTAACATAACAAAATGTGAAAAAAAGTGAAGCGCTGTGAATACTTTCTCAATGCACTGTATGCAGTACCGGGGATACAGGGTTTTTTTTTTTTGGTAACACAGGAAAACAGCAATCAATGCACATATGTAACAAAAATCTGACAAAATGTCTTTTTTAAAGAGCTTTCAAAACTAACCACTTGCAGAAAATGGTACAATATACACACAATGGTTTCACAATTTACCTCCTTATTATTGAGCCTGAAGAGCAATTTTCTCACATACTTCATTGCAATAAAGTTATTGCTGATAGCATGATCCCACAAACGATGGACCTTTTCAGAAATGTTCTGGAAATCAGATAAACAGTGTGACAATATGGAATTTTCTCAGTTACATCCTGTGGTTGAGAGTCCACTCAACACCTTTGACATAGATTTCCCTACAGGTAATAATGATAAAACAGGAAATCCTGGAGTCTTCCGTCCCCAACATTAAATTTTATTCTGGCGTCCAATCAGGGAAAATTAACAATCTACTAACCTTTTACAGAGATGACTGGACGCTTGCAGTAAAACCTCCTATGCCCTTATATGCCCTAAATCATTCAGCTGATAATTTATAGTTATAGAGATCGGTGTTAATACATTATTTTAATTTATAAGAAAGGAAAAAAAATATATATAATATAATATATATATAAAATAATATTCTGCTAAACAATTAGATCATATGCATTTGAGCATATCTACTGTTAGATCATAGCACACAGTTTGCCAACAATGCACATAGAAACCATGCACAGAAGATGATTTAAAAAAGTCACTGTACAATGAAATCGTATGTGGATCACTACCTTAGCTGGGGTATAAATGCAGATGTGTAAATCGCAATTTCATTTTAGAACAAGCAGCCAAAGTAGACCTATACAACATGCTATATATTCCTACACCACAATATAGAACTTTACTGGCCATTTACAATAGCTTAACCACTTCAATACTGGGCACTTTCTCCCCTTCCTGCCCAGGACAATTTTCAGCTTTCAGCACTGTCACACTTTGAATGACAATTGCGCGGCCATGCAACACTGTACACAAACTATATTATCAATTTTCTTCCCACAAATAGAGCTTTCTTTTGGTGGCAATTGATCACCACTGGGGTTATTTTTTGCTAAACAAACTAAACTAAAAAAATAAAAAAAAAAAAGTTTGTTTTGGTTATAAAATGTTGTTTTCTCCTTCACTGATGGGCACTGATGAGGCGGCGCTCATGGGCACTGATGAGGCGGCACTAAGAGTCATTACTGATGGGCACTGATTGGCATCTATGAAGGGCACTGACTAGCAGCTGATGGGCAGTGATTGGCAGATGTAGTGGGCACCACTGATGGGGGCTGAGCTGATAATCAATGTGCTGATTATTAGCGCAGACCTCCCCCCCCCCCGACAGGAGAGGCGCCGATCGGCTCTCCTGTCAGCGCAAACCGAGGAAAGACATTTACCAGTACTTCCTGGATGCAAGCTGTGATTGGTCACAGCTGATCACGTGGTAAAGAGCCTGTGTCATAGGCTCTTTACCACATTCGGAGTTGCGGTGTGTCAGAGTGACACACTACACCACTGATCGCCGTGCTTATCCTGCTGGACGTCATATGATGTCCAGTCAGGATAACTATATATATATATATATATATATATATATATATATATATATATATATATATATATATATATATATATATATACATATATATATATATATATACACACATACATACACACACACACACACACACACATACATACATATATATATACACACACATACATACATACACATATACACACATATATATATATACACACATATACACACATACATATATACACATACATACATATACAGTATCTCACAAAAGTGAGTACACCCCTCACATTTTTGTAAATATATTATACCTTTTCATGTGACAACACTAAAGAGATGACACTTTGCTACAATGTAAAGTAGTGAGTGTACAACTTGTATAACAGTGTAAATTTGCTGTCCCCTCAAAATAACTCAACACACAGCCATTAATGTCTAAACCGCTGGTAACAAAAGCGAGTACACCCCTAACTGAAAATGTCCAAATTGGGCCCACTTAGCCATTTTCCCTCCCCAGTGTCATGTGACTCGTTAGTGTTACAAGGTCTCAGTTGTGAATGGGGAGCAGTTGTGTTAAATTTGGTGTTATCGCTCTCACTCTCTCATACTGGTCAGTGGAAGTTCAACATGGCAGCACATGGCAAAGAACTCCCTGAGAATCTAAAAAAAAAAAAAAAAAAAAGAAGAATTGTTGCTCTACATAAAGATGGCCTAGGCTATAAGAAGATTGCCAAGACCCTGAAATTGAGCTGCAGCACGGTGGCCAAGACCATACAGCGGTTTAACCAGACAGGTTCCACTCAGAACAGGCCTCGCCATGGTTGACCAAATCAGTCGAGTTCACGTGCTCAGCGTCATATCCAGAGGTTGTCTTTGGAAAATAGATGTATGAGTGCTGCCAGCATTGCTGCAGAGTTTGAAGGGGTGGGGGGTGGGGGTCAGCCTGTCTGTGCTCAGACCATACGCCGCACACTTCATCAAACTGCATGGCTGTTGTCCCAGAAGGAACCCTCTTCTAAAGATGATGCACAAGACAGCCTGCAAACAGTTTGCTGAAGACAAGCAGACTAAGGACATGGATTACTGGAACCATGTCCTGTGGTCTGATGAGACCAAGATACACTTATTTGATTCAGATGATGTCAAGCATGTGTGGGGGCAACCAGCTGAGGAGTACAAAGACAAGTGTGCCTTGCCTACAGTCAAACATGGTGGTAGGAGTGTCATGGTCTGGGGCTGCATGAGTGCTGCCGGCACTGGGGAGCTAAGGTTCATTGAGGGAACCATGAATGCCAACATGTACTGTGACATATTGAAGCAGAGCATGATCCCCTCCCTTCGGAGACTGGGACGCAGGGCAGTATTCCAATGTAATATTATATATATATAAAATTTGCTAAAGAAGCTGAGGTTAAAAGTGATGGACTGGCCAAGCATGTCTCCAGACCTAATCCTTATTGAGCATCTGTGGGGCATCCTCAAACAGAAGGTGGAGGAGTGCAAGGTCTCTAACATCCACCAGCTCAGTGATGTCTTCATGGAGGAGTGGAAGAAGAATTCAGTGGCAACCTGTGAAGCTGTGGTGAACTTCATGCCCAAGAGGGTTAAGGCAGTGCCGGAAAATAATGGTGGCCACACAAAATATTGACACTTTGGCCTGATTTGGACATTTTCACTTAGGGGTGTACTCACTTTTGTTGCCAGCGGTTTAGACATTAATGGCTGTGTGTTGAGTTACTTTGAGGGAATTACACTTTTATACAAGCTGTACACTCACTACTTTATATTGTAGCAAAGTATCATTTCTTCAGTCTTGTCACATGAAAAGTATATATATATATATATATATATATATATATATATATATATATATATATATATATATATATATATATATATATATATATATATATATATATTATAGCGTTCAGCAGGAACAACAAAGTCCTAAATGGGAACTCTAGGGTCAATTCTTGCTGATCTCCAAAAACACTGTGCAACACCTCCAGGAGACTGAAGGATCTCTAGGAATACAAGTGAAAATAGCAGAGACTGCAATCTGTGTGTAGTAGCAGTGTGAAAATATGTAAAAAAAAAAAAAAAAAAAAAAAAAAAGGGTAACCAAATAAATGTACCATACTTACTACACTCAGACTGGGCCCTCTGCTATTTTCACTTGTAGACCTAACACCAGGAAGAGCTTAGACCATGTGTCATCAAACTATGGCCCTCCAGCTGTTCAGGAACTACAATTTCCATCATGCCTAGTCATATCTGTGAATGTCAGAGTTTTACAATGCCTCATGGGATATGTAGTTTCGCAACAGCTGGAGGGCCGTAGTTTGAGGATCCTTGGCTTAGACAGTAAAACTAACAGAAAAAGAAGAGGAATCAGAAGAATGTGGTTTATGTTTCAGCGTCAGCTACCTAGGTTATTTCACAGATAAATTCAAAAGGTAAGTGCTATATTAAACAGCAATGTTGGGTCATACAGTACAGCAAGAATGAGCAAGCCATTTATTCCATGATTGCATTTTTTCTTGTATGCATTGGTGATTCACATCTCTAAGGACAGGCACAAATCCTGGAGGAGTAGAAGAATTCCATTCATGCATAATGTTTAGTTTAGACATGTATAGGATATGTATGAATCATTCTACAAATAGCGGGTATGTCATCTACATTGATATGTAGGATGGCAAGCTCAATAGAAGCCTTGCTGCTTGGGAAGCCATCCAAATTCATTTTAGTAGGACAATTAGCTGCTCTCGCCTTTGTATTTTTGTGCATCCTGCCTGTAAGTTGCTCTGAGGTTTGTGGCTGCCACATAACTTCTGGTTTGGATGATATCCAGTATCATCCAGATCCAATACTTTGTGGCCATAATGTCAATACCACATCCCTGGCGCATTTTCGTCATCACCAATGTGCAAGTTAGTGCTGTGGCTTGTCACATCAAATGTGAATTTCTTCATGGGGCATAACATTACTTTTTTCCCAGTCTAACACAATTGTGAAGCAGAAAAGGGTCTTCTGGTGTTGTATGTTAGCCATTTTCAAAACTGTTACAAGGAGGCATTTCTCATTATTAATTTGAATAAACGGTTGCCAATATGCACTGGAAGAAAGGGAGAAATTAAAATTTAAGAAGGTGATTCTTGTACGCTGCATTCCAAAGCAGTTTTAAGGGGGGTGTCTATACTCACTTCTGGAAGACGTATTATTATGCTATATTTGAGTTTTTCATTTTCTTCACTGTCATCCAGTTCTGTAAAAAAAAAAAAAAAAAAAAAAATTATAATACTTACACACACGGTAAAATAATTATTGAACACGTCACCATTTTCCTAGGTAAATATATTGACATGAAATTTTTACCTGTCAGTAACGACTTATGCAATTCAATCATATAAAGAAACCAAAACAAATACAGTTATGTGTAATAAAATGGAATGACACAGGGAACACATGAAGAAAGGGAGGTGCAAAAAGACATGGAAAGCCAAGACACCAATTGAAATCCATCAGTAATTAGAAACCAATCCTGTTCCTTATCAGTGAAAAATTAATATCAGCTGGTTCAGTCTCACCTGATGGCCTATAAAAAGGTGTCTCATTACCAAGGTGTCACACAAGAAACATCTCATGATGGGTAAAAGCAAAGCGCTCTCTCAATACCTTTGCGACCTTATTGTTGCAAAACTTACTGATTGGCATTGGTTACAGAAAGATTTCTAAACTTCTAAATGTTCCAGTGAGCACTGTTGGGGCCATAATCCAGAAGTGGAAAGAACATAATTTCACCATAACCTGGCCGTGACCAGGTGCTCCGCGCAATATTTCTGACAGAGGAGTGAAAAGAATTCTCAGAAGAGTTGTCCAAAAAAAAAAAAGGAAGAAAAAAAAGAAAAAAAAAAAAAAAAGGACCACTTGTGGAGAGCTTCAGAAAGACCTGAAATTAGCAGTTACAATGGTTTCAAAGAAAATAATAAGTAATGCACCGAACCGCCATGGCCTGTATGCACACTCACCACACAAGATTCCATTGCTGACGAAAAAACATATTGAAGCTCATTTAAAGTTTGCTGCACAACCTTTAGGCCGGGTTTACACTATTGCGAATTGGATACGGGATCTCCGAATCCGCAGGACCCTCACTGTGAGCCGCATCGGCATCCAGTGTGAACCAAGCCTTAGACAAGCCCATGAAATGCTGGGAGAATAGACTGGTCAGATGAGGCCAAAATTGAACTCTTTGGATGCCATAATATACACCATGTTTGATGGTCAAATAGCACTGCATATCGTCCCAAAAACACCCCCATACCAACAGTGAAGTTTGGATGTGGGAACATCATGGTGTGGGGCCGTTTTTCAGCATACGGTACTGGCAAACCAGGTAGGACATTCCTGATAAATCTGCTGCTATCTACCAGGATGATGAAGATGAAACGAGGGTGGAGATTTCAGCAAAACAATGATCCCAAAAAACTCAAAAACCAAGGAAACTCTCAATTGGTTTCGAAGAAAGAAAATAAAGCTGCTAGAATGGCCCAGCCAATCACCTGACTTGAATCCAATAGAAAATCTATGGAAAGAAATAAAGATCAGACATCAAAGAAGAGGCCCAAAGAACTTTCAAGATTTGAAGACTATGTGGAAAAATGGGCCAAAATCACACCTGAGCAATGCATGCAACAAGTTTCTTAAAGCCGTCATTAACTGAAATATATTTAATCCTTTGTACAAAATCCTTTGTTGGTAGGATGTTCAATACTTTTCCCCTGTGTCATTCCATTTGGTTACACATAACCTCATTTTTGAACGTATTGGTTTTGGTTTCTTTGTATGTATGGATTGCATGGGTTGTTACAGACATGTAGTGAAATTTTCATGTCAATAGCACCTTTAGAAATATATTGACCTAGAAAAATGGTGACGTGTTCAATACTTATTTTACCCAGTGTATATAACATTAAATAAATTGGGGGCAAGTATGCCTGGAGGCAGCTCATTCCTCTTTCAAGGACACACCAGAAGCCTGCACAGCATAATACCATCTCCACTCCACACTTTGCAATGCATTTCAACAATGAGGGAAAAAAATGTACTAATCCCCATACTTCATGTCCTTCAGCATGAATAAAGAAACATGTCTTACTGAATTTGAACAGCTCTATAACCCAGGTGTCAGTACTAAACCACTAACTTTAGGAACAGAATTAGAGCCACACTTGGGGCACAGCATAGAAAAAACCCTTGTGGCAACCTCCTCCCCTTGCAAGGGTTAAATGTTTGTTACGTCTAAGGGGTGCAGAAGAGGCTATATTTACCTGCTCCACAGCTCCATTAGGCTCCCCTGCTCTTCTCCTTTTCCTCCTGAAGCTGTGGTGTGTGGACAGCCTCAGTGCTTCATCACATACTGTCTATGCTATTATAAAGTCATTCCAAAGCTTCATTTTTTTAAAATAACAAACATCTTGGGCGGCACAGTGGTGTAGTGGTAGCACTCTCGCCTAGCAGTAAGAAGGGTCACTGGTTCGAATCCCAACCACGACACTACCTGCTTGGAGTTTGCATGTTCTCCCTGTGCCTGCGTGGGTTTCCTCCGGGTACTCCGGTTTCCTCCCACACTCCAAAGACATGCTGGTAGGTTAATTGGATCCTGTCTAAATTGTCCCTAGTATGTATGAATGTGAGTTAGGGACCTTAGATTGTAAGCTCCTTGAGGGTAGGGACTGATGTGAATGTACAATGTATATGTAAAGCGCTGCGTAAATTGACGGCGCTATACAAGTACCTGAAATAAATAAATAAAAATATGGAGGTGTATCTAAAGTTCGGTGAATGGTATCAGGAAACAAACAAAACAGAAGATACAAATTACCTATTTTGGCCTTTAAAACATTCGCCATCCTTCACAATACACTTTTGGCAACATTCATAAAACTTCTGGAAACGGTCAGCAAAGGCTGTCACACATGCTTGGATTGCCGCCATGTCTGCAAAACCAGAGCATTACATGGCGCTCTTCAGGCGGGGAAACAAAAAGAAGTCCGCAGGCACCAGATCAGGGGAGTACAATGGATGGCCGAGAACAGGTACACCGCGCTGAGCCAAGAATTGGCTCTTGCGGATCGCACAGTGTGCAGGCGCTTTATTGTGCAGCAACATCCACTATTCAGTCCTGTGCAACTCTGGTAGAATATGGCAAATGCATCATGGCAATCGTTTCAAAACTTCCTCGTAGAATGCAGCGTTCACGGTTTGACCCGCAAGAACGAATTCCTTATGAATGATGCCATCGTTGTCGAAGTAGGAGATCGACATTGTCTTGACCCTGGACTTGGACTTTTGCAGGCGACTTTTTGGGTCATACGGAAGACAGTATACGCAATTCCATCAATTACCGCTTGGATTCCAGATCAAACTGGCAGCGCCAGATCTCATCCCCTGTGACAATGGTTTGCAGAAAGGATAGATCCTGGTCACATATGGTAATGAAATCTCCAGAGGTTTCCATCCCTTTTGCTTTCTGTTAGTCGGTCAGCTTGTGTGTCTCGTGCCAGCATTTGTGGCACTCGCTCGATCACGTCTGGGGTTCTGCTTGATAAAAGCAGAAGATCCCAGGAGCCGCACATGAGAACAAGACCTGCTGTGTGTAGATAAGTGGCAATCTCAGCCTGGACCCCCACCAGGCCACGCCCCAATGTGTTTCACTATGCATTAAAAGTGGAGGAATGAAACGCGTTGGTGGCATGACCTGGTGGGGCCTGGATTGTGGGCGGGCTCCTTCCCGGCCAGCACAGGACTACACTTCCTAGCAGCCTGAGCAGCTCACATACATACCATGGGTTTCTGCTTGTTGACGACCGACCGGAACGTGGCAAATCCACAGTCATTTCCTTACTATCATGAAAGCGTTTAAACCAGTCAAACACATTTTCTTGCTCACGGCTGCTGTCCCATACACTTGCACCAACATTTCATGCCTCTCAGTTGCCGGTTTCCCCAATTTATAGCAGAACTTAAGGTTCACTCATTCCTCCATTGCACTGTGACCCTACCTCTCACATAAACTACGTTGGATTGTCTGCAGCTAGTTTACCCTGATGGTATCGTGTACTCCACACTAGGTGGCGCTTCTCGAAGTGTCTCTGACCATGTGCATGCGTGTGCACCTAGCCCATGTTGCTGTTGAAATATCAGACCATTCACCAAACATTTCAGATATACCTTGTACTTACCTGCTTTATGTAAAAACATACACAAGAGGGCGCAAACACCCAGTGCATAATCACAAAAACCATTTATTAAAAAACACACAACAGTGTTATGCTCACAAAATGGAAATTAAATCATGCTTAGCAGGTAAATAGCTCTTGCAGGTGAGATAAGTCTTGTCTAATGCCACCCAGTGGAAAACTTACGCGTTTCGGGGGACAGACCCCCTTCCTCAGAGCTTACCTGCTTTATGCAATGGTTATGCACACAGCAGACCCAAACCTCCTCCTTCTGAGGTTTCACAGCCAGCACTCTGGATACTTCTCCCTATCGAGTGCCCCCATAACAAACCGCTCACTTTTGGGGAACTCGTGCGGGCTCACACAGTATGCCACACACAGTGTGGCTCAGCCCCACCTCCCTGCTCCTTCCTCACATGATTTGATTGACAGCAGCAAGAGCCAATAGCTCGCACTGCTGCAACCATGCCCAGTGAGAAGGGAGAGAGTGCAGCGCTGCTACTCTCTTGCACAGTGCTGGATCGAGATCAGACTCAGGCAAGTATTATTTTAGAGGAAGCCAAGTGGGGGGGGGGGGGGGGGATGTTAGCAGATCACAGAAGGTTTTTTTTAACTTAATTCAGAACTTAAAGGGCAGCTTACCTTTGAGAAGTTTAACAACGAATGCCTCTGTCAATGGCAAAGCTCCACTGTCTATGTAATGCAGTAAATTGGCAAGGGGCAGGCACCGCAGGGCTAAAACCAGATGCAATGTCTGAAATCCTATAACAAAAACGTAGGATAGGTTGCTAGAAAATAGTTTTCAACTATATATCAAAAATTATTTTCAGTTTAGCATCATAGGAAATTGCAACAGAGCTCTTTACAACTAAAGCAAACTCATTCGTACAACCCTCCAATGTAAAAAGTAGAAATACACGGAGGTTACTTTCAGTGAAAGCCACAAGTCAAGAGCATCGGTAAACATAGAATTAAAAACAGTGAAATATATAAATCTTAACTTTTCCTGTTAAAAAGGTATTTTGTCCTCTACCACACACCCTAATAGCTATTAAGTTATTAACAAATGATACCCAACATTTCATATTCCTGATATGGGTTTGTTGTACCATGTACTTGTGATAAAAAATATCCTGTTCTTTCTATTTCTTCCTTTGTGTGAAACATCTGGTGATCCTGCCAGTCCCTCTGCTTTCCTATTTTAAATGGACAACGCTAGTCATAAAAGCACATCCTTCCCAAAAGCACAGCCTGCCTATCCTCCAATGGTCAAGACTTGTACTGACACCCCCCCCCCCCCTTCACAGCTCTTCACTTCATTGCTCTCTGCCTCCTGCTGACACTCTGCTCTGCAGTCTCCAACCCGGCTCTCTAAACCTTTTATGTAGCTGAGAACAGAGGTCATGTGATCACACACACATCCAAGGATCCTCAAACTACGGCCCTGCAGCTGTTGCGAAACTACATATCCCATGAGGCATTGTAAAACTCTGACATTCACAGACATGACTAGGCATGATGGAAATTGTAGTTCCTGAACAGCTGGAGGGCCATAGTTTGAAGACCCATGGTCTAAGCTCTTCCTGATGTTAGGTCTACAAGTGAAAATAGCAGAGGGCGCAGTCTTTATAAAGGGTCTGCTTGATAAAGTCACGTGACATGTGACGCAACGCGTTGGGAGGAGCCTAGTGACGTCATCCATTGTGCTAAAGTGTCACTCGCAGTATAGAGCGAGGAGGAGATTATCGGTGGAAAAGCTGACTGCTCTATGCGCCAATACTGGCTTGATTTAAATGTGAGTGCACTCAGTTTCTTCCAAATAATGGCTTAAAGCATATTGCGCAATGAACGTTTTCCTGTTTATATTGCATGATTGAGACATAATATCGGAGGCAACAAACAGCGGATCTCCAGTATAAAAGGGAGCCGATTGAGAGTGCAATTGCATGTGGTATTTATTCAAAGTTTCAGTTGATTGTACCCCATACCTATATGCATACCTAGCAAGCGGACCTGTCATTTTTTAAGAACACTGCAAGATTGTTCCTTGGATCTATATTTGTTACAATTTAAGCAACTTAAAGTTTATGTATGTATTTATTCTTAATCTTAAGCACGTTATAACTTATTCACCTATCACTTTTAATTATTCAATTATTTACACTTTAGCACGAGATTTATAGAGTACCTAGCTCACCTTTAACCCTATATGTATAATTTTTTTAGCAAGTGATATCAGAGCACTTACCAAAGGTGCAGCTTCTACACAAAAAATGTTTTGATTTATTTTATTATTTTTTATTATAATTTAATTTAAATAGAGGGTGTATGTGGAAGCACATGTGAATAGAGGAGCAACACATATATTTTACAACCACTTTGCACTTTTCCACCAACTACACATACCTACATATCACAATCCATAAGCGCTTTAGTATTTATTTATTTGCCATTTAGGACTTTGTTGTTCCTGCTGAACTATAGGCCTTGCTTATCCATATGTCATTGTATCTGCAATAGATAGATAGATAGATAGAGATATATATATATATATATATATATAGATAGAGATATATATATATATATATATATATATATATATATATATATATATAGAGATATATATATCTCTATCTATCTATCTATCTATCTCTGACTGGGGTTCTAGCCTTCCCAATTCTGTATGAGAGAGTTGCCCTCACTTTATTTGAGCCTCAAATAGCAGAGACATTCCTACTCTTACCCACACATCTCCAAAACGAAGGAATAAAGTTTTAGCTGGCATACACGCTAAATGTTTGAGGCAATGTACTGTATATGGTGTCTTAAAAGTCCCACAGCTCAAAGTATCAAATATGGTTTTTATTTATAAAGCCCAAATGAAGAAAAAGAAATAGATGTTGCTTATAGCAACCTACCAGATTCCAGCTGCAACAGGTCCAGTGCAGGTTATACAATAAAAATTAAGGTTGGATAGATTGCGATGAGCAAAACTGCCTGTTTGTCCTTGGTTCCAAAGTTTTAAAGTGAGCATCGACGTATAGTACGAAATAAGAGGAGCGCGTAAAAAAAAGAGCAGTTCATGCAAATATAAAGTACAAGAAATAGTGGCATGCATGTGGTAAGAATGTATGTACAACCTACTGCTTATCAGAGTCTACAATATGATACTGAGAAGTGGTCTGGCTTCACAAGTAGGTTGTTTACTCAATCTGTTGTACTTACCCGGAGGCAAGGGCATACACATTTGGCTTGTTGCTTCGGAAATTCTACACATGACATGAAATGCGAAATACTCCGACGGGTTTCCACTAGCATCACTGTACAAAATAAAAAGCACATTTGTGATAGGAGGTTTAGTTACATTTGTATTTTTAACATTAGCCTAAAAGGGAAAGATAGAATTGCAAGAATTCCAATTAAAGAAAGAGAAAAAAAATCAGGATTACCCCTTCAAATGCTGCATAAATCCAGCAATCCACTTCAAATTTCTACTGGCATTTTACAGTCAGTTGAAAAGAATATGCTTGGGACAGTATATATATTTTAGGCTCTGTATAGTAAAAAAAAAGTATACAGTGACACTGCTAAAGATTCCACTTAGGCCATCTGAGCACCTTCTGACTGACGCAAACTCGCAACCAAAAAAGTCTAAGGGGGAGATTTGCTAAAACTGGTGCACACAGAATCTGGTGCATCGGTGTATAGTAACCAATCGGCTTCCAGGTTTTATTGTCAAAGCTTAATTGAACAAGCTGAAGTTAGAAGCCAATTGGTTACTACACACAGCTGCACCAGATTCTGTGTGCTCCAGTTTTAGTAAATCTCCCCCTAAGTTTCTCGGTAACCTTCCTACTTTAAAATGATGCATAGAACATGCTGAGGCCGCTGGCACCCGCTGACATCCAATTCGGTCCACTAAAAACAGACAAATGGGGATCCAGCGGATTGGATCAGATGACAGTTGGATGGAATCGGAAAGGCTGTCCTTTTGCCATATGACCAACCCAAAGAGAACAGTGGGCTGTGTCCGAGTCCGCTTTGCATCAGCGGAGTGAACACAGACCTTTCATCTGCCTGCACAGTAGGGATCAGCGGAGAGAAATCCCCTGCTGAGTGGGCCAATCCGCTGCCGGCATTCTCCCTGTGTGAAAGTGGCTGAAACCACCAGGCAGGAGGCCTCAGGCAGGTACAGTGTACGGTGGTGCAGGAGTGTGAAGATTCACAATATGCCAAGAGATGGAAGATGGGATTAGAAATAGAACAACATACTGCTAAAGATAAAATGTAATGCAAGAGAAGTATAAACCTGCAACCTCAGGGTAAGCAATATGCCCTGTACTCACGATGACGATGGGACATTGATCGGACATTGATCGGACATTCCGACAACAAAATCCTTGAATATTTTCCGACGGATGTTGGCTCAAACTTGTTTTGCATGCACACGGTCGCATAAAGTTGTTGGAAAATCCGATCGTTCTGAACGCGGTGCCGGAAAAACAGGTACGTCGGGACTAGTAGCCAATAGCTTTCGTCTCTTAATTTATTCTGAGCATGCGTGGCACTTTGTACGTCGGAATTGTCCACACACGGTCGGAATTTACGCAAACGGATTTTGTTGTCGGAAAATTTTATAACCTGCTCTAAAACTCTGTGTGTCGGAAATTCTGATGGAAAAAGTCCAATGGAGCCCACACACGGTCGGAATTTCCGTCAACAAGCTCTGATCGCACATATTCCGTCGGAAAGTCCAACCGTGTGTACAGGACATTAGAGTCAGCAAATTATGCAGAAACACTTTGTATCTTATGAGGGAACAAAAAAACAAGATGGCATGCCTTGTTTTGGGATGCATTAAACAAGGAGGGCAACCCCCTAGGATGCATTGTATTGCAGGAGTAGTCTTTGGTGTGCATTTTCTGCTGGATATCAAAGGGGCAAAGTGCCATACTATATCGAAGTGTCTGCGAATTGACATATAACTGAGAATTAACACACGAAGGGGCAAGTCTACTTTGCTCTTCTTCACATGCACCCACAATATACAGCAGAGCACAACTAGTCTCTGTAACATATCCGTAACCTCGAACAGTTTCTTGTAACATTTCAGAAGTCTGTTTAAACACATCTGCAACCTTGTACAGCATATAGGAGCAGTATAACATGACAGGTATAAATAAAGATTTAAGGGTGGCGTATCTGGAAAACCAAATACAAACTTTATCAACAAAAACTGTTCAGGTGTTTAGCACAATCATTTTAAATCCACCCACTTTTATTGCACTACATCAGTGGTCAGCAACCCCCAGCACGTGTGCCACAAGTGGCACGTGAAGCCTTTTTTGTTGGCATGCCGACTTCATCTGCAGAGAGGAGCATGGAAGTGTCAGTGACACAGCTGCTGTCGTGCTAGCGCATGCCGATCTCCGAATTCCCCAACCCGCAGTGGCACGGGGGAGGGGGCGCACTGTACCTCCAAACCTTGTAGAACATGTGAAACACTATTTGGTTCTACCTCTTTGCTGCAGCTGCAATCGTTACTCGCAGTCGCAGAAATGATCCGCCTAGCTTCTGTGATGAGGAGGAAACAGAGTTCTGGTTTGCTAGGGGGCGGGTCCCAGGGGGAGAAGGACTGTGATTGGCCACTGAAAAGGTCAATCACAGTCCTGCTAGCCCCACCCATCGTGAGAAGGAAGTTGGCTCGCTTGGTTCTAATAGAGGGATCTCACTGTGACTGAAAAAATGGCAAACAGGTGAAAGTTTTTGAAAATTCTAATGAGCTTCTTGGAACTTTGTTACAATAGTCAGAGCCCAATGTGTTTCCATTTGCTGTTGCCGCTGCTCTAGTACCATAATGGTCTTTTTCATTTTTGGTGGAGGGGACACATGGAAAAACTGCCATATCCTTGCCTGGGGCAGATGAAAAAAAGAGGTACAGTGGTGGTGGGACAGATAAGAAGATGTGTACAGTGGTGGGGCAGATGAGAAGAGGGGTACAGTGGTGGGGCAGATGAGAAGAGGGGCACAGTGGTGGGGCAGATGAGAAGAGGGGCACAGCGGTGGGGCAGAGGAGAAGAGGGGCACAGTGGTGGGGCAGAGGAGAAGAGGGGCACAGTGGTGGGGCAGAGGAGAAGAGGGGCACAGTGGTGGGGCAGAGGAGAAGAGGAGCACAGTGGTGGGGCAAATGAGAAGAGGGGCACAATGGTGGGGCAGATGAGAAGAGGAGCACAGTGGTGGGGCAGATGAGAAGAGGAGCACAGTGGTGGGGCAGATGAGAAGAGGAGCACAGTGTGTGGGGCAGATGAGAAGAGGAGCACAGTGGTGGGGCAGAGGAGAAGAGGGGCACAGTGGTGGGGCAGAGGAGAAGAGGGGCACAGTGGTGGGGCAGAGGAGAAGAGGAGCACAGTGGTGGGGCAAATGAGAAGAGGGGCACAATGGTGGGGCAGATGAGAAGAGGAGCACAGTGGTGGGGCAGATGAGAAGAGGAGCACAGTGTGTGGGGCAGATGAGAAGAGGAGCACAGTGGTGGGGCAGATGAGAAGAGGAGCACAGTGGTGGGGCAGATGAGAAGAGGAGCACAGTGGTGGGGCAGATGAGAAGAGGAGCACAGTGGTGGGGCAGATGAGAAGAGGAGCACAGTGTTGGGGCAGATGAGAAGAAGAGGAGCACAGTGGTGGGGAAGATGAGAAGAAGAGGAGCACAGTGGTGGGGAAGATGAGAAGAAGAGGAGCACAGTGGTGGGGAAGATGAGAAGAAGAGGAGCACAGTGGTGGGGAAGATGAGGGGGCACAGCGGTGGGACAGAAGAGCAGGGAGGTACAGCAGTGAGGCAGGTGTGCAGTGGGGTTCAGCAGGGGGTGGCAGACAAGAAAGGGGGTACAGTGGTAGGGCTTGAAAAGAACTCCACCATATAAATGTTATCTGTTATCTGCTAACAAAAATAGATACTAAAACCTCTTTTAACTATGTCTACTATATATGTTTTTGTTGTTTGCAAATGTTTGCATTGCTTTTAATATAAGAACGTTTTGAATAAATATAAACATTGTTTTACTCTATACATGTATGTGTACTCTCCCATTTTATATAATTTTTTGTGCAAGTGCCGGAAAAATCCACTCAGGGGAACCCTTTTTTCTCAAAATACAGTGGTGGGGCAGGTATGCAGGGGGTACAGTAGTGGTAGGACAGATGTGCAAGGGGTACAGTTATGGGACAGATGACAAGGGGGTACAGTGGTGGAACAGATGACAGGGGGTACAGTGGTGGAAAGAGCAGGGGGTTACAGTGGTAAGACAGATGAATAGGGGGTACAGAGGTGAGACAAATTAGCAAGGGGGTACAGTGACCTGAGGTGTGAAGGTGCAAGAATTGCAGCTGATTTGAGATGTAAAGGTGCAAGAATTGCAGCTGATTTGAGATGTAAAGGTGCAAGAATTGCAGCTGATTTGAGATGTAAAGGTGCAAGAATTGCAGCTGATTTGAGATGTAAAGGTGCAAGAATTGCAGCTGATTTGAGATGTAAAGGTGCAAGAATTGCAGCTGATTTGAGATGTAAAGGTGCAAGAATTGCAGCTGATTTGAGATGTAAAGGTGCAAGAATTGCAGCCGATTTGAGATGTAAAGGTGCAGGAACTGGGGCTGATCTGGGATGTGAAGATACAGGTATTGGGATTGATCGGGGGGGTAAAAGTGCAGGAATTGGGGATTAACTGAGGTGTGAAGATGCGGATAGGAATTGGGGTGATCTGAGGTGTGTCGATGCGGATAGGAATTGGGGTGATCTGAGGTGTGTCGATGCGGATAGGAATTGGGGTGATCTGAGGTGTGTCGATGCGGATAGGAATTGGGGTGATCTGAGGTGTGAAGGTCAATAATCATAAGAAATAAATGTTAATTTCTTACTAATATTCAAGTAGTTTACAGCATTTACTTTATAAAAATGTATTTTCGAGATTGAGAATGTGAAGATGACATTTTTTATATAACTGGCGCGCTCATTTTCTTTGAAAAAATTTTTTTGGCACACTGTGCTCAAAAGGTTGCCTACCCCTGCACTACATGCATGCAATCGCATTCAGTGTTAAAGTTGTAGTAAACTGAATAAATACAAGATATACTGACAGGTAGGGCTTTTATAACAGATGAGACCCTAGAGATAACTTCTGTCATTAATAACTCCCCCCGCCTGTCAGCGGGTAAGGTTATCCGAGCCGCACATGCACAGCTCAGACCACATTTATGGCCTGCTCTGAATGCCGCGGCAATGCAACTCCCGTGCGTGATGTCTATGCTGCCCGAATATTCAAGCGGCCAAAGATTGTGAACTCGAAAGGAACAAAAAGTGAAAATGGAAGCGCAGGGGAGCCGTGACAGTACAGAGCTGGATGGCTCCATTTGTAGTGAATTTTTTGTTTAACACAAAGACTTTACTACTGCTTTAGGCTACACTCATTTTCCTAAGGCCTGGTTCGCACCTATGCATTTTGCAGTGCGTTTTCAGTTTTGCAGAAACGCACTACAGTCAATTTAAAATGATTTCCTATAGGTCACGTTCACAACGGTTTTCAACCTTGTGGGGTTTTTGGAAAGGGTCAGGGACTTTTTGCTTGCAGTAGGTTGCATTTTTGGTTCTATAGATTTCAATGCAACAGGAACGCATCAAAAATGTATAAAAAGCGCAATGCTTGCACTTCCAGTGCATTTATGCTGGTTTCTCCTGCATGACAAAACACCTTCCAAAAAATGTAAAATGGATAAAAAACACATTAAAAAGGAGTGTCAAAAAAACGCAATATCCTGCAGGAAAACGCATCAACCACAACCTGCATAAGTGAGAACATAGTCTTATATTGATCGCAGAAAGTTACAAGATATATATGTTACAAGATAGATATGTGTATCCAGGGCAGCCACCAGACATTTTGGGGCCCCTTACACAGCTTTATGCCTATGGCCCCCACGGGCCCTGACCACCAACATTCCCCAGGGCCCACTGGCCTTCCCCCGAATCCGCCCCCTCGCCATCCCATCCTCATTCCTGCCCACAATCATCCGCAACCCTCTCCACAATGTTACTCTCATCCCCACCCAGAATCATCCGCATTCCTCTCCACAATGTAACTCCATCATTCTAATCCCTCGCCACAATGTAACTCCATCATCCTCATCCCTCTCCTGGAGAGGATGAGGATACATTGTGGAGAGGGATGGATGATTCTGGGTGGGGATGAGGATGATGGAGTTACATTGTGCAAATGTATGAGGACGATTCTGGGTGGGGATGAGGATGAGTTACATTGTGAAGGGGCTTTCCATGATGTAACTCTCATCCCCACCAAGAAACATCCCTATCCATTTTCAAAATGTAACTCCTTGACAAGGTCAGGTGTATGATGTCCTATCTGGGCAGATTAAATACAGTCCACTCCACACACTAGGCTACAGCAGTACGCCGCAGGACACACACTGACTTCCATGCTGCTCTCCCGAATCTGCATGCACCTGAGAAGGCTGGGTCCCACCACTGCTAAGGCTGGCCACACCCCCCCCCCCCTGAGCTCCGCCCAATCACATTACTAACCTAGCAGCAGGCTCTGCCTCAGCAGGGCAGGAAATGGAATGAGTTTTCGATCACGGATCACCTCCGGAGGGGAGAGAGAGGAGAACACAGGGAGGAAGAATCAGTGTTCCGGCTTCTGTGCAGGGCTGCAGGTAGCGCTTCTCTGTTGCGGGCGGCGCGCAGGCCAGCAGCTGGCTGCTAAAAGTTTAATTTCATTTGTTTCATTATACTGCTGCTGTAGGGGGGTACGGGCGACTGGCCGGGCCCCCTACAAGTGTATTGGCTGTGCCCCGTAATGGTGGCCCTGCATGTATCCTATGCAGGTTCCCTTTACAGCTCATCATCCAATAATTTTACATATATACAGTATGTCTGTTAACTGCATAATCTATATCATAATGCGATATAAAGTAACAAAGGCCACTGCATAGCATGAAGATGGTGTTAAGGACAGGATTACATGCACAATATACTCCATACTTACCAGCTTAAAACGCTAGAATCCAGCATGCGTTTTCTCCACACAACCTCCAGCATCAAACATACTAGGTCAAGCTGCAAGGCAAAAAAAAAAATCAAAATACTAAATGTAGATACTTGCAGAATTGAAATGAGCATTTAGAACACACACATTTTTCTGCCCATTTTTCTGCTTTCAATATACAACTTCAGGGACATGTTCACACTCTGCCTCAAATAGCTGATCACACACACAGTACAATATATGAAAAAAAAAAAAAATTGAAGGGTGTATAATTTTTTATCATAGATGTATTTTAAATGATAGAGACAGAATATCAATCAAAAATCCAGAAAAAAACACTTGATACAAATGTTATAAATTATGTTGCAGTTCAGTAAAAATAAGTATTTGATCCCCTAGCAACCAACAATATTTCTGGCTCCCACAGACTGGCTATAGTACAGTATGTGCTCATGTGGTACACAGATTGGTCCTTTCACATTAAGAAGGTGCTCCTAACGAAAACTCGTTATGCGTATAAAAGGCACCTGTCCACAGAATCTTTCTTCCACTCAAACCAACCATCATGGGCAAAACTAAAGAGCTGTCAAAGGATGTCCGGGACAAGATTGTAGACCTGCACAAGGCTGGAATGGGCTACAAGACCAATAAAAAGAAGCTTGGCGAGAAGGAGAACTGTTGGAGCAATTATTCGCAAATGGAAGAAACACAAAATAATCATCGCCCTCGGTCCTGGGGTAAGGACGATCATAAGAAAAGTGAGGGATCAGCCCAGAACTACACAGGAGGAGCTTGTGAATCTCAAGGCAGTTGGGACCACGGTCACCAAACAAACCATAGATAACATAATACCTCGCCATGGATTTGCCTGCAGCGCCCGCAAGGTCCCCCCCTCCAAATTGAGCTCTTTGGCATTAACTCGACTCGCCCTGTTTGGAGGAAGAAAAATGCAGACTATAACCCAAAGAACACCATCCCTACAGTGAAGCATGGAGGTGGAAACATTATGCTTTGGGGTTGTTCTCTGCTAAAGGTACAGGCCGACTTTGCCACATTGAGGGGATAATGGATGGGGCCATGTATTGTAAAATCTTGTATGAGAACCTTCTTCCCTCAGCCAGAACACTGAAGATGGGTCTTCCAGCATGACAATGACCCATAACATACCACCAAGGCAACAAAGGAGTGGCTCGAGAAGAAGCAAATTAAGGGCATAGAGCAGGCTAGCCTAGTCTCCAGACCTTAATTCTATAGAAAATGTATGGAGGGAGCTGAAACTTCAAGTTGCCAAGTGACAGCCAAGAAACCTTAAAAAGTGGATGTAAACCCAATGTCATCCTTTCTAAATTACTGCCATAGGGGTAATCTATAAGGATATACATGCCTCCTGCATGTATCCTTACCTGTCAAATGTCTCCCCTCTGTCTGTTATTAGACCCGAAAAACTGCATATTCTGTGGGTGGGTCTGTTGTCTGGAGCTCGGTGGGTGGAGTCGTGATGTCAGTAGTCTCCCCGCCCACCTCTACACTCCCCTTGTCAATATGCATTTTCTCTGTGTATTTCTAACACTGAACTTCTACTGAACATCTGCTATGATCTCTAACATCCAGTGAAAAGACAGGAAAGTAACCACATGACTTCAGCATGCCAAATCATGGTGAGGTGTGGAACAGCCAATCCTTGCAGAGCTGCTGAAGAAAGGAGTGGTGGAGGGAATTTAAAAATACTGCCTGTGTCTTAGGCTAGTGCACGACATGTAAATCACCTGTCACTCACAGCAAGAAGGGGGGGGGGGATTTGACAAAGTTTTTCTCAGCTTGTCAAGAATTGTCTCACTGAACAACAAAAGGCGGATTGCTCAGAGATGGATTAACTCTGTGTGGTAAGACTGGGCTCAAATGATAGCAAATCTTATACTCTACAGTATGATATAAAAAAATAAAAAAAATGTTTTTCGGGTTTACATCCACTTTAAGGATTTAGAGAAGATCTGTAAAGAAGAGTGGACCAAATGCCCTCCTAATATGAGTGCAAACCTGGTAACCAACAAGAAACGTCTTACCTCTGCTTGCCCACAAATGTTTCCCCACCAAGTACTAAGTCATGTTTTCCTTGGGGATCAAATACTTAATTTACACACTGAACTGCAACTGATAACATTTGTATCGTGTGTTTTTTTCTGGAATTTTGGTTGATATTCTGTCTCTATCATTTAAAAAAATTACAGCTATGATAAAAATGATAGACCCTTAATTTCTTTGAAAGTGGGCAAACTTACAAAATCTGCAGGGGATCAAATAATGATTTTCGTGTGTGTGTGTGTGTGTGAGAGATAGATTATTCACACATATATATATATATATATATATATATATATATATATATATATATATATATATATATATATATATATATATATATATATATATATATATATATATATATATATATATATATACCGTATATACTCGAGTATAAGTCGTTCCGAGTATAAGTCGAGGCCCTAATTTATAACAAAAAAAATGGGAAAAATGTATTGACCCGAGTATAAGACGAGGGTGAGAAATGCACAGCTACTGTAAGTGGAAAAGAGGGTCAACAATGCCCATTTGCAGCATCACTGTGCCCATTTGCATGTCTCACTGTGCCCATTTGCAGCCATAGGTCCCCTGAACTTCAAACTCGGTAGTTAAGGGTTCCTATATGCCCCCTAGCTGCAGCCAAAATTTGGGGTCTCTGAACCCAAAGGGTCCTGAAATGACATTGCTGCAGATGGACACAGTTGACCGAATTTGGGGCCCCGTATCTCGGGGCCACTTAGTGCTAGGAACCCCGAATTTGGTGTGCAAACCCAGTGGAACTAGCACCATAAAATTTCCAAAGCTGGGGTTGCTAGCACCAAGTGGCCCCGAGATACAGGGCCCCAAATATCAGTTCAGAAAATGTCAAGCACTTTTCTGCAGCAGAGAATGACATTTTCTGAACTGGTTTTGGGGCCCCGTATCTTAGGGTCACTTAGAGCTAGGAACCTCTGCTTTGGATATGTTATGGTACCAGTTCCACTGGGTTTGCACACCAAATTTGGGGTTCCTAGCACCAAGTGGCCCTGAGATATGGGGCCACATAATTGGTTCAGAAAATGTCAAGCACTTTTCTTCAGCAGAGAATGACATTTTCCAAACCGATTTTGGGGCCCCGTATCTCGGGGCCACTTAGTGCTAGGAACTTTATCTTTGGATATGTTGTGGTACCAGTTCCACTGGGTTTGCACACCAAATTTGGGGTTCCTAGCACCAAGTGGCCCTGAGATACGGGGCCCCAAAGTCGGTTCGGAAAATGAAATTTTTTGCTGCAGAAAAGTGCTTGACTCAAGTATAAGTCGAGGGGGGCACTTTCAGCACAAAAAAAATGTGCTGAAAAATTCGACTTATACTCGAGTATATACGATATATATATATGCAGCTTGTAGATCATTTTTCCCTCAGTGGAATGATTACAGTTCATATCATTTGCCATTAAAACTTTCTCCCTCTCCACTTCCCAAAATATAAAGCATGTAAGCATGTATATCGGTTGAACTGGATGGACTTGTGTCTTTTTTCAACAAGACTAACTAGGTAACTCTGTTGACCAAAACATTTTTCTTCATCTATGTATAAGCACCTAATTTGTTGCAAACTTCAATGGTACCATTTAGAACACCCTCAGCAACATTTAACAATTACATTTAAGCCCCAGTTCACACTGAATGTGGCTTTGAATTCAAAACTTAAGTGTGATTTCAAAGCCGCCAGTCAGTGTAATTTCATGTGCGGCTTGCCGACATCTGAAACTTCATGCAAGTCACCCATGAAATTGCCAAAAATAGTGCATGAACCTTTTAGAAATCTGTGCAAGTCATGACTTGTCATGCAACTTTGATCTGTTAAATTGCATGACAATTCTCACCGGTGTGAACGGGGGCTAAAGGAGTATTGGGAACGTGACAACATTTTACAAGTTCACTTATTTGCTTCCTAGCCCCCAAGCATTTTGTGCATTTACCTGTTTAGAAAAAAAGTCCAAAACAATCTTTTCAATTTTATTTTTTCCAACATGATGAAGATGTTGTGATAAATGATCTCTTAGTTTTACCATCATCTGTAATTAAAGAATTGTATTTGTTTTATAGGTAACATTTTCTGAATCATGTTCCAAGGTAAACAATAAGCATTACATTTTAGATCTCTGAAAGGTTGCAATTGTTTTTTTTAGAACTCACACATCATCATGACCCTTGCACAGTATTAGTTTTCAAGTTAGGAGGTCATCTTACTCATATTCCTAATAATATTCAAGCAGATTGATTGTAAGCTCCCATAGGCAGGGCCCTCTGTACCCTCCTGTATTGAATTGTATTGTAACTGCACTGTCCTTATTCTGTAAAGCCCTGCGTAAAGTGTTTGTTCTATATAAATCTTGAATAATAATAATAATAAAAAATTAAAATATGTGTAACACGTTTCTTCTCATGCAAGGAAGGAGCTAAACAAAATGACCACTATGCATGAACACAATTTGACCTCCTTCAGTTCACATTTTGCAACACTGGCATATAGTTCACAGCAACGTATTTTAAAACATTCTTAGTTTCTTGAAATTTGGAAATATAAATAGGGTTATAGTGGTCTAAAGAGTTTGCAGTAAACCAGTCATTTCATTTAGCGTTGGTGACATCTGGTGTGCATTGCACAAACTGCAATAAGTAAATGATTTCAAGTGAGGCCGGTGACATATGATTTACTAAAGGCAAATATACCCAATTTTGCAAGTGAATTTAAACTTTGTCATTTTCCCCAGGGCCCAGTTTTTTTATTATCATTATTATTATTTTCTTTGCCTGTGATTGTGTATTCTTTACAAAGAAAATTATCACCGCATTCACTAACCTAAACCCATACTGTGCACTGCATGTGCAGTACATTAACCTCAACTGACAATAATACAGTATAAAATAAAAAAAGGTAAAATATTGTTCTAAGCTATATATAACGATCTGGGCTCTAGGAATGTTAGTTGTGGTTGATGGGCATAAAACCTCTTTGGCCATCATGTACTGTATAACTGAGAAAATTACCCAATGTAGTCTAGTGGACAAATTTTTGTAAGAATTTCATAGTCTAAAATTCGATAGAGGGATGAGCCTTTTATGAAGTACATTAACAAGGTTCTTTATCAAGTTTTAACAAAAGGATGATGATAGCATCATACACTGACATCGGCAATGATCTATTTACAAAGGCGTCTCTATACACATAGGCCAATACAGAAGCAATGATATCTGATATCTCCACCACATTTCTAATAGTAAGCCATCAGGGCCTGAGGCTTTAACATGGGCTAAGATTGAGACTTCTTGTTTGACCTCATCTTCTGTAAATTTCTTGTCCAACATTTGCACTTGGACTGTAGTCAATTGAGAAAGGTCAGTAAACCCAGGTAGGTATCTACGCCTTTCTTAGCTTAGGCAAGTGTCGAGGAGATGATTTGGCTATAGAATTCACTAAAACAGGTATGATCTTAAAATACAATTTTCGCTATTACGTATTTCAAGAATAGATTATGTTTCCAATATAGGCTAGGCATTTACTGAACTGGTTTACCTACTCAAAGTATTTTTTAAGCAATTTTCATTTGGCATGTTCATGTAATCTATACAAATGTTGGCATGAGATGTTCTTCCAAGCCAAACTGTTTGGTTCAGTAGGATTGCCTAGAAATGTTGGCATTCTTCGAAACTTTTTAGCATCAGTCAGCTTTTTGGTTGAATTTGCTGGGCCAGCCAGTCAGTCAGACAAATTAGCAGTTTTTTGAAATGTTTGTAGCTTGAAGATTATTTTCCCCAATGGAATAATCACATTTTTATCATTTGGCAAACTTTTTAAATCCCTTGCCAGAATTGCAGGCATCCACAACTTTATTTCGGAGGGCCTTAGAGAGCTTTGTTGATCTTGGCATGACAACACACAAATGTCAATATAAAAAAAAAAGAGAACCGCAGACCCAGGGACCTTGCTTAAACTTGCCCCTCTTAAGCTGTAATAGGCAGTGGATGGGGATGCTTAAATACCACTGCCACGATGCTTTGCTTCACGTTCTTGGCAAAGTTGGCCCGACATGTAGCAATTGGTGGGTGGCAAGCCCACCGAATACTACACATTCAAGTCAATGGGGGAGTGCCGCAAATGCCCCACAACCACGTGCAATGGACATGGTTGTGGCACGTTTGTTGGCAAAAATGGGGTAAAAAACAGGCAATGAGGAGGCGAAGAATGGCCTCCTCACCCCATCAGTAGCCTATGTAGCACCTAAGGGAACAGAAATGCTTAAATCTGACATAAAAGTCTGAGGTTTAAATGAGACAATCATTGGCATCCAACCAGATTCTAATTTCATGGATCTGAATTGTTAGCAAGTGTGTACGAATGTACTTTCTTTTTCCGTATGACAAACCTGCATTTTTGTTCATTTAGATCAAGAAAATAACTACACTACATCAATTTTATATGTCGTTTGTTCAACTATATCACCTTTATCTGAATCAAGATAAAATGCCATACACACACACACACACACACACACACACACACTTTACAGATTTTGCATTGAAGGAAAGATCTACATCACAGTGTATGTAAAGTAACCATATTGTCATGCTACACATACCAGTCCCATTAGATCCTTTTGAAGGTAGTCTTCTTCTTGGATTAATGGCACAGTTCTATCTGTTAATAAAAAATTGCATAAATGAGACACCTAATTGGTGAATTCAAAGTCACTGCAATAACCAGACTGTTCCCATTCAGACTTAAGTCCCATACACACGATAGGCCTTTGTACAAACTTTTTTTTGGATTTTTGTACAAAGGGCATTGGCCATAAGTTTGTATTGCATACAGACGGCAGGACTTTTCCAGCCAACTTTCACCAAATCACGTGGTTTTTCAGCTCTTTACCACCACCCTTTGATCAACTTCTGTATTGTTGTCTGATATTGTGTCAATCTCGCCACTTTTATCGGCGCGATCGACACCTTGCGAGCCGGGTTCACATGACTTGGATCCCCACCAATGCCAGGCACTGTGTTTGGTATGAATCTTGAGGGGGAACTCCATGCCATATTTTAAATAAAAAAACGGCATGGGTTCCCCTCCAGGGGCATACCAGGCCCTTAAATCATGCTGGGACTGTGATCTCATAAGGGGGCATGGTCATCGGATGACATGACCATGCCCCTTATGAGATCACCGCCCCAGCATGCCCCGGGACTGTGACCTCATAAGGGTGCGGGGTCACTGCCTATATAAGTCCATTGCGGAGCACTCAGAGAGCATTCCAGCTGCAGAGAGCGTTGTGTCAACATAGGAAGAAGAGAAGAGGGAAGAAGATGATCCAGAAGTCCGGACCACCACTAGCAAAAGAGCGGCAGAAGATAGCGGAGGAGCCGGCAGAAGATCCGGACACCGGGAGAAGACCCCGGAGAGACCCCCGAAGTTGGAAGAAGACCCCCGGAGTCAGAAGAAGACCCCTGGAGCTGCCTAATAACTTACTTTAAAAACCTGTGGACTGTTTTTTTATTGACACATTTTTCCCTAGGTGAATGGGTAGGGGTACGATGTACCCCATACTCATTCACAAAGGGTGGGGGGCCGGGATCTGGGGGCCCCCTTATTAAAGGGGGCTCCCGGATTCCGATAAGCCCCTCACCCGCAGACCCCGACAACCAACGGCCAGGGTTGCCGGGAAGAGGCCCTTGTCCATATCAACATGGGGACAAGGTGCTTTGGGGTGGGGCCGAAGACCACCTCCTCCCTCAAAGCAGGCACCCTCTCCCCCAAAGCACCCACCCCCCATGTTGAGGGCATGTGGCCTGGTACGGCTTGGGGGGGGGCGCACTCGCTCATCCCCACCCCCTTTCCTGACCGGCCGGGCTAAGTGCTCGGATAAGGGTCTGGTATGGATTTTGGTGGGGACCCCCACGCCGTTTTTTCAGCATAGGGGGTTCCCTTTAAAATCCATACCAGACCAAAGGGCCTGGTATTCCCCCAGAGGGGAATTCCCTCTCGCACCTGCCGCAGTAGGAAAATGTGTTTTTCCTATTGCAGCCAGCGCGAGATGTACAGTATCTTGTCGCCGAGAACCAGCGTGATCAGATCGCGCTGGAAACATTCTCGCGGCTGCGTACTGTAGTGTGTACAAAAGTCCAATGCTTTTGTGTACACACGATTGGACTTTGCTCTATCGGACTTTTGTTGCCGGAAAGTTTGTGCGTTCGCACAGCCAACAAAAGTCCGATGGAAACAGAAAAAGTTTGTCCGATGGGACGTACACACGGTCGGATGTTACTCCAAAACAGTTAATTTGCATGTTTGTTGTCAAAAAGTCCGATCGTGTGTACGGGTCTTAAGAGGGGCTGGATGCATGCATTAGGATGCAATTCAGCCAAGCCAAAAAGTGAATAGGAAAGAGTGCAGGATACCACCCACTGGAGATTCTACTCACTGCAACCACCTTTTTCAGAAATAGAACAGTAACAGGAGCCATAGAAGGAGTACAGTGTGTGTGCGCGTGCACACACACACACACACACACACACACACTTATGCTGGGTTCACAGTTATGTGAACTGGATGTGGGTTTCCCTGCATCCAATTTGCATGACAGGAGACTGTGATCGGCTCTCAATGGAGCCGGTTCACACATCTCCGGGCGGCTGCAGTTCGCACTGGAAGAGGGTCCTGTGCGTCTTTGGCTCCATTTCAGCGCGTCTTTGGCTCTGCAAAAAATTCGGACCCAGTTCGCCCCTGAAACGGAAAACAGGGACGCACCGGACCCCTGCTGCGAGCCACGGATGCAGCTAGTGTGAACACGACCTTACAGGGTAATAAACGAATACAAGCGCTGCAGATGTGTCTTGTCAGCAAAAGTTACTTCTTCTGTTTTAGGATACCTGCTCTCTAGTTAAAGACCATGGCCTGATCTTTGTTTTTCTTCTAATGCCGGCTAAAGTATATTGTATAATCAGACTGCCCTCTTACTGGTCCATTGCCCGTTATCTATTTAACGACTCCTGCCTGCCAAACTGTACATACTGACTGCGGCTAAAGCATACAGGTTGTCTGGCTTATGTCTTCTGAAAGTAGATTAAAAGATTTCCCACTAAAGATGTAAATCAACCTTTTTATTTTATGGCGACTGCCTGGGCAGGTATGTCCTTGTTTTTTGCTCCCTTTTGTTGTTTTTGCATATTGGAAAAAGATATTAGAAACAGATGCAAGACATACTCACTGTAATTTGTAAATGGCCCATTTGTAGTGACTTTTACAATAATATCTCAAAGATAGCCCTTTGCTTTCTACACTCTTACAATTACTCATTTTGAATCATGTTAAATTGAAAATTCTGAAGCAATCACGGGTGATTTTTTATAAGACAGTCTTGTTAAAATACAACAAATGTTACGTATATAACTGAACAATTAGTTTAAACAATCAATGTTACTGATGAAAAAATGTAAAACTTCTAAGATAGATTCAAACTAGCCTGTACAGTAAAAAAACATTTACCATGCAGGCTAGTGTCAGTGAGGGCTGACACTTTCAGCGCATTGTTCATTTTGTTTTTGATTTTATAAATTATATATATATATATTTTTTTTAATTTCATTAATGTCACTGCACAGCAGCAGGTTGCACGCTGCATGGCACATCACACCAGTGTTGTGGTGTGAATGGGGCACATAGAAAACCATTGCATTCACCAGTGTGGATAAACGCAGGTCATCGCACATATCGAGCCTAATCTGAAGTTAGGTATCGAAATCAATTAATCAAACTTTCATGCTAAATCAGAAGAGGGTCTGATTTTTCTGCTGTACACAGAAAAAAAAAAACACAATTTCAAGGACACAAATCTGTTGGTGTGTAATGTGGTCTGAACAAAAGATTTCAGAGGCCCTCAAAGTACAGTTGGCTCATAACACTAATGGGTTTGATACACCAAGGACATTATCTACCTGGAGTTTGTATGTTTTTTGTTCTGTGTTATACCATTTTCTCCCATGATTAGCTTACAGACAGTGCTATCTCCACTTTGTGTAAATGTGTATAGAGACAAACCGCAAGCTCTTTCATTGTCAAGGGATGATGTAAATGGTTTATTTTATATCTATATTAATAAGCATAAGGTTGTTACAGTACAATATTTTCTGTTAAAAAAAAAAAAGTGCAGGCAGATTTCACAACATACCACATTTTGTCATATTCATGTTTAAAAGAACCCTGAAAGAAAAAAAAATGTATAATATATTATACAAATGTTATTAAATATATACACTCATCATCAAATCATTAGGAATAAATTGATAGGACTTCTAAGACCCCTTTCACACTGAGGGCGTTTTGCAGGCGCTATATCGTTAAAAATAGCACCTGCAATCCGCCCTCAAACAGCTGCTCCATTGTCTCCCGGTGTGAAAACCCGAGAGCTTTCACACTGGAGCGGTGTGCTGGCAGGACGTCAGGAAAAGTCCTGCCAGCAGCATCTTTGGAGCGGTGAAGGAGCGGTGTGTATACCGCTCCTCCACCGCTGCTCCCCATTGAAATCAATGGGGCAGCGCTGCGATACCGCCGGCAAAACGTCGCTATTGCATCGCATTGCGGGCAGTTTTAACCCTTTCTCGCCCGCTAGCGGCCGAAATGCGCCGCAAATCCGACGGTAAATAGACGCTAAAAAATGACCAGTTACACTTACCGGTAACGGTGTTTCTGGGAAGTCTTCCAGGACGGCACCCTGAGAGATGACTGGTCCTCCTGACAGGAAACACAATCAAGAAAGAGGTTAAAAACCCCGCCCCTCCCTGCACTCCTCAGTTGTGCAAAAGTATTGACCCACACCAGTGCATGAAAGTGAAACAAAAACACCTCCAATGTACCACTATATAAAAATACAAACCGGGTGGGAAGTAGGCCTGCCGTCCTGGAAGACTTCCCAGAAACACCGTTACCGGTAAGTGTAACTGGTCATTTTCTCAAGTCGTCTTCCAGGACGGCACCCTGAGAGAGGAGCAAGTAGCTCAGGCCTACCTTAGGGCGGGACCACTGCTTGCAGGACCTTTCTGCCGAAGGCCAGATCCTGGGGTGACAGCAGTTCCACTCTGTAATGTCTCAGGAACGTGTTCTGGCTTGACCACGTTGCTGCCTTACAGATTTGATCTACCGATGCTCCGGCTCTTTCTGCCCAAGAGGTTGCCAGAGACCTTGTAGAGTGAGCTTTAAGATTAGTTGGAGCCGTCTGACCTGAATTCTCATAAGCTATGGCAATAGCCTGTCTAATCCATCTAGCAATGGTCGTTCTAGAGGCCTGTTCGCCTCTTCGAACTCCACAAAAACTAACCAACAAATGTTGAGATTTCCTAAACTCTTTAACCTTATCTAGGTAAAGCAACAGACATCTCCTGACATCCAACGTATGGAAGGCCCTTTCCTTCTCGTTCTGTGGATTGAGACAGAAGGAGGGTAAAATAATCTCCTGTGACCTATGGAAGCGTGAAGCCACCTTGGGAAGGTACAAAGGGTCCTGCCTGAGAATAATTCGGTCTTCTAACAGGCGGAAAAAAGGCTCCTTCATAGAAAGAGCATGTAAATCGCCCACCCTTCTGGCTGTAGTAACAGCCAGAAGGAAGGCGGTTTTAAGAGAAATCAATCTGACTGAAGATTGAGCCAACGGCTCAAAAGGTGCCCTGGTCAGGGCTTCCAAGACTAAAGATAAATCCCACGGTGGAAATTCCTTCATTTGCACCGGGGAAAGTCTCTCTCTAGCCGACAAGAATCTCTTAATTAAAGGATCTAGGGCTAATCTGACATCCAGAAAACTAGACAGGGCCGCCACCTGAACCTTCAGAGTTTTGGTGGCTAAACCTCGGTCTACTCCCTCTTGTAGGAAGTCTAAAATAACAGGTATTTGCTTCTGGGGAACTTTTCTCGCTTCACACCAACGGGAAAAAACCCCCCAGACCCTAGCATAAATGCGTCTAGTTACCGGCTTTCTACTCAGTAACAGGGTGTCAATCACCTTCTCTGAACACCCCTTGTTGCGCAAGCCCTCCCTTTCAACAGCCAGGCTGTCAACCTGAAGAACCCGGGGTTCGGATGGTAAAGAGGGCCTTGAAGCAGAAGATCCTGACGTTCTGGAAGCTGAACCGGAGGCACCACCGCCCAGTTCCACAACGTGGGAAACCAGGACCTTTTGGGCCACCAGGGGGCAATCAGGATCAAATTGCCCCTGGCCCGACTCAGTCTTTGAAGGATTCTTGGAATCAGAGGTAAGGGAGGAAACGCATAAGCCAGACTGAAATCCCATTCCTGAGCCAATGCATCCACCCCCTCGGACCCTCGTTCCCTGCAGAGGGAAAAGTATCTCTTGACTCTCCTGTTTTCCCTGCAGGCAAAGAGATCTATCTCCGGTGTACCCAGCTGTTGACAGACCATGGTGAAAACTTCGGGGTTTAGCTCCCATTCTCCCTGCTGTACTGTCTGACGACTGAGGAAGTCTGCCTTTATATTGAAAACTCCCCTTATATGTACCGCAGAAATGGACGGAATTCTCTGCTCCGCCCATTCTAGAATCTCCTGTGTCAGACTCATTAGGGGAAGCGACCGTGTGCCCCCCTGACGGTTCAGAAAGGCCACTGTCGTGGAATTGTCGGAGAGGATCTGAACTTCCTTCCCCTTGATCCTGTCCTCGAAGGCTATTAGAGCCTCCCTGACAGCTAACAATTCCCGGAAATTGGAAGACGCAATTCTCTGTCGTGTGTCCCACACACCCTGAGCTTGCAGTTCTTCTAGATGGGCCCCCCATCCCCACGAGCTCGCATCGGTCGTTATTCTGACCGGCTGAAGCTGGAACCAAAGATGGCCTGTCCCCAACCTTTGGGGGTTGAGCCACCAAAGTAAGGAATTTCTTATTCTTAGAGGGATGGTCACCAGAGTATCTAGGGATTCCTTCTTTCCATCCCATGAGGATAGAAGGAAGTTTTGCAGGGGTCTTGAATGGAACTGGGCCCAAGGTACTGCTGGGATACATGAGGTCATAAGACCTAGAATCCTCATGATCACTCTTCTGGATACTACCTTCTGGTGCCGGATTGAAGACACTGAAGTAATCAGTGCTTCTATCTTCTCCTGCGGAAGGATCAGTTTCTGCCTTACCGAGTCCACCCACAGACCCAGGTAGAGTTTGGTCTGGGAAGGAATCAGAGAGGATTTCTCCTGACTTATCAACCACCCCAGGGACTCCAAGGTGGATATTACCCTGTCCAGATCCCGGAGAAGGGATTCTCTGGAAAGGTTGTAGACCAACAGATCGTCTAAATATGGTATCAGGAAAATCCCCTGAAGGTGCAGGTAGGAGATGACCTCTGCAAGGATCTTTGTAAACACCCTTGGACTGGCTCCCAGTCCGAATGGTAGGGCCTGGAACTGCCAGTGCTGTGTACCCAGATCTGTGCGGATAGCAAAGCGAAGGAATACCTGGTGCTGCGGTAGAATGGGAATATGCAGATATGCATCTTTCAGGTCTATGGTAGCCATGAAGACCTCTTTTAACAGAAGTTTTCTGACCGTATAGACCGACTCCATGCGAAATCTTTTGTATCGCAGGAAGGTATTTAATTTCTTTAGATTCAGGATTAACCTGAATTTCCCGGACGGTTTTGGAACAACAAAGACGTGGAAATAAAAAAACCCCTTCCCTGCTGATCCGCCGGAACTGGGAGAATGACCCTCTGACTCGCCAACCGCTCGATATTTTCCATGAGTCCTATGGCTTTTGGCTTTTCTCTGGGTAAAAAGGTTAGTAGAAAAGTCTGTGGAGGCCTGGAAGCAAATACTAGCCCGTAGCCCTCTCTTATCCACTGAAGGACCAGAGGGCTCTGGGCTACCTGCTCCCACTGTGGGATAAATTGTGCCAGCCTCCCTCCCACCTTGGTGCTGGCGTCACTTAGGATCCCCGTCTGCGACTTTGGGGCCGGAGAAAAGGAGAGCTCCTTTCTGTTTGGCTTTACCAACACCCCACTTCTTTCCTTCCTTACGGTCTTTAAACCGGTTGTTGACCTGGGGGCCTCGAAAAAATTTTTTGGCCTTTTTAGGCTTAACCGGAAATTTCTTTCCCTTCTCCGTAGATCTGGAGAGGGTCTGATCCAACCCTGTACCAAACAGGAGAGATCCTTCAAAAGGAAGACCGCATAACCTGGTCTTAGAGGTATGATCCCCATCCCAGGTTTTAACCCATATGGCTCTTCTGGCAGAATTGAGAAGCGCGGCTGTCTTAGCTGAAGTCCGCACCGACTCCACTGCCGCATCCGCAAGAAAGGCTACTGCCTTACCAATTACTTCCAAGGAATCCAAAAGCTCTTTGGACTTGGAAGAACTCGATACATGATCAGTCAGCTTATTCAGCCACATGTTAGCGTTCCTGGCTATACAAGCTGAAGCTAAAGCCGGACTTAAAGTAGCCGCATTGGCCTCCCAGGCCCTGCGTAAAAGGGTCTCTGACCTACGGTCCATTTGGTCCCGAATGTTACCTGCATCTTCAAAGGACAGGTCAGATTGTTTAGAAACCTGGGCCAGAGATGCATCTAGTTTGGGAAGTTTAAAAAACTTCTCCTGCTCCTCTTCCTTAAACGGACACCTGCGTTTCCAGGTTTTAAACTTCTGAAGTTTATTTTCTGGCTCTTTCCATTCTCTTAAAACAATGTCTTTCAGAGACTGGTGGATAGGTAACACTTTAGACTGAGCCTTAGACAACCCCTGATACAACCTATCTTGTACAGAAGTCTGAGCCTCCGGCTCCTGGATCTCCTCAGAAGCATAAATAGCCCCTAGGAGGCCCTCCATATCATCTGTTGAGAAGATATGTCTGCCTGGCCTGGAGTGTTCCCCTTCCTCCTGGCTATCATCTGCGTCTTCCCCTTCTTCAAGGAGACTATGGCAGGGACCTTCCACTTCCTCCGCCTCCTCCTCCGAATCGTGAGCAGATGGCGGTTTCTGAGGAGTAGTGCTCGCCTGTCTAATATTAGAAAAAGCACTTTCCTGAGAGGATGAGCCTTCTCTGCTATCCTGCCTAGCATTAAGGCTAGCCTGGAAGGCTTTAAGTGTGGATAACATCTCAGATTGAACTGAGAGAAAATCTCTCATAACCTCAGAAGTCTCCTTCCCTGATAATTTATGAATGCATTTGTAACAGAACGGCTTGGTGTGCTCTGCAGTTAGTTTATCATTGCAGTACCCACACCTCTTGGAACGGGAAGGATTTTTGGGTCTCGGTCTACTGGCAACACTCTGGGTTTCTGTATCTGCAAAAAACAAGAAGCCCATTTAACTAGTAACACTTAAAACCGAGATCTCTTATGAGGGAAAAGCTAGAGGGGCATCCCCTCCCTTATCTCCTCCAGCCTGATAGACTCACCCCCGGTGGCCTCCACAACGGCTGAAAACTCCTCCTGCTCCATTGCAGTGAGTGAGTAGTGGACGCCTGCTCCTTGCCTGACGCTGCCTCTGACGCCCGGAATTACCCCTGGTACCTGTGGTTCAAGCCGGCTGCTGGCTCCTCACGGCGTTCCGAACACCGCCGCCATCTTGTCGAGGCCACTTCCTCCTCTGTGGGCGGCGTGCTCTAGTAACCGGGCGGCCGTGACGTCATTTCCTCCCAGAAATGACCACCGCAAAATGGCGCCGATACTACACACAGCCGCCGGCGCTGAGACGGCCAGGAGACCCAGGATAGAGCTCAAACAGGCAGAATGTGGCAAATCCCCTCTAGAAACCATGAGGTAAGGAGAGGTGGGAGCAGGAACATGGTCCCTGGAGTTCTGGAGACTCACAGTGCCCAGGGTCCTCCAGTTCTCATGGGGAGCTCTTCATTGCCCCCCTGAGAAAAATAGGGGAACAAACCCCCCCGAGCAGGGCAAGCCCTACCAAACCCAAAGGTTTTCCAAAAACCTGCAGTCTGGCGCCCAGGGGGAGACTTCCAGCCCACGGCCTTCCGTCTCTTAGAAAAAAACAAACTGTTTCGCTGTGGGGAAACACAATCAAAAACTGAGGAGTGCAGGGAGGGGCGGGGTTTTTAACCTCTTTCTTGATTGTGTTTCCTGTCAGGAGGACCAGTCATCTCTCAGGGTGCCGTCCTGGAAGACGACTTGAGAAATAGCGGTGTTTTACTGCAGACGCTAGGGGCGGCTCGGTGTGAAAGGGGTCATAAAGTGGGATTAAACTCCCCTTTGTTGATTTTTACCCATTAGGTAAGCCTATAACAAGGCTTACCTATATGTACAGTAAATATCTCCTAAACGCGCACCGTGAAGGAGATATTTACTTTAGACGTGGCTGGTGACATCACCGGTGCATACGCACTGGGCTGTGGCCATGACTGCGCGGGAGTGACGTTATCGGGGCTCAGCCATTCATAGGGTCGAAGCCCAGAAACCGGGAAGGAAGACCGGGTAAAGATGGAAGCACCTATAGCGATGACACCACACCACTGGAGGGGTTTGTTTTCAGGTAAATCAGTCATTAATTGACTAGTATGCGATGCATATTAGAAGTTAAATTTTCTTTCCAGTTTACTACCACTTTAAAATAACACATTAGCAACGAATTCTAGTACACAGTCAACAAATAAGGCTTTTGATACAGTTCCATTTAGAACACATTCACATCTGTTGACATCTGTGGACTAGATCAGTCATGTCTGCTACAAAATCTCTCTCTCATTTCCAGCACCTGCTATACCTGATGCTGGAAATATAACCCATCAATCAAGACCAAAAAAAAAAAAAAAGGAAGTATGAATACTCTATTACCAACAAAGAGCTTCAGTTTCACAGACCCCTACACACAACTTACTTCTTTGCATTTTCAAGTACATTTCGCCGATAGACCGCATTTCTCTTCTCACCAGTATCCTGTGTCAGTTTAATATATACAAAACAAAAGAAAGTTAAAATGCAGTACTAGAAATTAAAGCTGTCTGTTCACATATTAGATGGAGACACCCAAAACCTACTCCTACTGAACATTTTGTTCTGAAATGTTCGGATATCAGAGGTTTGCCATTTTCCCATAGCGTCTTTCTATTTTAGTACAGGAGTAGTATGGTTAACAAGCCATTTTGTAAACTGTAACATGGATAATGACTTGGGGTAACTATTCACTTTCAAGCATTTTACTTGTCATTTGAGTGCATCTTGCATGCCAGAAATTTCACATCCTGGTCCTAAAGAGTATGTACGCACCAAATCTAATTTTGAGTACAGTTTGCATCGGGTCTCACTATAATGTAGTATAGACCAGTGTTTCTCAACCTTTTTTTTTCCCCAGTCAAGGGACGCTTTAGAATTGTGCACAATCCTGGAGGCACACCAGTCCGAGGGTTCGTTCATACCAGGAGATGCGTCCTACTGCATGCTTTTTTGCGTGTTCCCATGTGTCGTTTTTTAATGGGCTGCTTTAATGCATACAAAAACACACAAAAGTGCTGGCATGATTTTTCAAATTCCACAGTTCATGGTACTGCGGTACTATGTCTTCTAGCGGGTGCAAACGCGTTCACATTTACTACATGCGTGGGGGTGCCATTAAAGTGGTGGTAAAACTCTAATAAAAATAATTTAAAAAAATTCCCTCTGCAAGGCAATATCAAAGTGCTAGCATGTATCGCATACTAGCACATTATGAAATACTTCCCTTAAGACAAAGCCCTCCAGCGATGCGCTGTCACCACTGACAGGGCTTCCATTTTCACCCGGACTTCCTTTTGGGTTTGCAGACTCCAGCTGTCTGACTGACAGAGCCATGAGGAGGTCACGGCCATGGCACAGAGCTCTGAATGAACGTCATGGGTATGCTGTTCCTTCAGAGTGCATGCGCCGGTGAGGTCAACGGCTGCTGGTGGCTAGAATATATATCTTCAACAGTGCACATTTAGAAGATAAAGATTACCTGTAGGTAAAATGAATATCATAAGCTTACCTGTAGGTAAAAATAAAGGCAGAGGGTTACTACCACTGTAACAATTAATGGCACCTACGTACGTCTGCAAAAGGCAGGACATTTTTGTGCTGTGTGGGGAAAAATTACATTTCGCACACGTTACCGCACTACTGCTGTTGTAAACAAGCCCTAAAATGAAGTTTGTGAGGTGGAGATCAGTGATCTGTAGGTTGTAAATCATCTTCCCCAAATTCTCCCTCCTAGCCCAAGTCCCTCTTCCTCTTCCTCTTGTGGAGGAAGGGAAGTTCGAGATGGTACGTTGCAACAAAGGCAGCCAGAAAAAGTTACGTTCCTCAGAGAGCTTTCCCTTCCTCAGAGAGGACACACATATCCCATAATCTCCAAGTCTTGTTGTACTTATCACGTTTGTGTAGGGCCGTATGTATTAAGTCTTTCATCTTATTTATTTCTTCCACTTTATGAAGCCAACAACTGATGGTTGGTGGGTGTGTGTCTCAAATTGAGGGGGAATACATGACTTGGCAGCATTCAGGTGGTGACGTACAATCTTTTTTTGTAAATTCTTGCCAGAATTGTCGAAACATGCAATAAGAAAAAGGCAAGATTATCAGGAATCTCATAATCAGTGAATTTTTGGACGATCTTCTTGACCGCTTTCCAAAAGTGGTCAAGTTTGGGGAAGGACAAAAAAGATATGAAGTAGCGTTCCCCTTCCCTCCCGGCATCATTTATGTAACATAAGGGGTAGGTTACCACCTCGTCAATTTTTAAATTCCTCAATTCTAGTACACACGGACGGTTTAAGAGAAAATCGAAACATGTTTTGTTGTTGATCCGGTGAAAATGCGGTTCAATTCAGTTTCCCAATTCCTAATACAAGGTAGGGGTGTTTGTTCAGTAGGGGTAACGTGTAGACTAAGTTTTAGAAAGAATATGAGATAAAAGTTCCTTCATCCGAACAGTATTCTTCAAAAGGTAGTCAAGTGATGACCAAAACCCCAAGGGTTTGTCAGGGAGTGTAGATAGTGGTGCAGTTTAAGAGCTCCCCAAAATGATAGGCGGAAAGGGCCTGAGGCATCCATTAAGGATGTAAGAGAAGGCCATTGGTCGCCTGTTAAAAAGTGAGAGGCCTGACAGCGACCCACTTGACGTCAGAGGGGAAAAGTCTTGTCATGAAGATCCGGATGAAATTGCAGGTTCCCCAAGATTGGAAATAATGGAGAATCTTCAGTAGAAAGTGAGGCATGGAGAAAGAGGTGTGAGCATATATGAGTTGTGGGTCCTAGCTTCATAACACCACGGGGCACTCGCTAACAATATATCACTTTGAGCTTGTTCAATTCATGCCCAGAGCTTAGTGGCCCCAGACAATAAGTCTACCAAAATGAGTTGCCTGGTAAAATTTCAAGATATCTGAGATTGCTAGGCCTCAGTATTGTTTGGGAAATGAGAGTTAACAATGGGGAAGACGAGGGAGTTATGTGCCCAAATGAAATTAATTAATAGGGAGTGCACTTTTTTAAAATAAATCGGAAGGTATCCTGATTGGCAGAGCTTGAAAAATGTAAATATGTTTTGGTAGGATTCACATTTTAAGAAGGTTACATCAACCAAACCACAAGTGCAGACCCCGATGCCAAGTCTCCAAGCAAGGTTCGAGTTTTGGTCAAGAGAGGAGTAAAATTAGGTTCAAATATACAGGGAAGGGATATATGTGCCCAAATATTTCAAGGCCGAGTCCGTCCATCTGAACGTGAAATTCGATCTCCAGAGATTGAAGAGGAGAGGGCTCAACCCCCATTGCTTCTGATTTACTGAAATACATTTTCAAGTTGGATAGCAAGCTGTATAGTTCAAATTCATAAAAGAGGTTTGGGAGCGACACTAGCGGATTGGTCAGAGAAAAAAAGCATATCATCAGCATATGCTAATATTTTATGTTGAACACCTCCAGCAGTCAGCCCTGTGGTATCTGGATTTAAAAGAGAAGTATGGGAACGTCTTTTTTTCCCCATTCATACTTAACTAGGTGGATGCTGCGTGAATCCGATGCTGCCTTTTCCACCGGTACCTCTGCACTGAAAACCGAACGCTTGATCATCGCCGATCACTTAGTTTTCAGAGCTCCATTAGCAGAGAGCTGCAGACTGTCAGTCACAGCTCTCCGCTCTTCTTCCTCTACGCTCATTGGAGTGCTGAGCTGAGGAGGGGGCAGAGCGGGCCGGTTGCGATAGGAGTCAGTTCAGGCACCTGGTGGAACCAGACTTTGTTGGGATGACGTGGTGCCTGGACTGAAATCTGTGACGTCAGCAGAGAGCGGACTTCAGTCCGCTCTCTGCTGAAAATGAGTCACAGGAGTGCAAAGCAAATTGCATGCCTGTGACCCATAGGAGAAGCTCAGTAAAAAGAGCTTTGGCTGGACTTCGCAAAGGAACGGATAGAGCAAAAAGGAAGAGGGGATAGGTGGCACTCCTGTCTAGACCCGTTAGTAATGGGGAAGGGGTTAGAAAAAACTCCTTTAGCTTTGACTTGAGCTGTCAGGTTGGAATATATCCTGATGATCCATTTTAGCATGGTTTCACCCAGACCGATATGACGTAGAACCGTGGACATGAATCTCCAAGTTCACATGGTCAAAAAGCTTTCTCTGCGTCGGTTTCTATAAATACACAGGGAGCGTTTGCCGCATCAGCTACAAGGATGAGATTGAGTACTTTAACTGTGTTGTCCCGGGCTACCCTAGCTGGAATGAACCCTACTTAATCTACGTGGGCTAATTGTTGTAAATGATGTGCAAGACGAGAGGCTAAAATCTTAGTAAACAGCTTGAGATCGATGTTCAGGAGTGAAATAGGCCTATAACTACTACAGGAGGTTGAATCTTTGCCTTCTTTAGGGATTATGGAGACATGAGCTTTTAAGGGTTACTGTGGAAGGGCTCCCTCCGACCCCAGTGCATTAAATAGTTTTACCATATAGGGTCAGAGTGGGAAGAAAAAAAAAAATTATAGTATTGTAAAGTGAGGGGCTTTACCCACTGTGGAGAAAAAGCTTGTTGGAGTGCCTCTAATGTGATAGGAGCTTTCAGCTTTTCCCGAATTTCATGGGGCAGTTGGGACCAGGTAGGTAGTGGTCTAGTTGTGTCTGAGAGGGAGAGTGTTCGGGTAAGTTGTAAAGAGAGGAATAGAAATCTCTAAACCCAAGCGCAATCTGTTTGAGCAAGATGGCTTTTTGGCCAGTGGAAGTCAGAATTTGAGGAATATAGGTCGCCAACCTTTGTTCTCCAACTGATCTAGCTAGCAATCCGCCACATTATTCCCTAATTCATAGCACATTTTGTGACATGTTTGTAAAGCCGCCTTGGCTTTATAGTGTAGTAAGTCAGTCACTTGTCTGCGGAGAGCCATAAGGTCTCATTCAAGTGTCGGGGTCGGAGCATGTTTAGGACGGGATTTAAGAGTATGAATCTCAGTCAGGAGAGACACAAGCTTTTCCTCACATAGTTTCTTGATCCGCGACCCGTGTTAAAAGGAGTATGCCTCTAACAACCATTTTGTGGGCTTCCCAAAGAGTCCCAGGGTCACATTCTGGGTTATCATTCGTTTAAAAATAGAAGTTTAATTCTTTGCCCACCTCCTCCAGAACCTCCGGAGTCTGTAAGAGACTTCCATAGAGTTTCCAAAATTGGGTTTTGGAGGAAGGAACATACGAGAGCATACAGATCAATAGAAAAAAAATTGGAAAAACTGCGCTATGAGAAATTAATTAAATTAAAAGTACAAAATACCAAAACCTTTGTCGGAAGCTGCATTTCTCCTGTATAACACTAACACAGTAAAAGTAAATTAAAAGAAATATAGAATCGCGCTAGTCCTACTGAATCATAAATGATAATTAGTCAATATGTGATCCACCAGTGCTCAAAACTTATATATAAACATTGATAATTGATTGTGAAAAATGAAGTCCACCAGTGTTCAAAAAATTAATTAATTGAACCAATGAAGTCTATCAATAAAAAAATCCACCAGTGCTCAAAACTTAATTGATGAAGTCCATCCGTATGTGCGATGGCGGCTCCAAATGCCATTAGGAAATCGTGCTGAATCCACCACCAAATTTAGAAGAAATCACTTCTTACCAGATGACCGTAATTCCCCCATTACAGAGGATCAGGGAAAACGTGTAGTGTAAAACACAGCTTAATTCCAATATGCAGCGAGCACATTCAAAGATCTTCAGACTGATGCGTAGATACACGTGGTACATCACACTTGCCGCTCCGGTCTCCTCACACTCTCGCTCACTGAATTTAAAACCCACGACACTCTTCCGGGTCAGCTGACGGTCTCAGGGCAGCCCTAATTATCATTTATGATTCAATAGGTTTAGCGCGATTCTATTTTTCATATATGTCAATACTATAGGGGTGTGGTCTGACCATTTAATTGTGCCTATAAAAGAGTCCCGCACTGTATGCAACTGACAATGAGGAACTAGGAAGTAAATCTATCCATGTGTAGTCCCTCTCCCGAGTGTTGTAGGTGCCAAACATCTACCAGCTGGGCCCTATGTATAGCCTGTGCTATTTACTTGCTGGAGCAAGGAGGGATAGAGGAACAGCCTGATGTCTACAGAGGGGATCAGGGGAGTATTGAAATCACCACCCATGATCAACTGGCCCTCAGCAAACTTGAGGAGACTATCAAGATTTCAGCTGATAAAGGGGTCCTGACAATCATTAGGTAAATGCAACTTCTATACATCAAAATTACTTTGGCACCGTTTATCTAATTTAATAAACTGTGCAAAGAACAGCAGAGTAGACTATCTCTGGCAAATTAGCATTCATTAGTTTGTCCACTATAAACTGATGGTAGATGATTTCTGATTAGTTCTGCTATTGCCAGGTTATGATTTTAGCATAGTGAAGTATTCACTTCAGTGGAAGTGTTACCAGGCTACTTCGGTATAGAGCAGGGGTCCTCAAACTACGGCCCGCGGGCAGAATCTGGCCCTCCAGCGTTTTTTATCCGGCCCGCGGACTGCCCCTTTAACATTGCAGCACTCCCCCTGCCCTCTGCTACCTCCATCACACAGGACGGGAAACATGACAGGCCCGGACAAAGGACCTTCTGTGCTAAGAAGCAGGTGATTGGTTACTAGGCATCGGGGTGGTCCCAGGAACCAATCACCTGCCCCTCACTTCCAAAGTCCCGCCCTCCGTCCGGACCTACCATGCCTCGCGTCCTGCGTGATACAGGTAAGTGCTGAGTGGGAGTGCTGTGACATTATACAAGGGGCGGCAGTGTAATATTGATATGGGGGATCTGTGATATGGGGGGGGGGAATCTGTGATATGGGGGGGGATATGTGATATGGGGGAGATCTGTGATATGAGGGGATATGTGATGGAGGATCTGTGATATGAGGGGATATGTGATGGAGGATCTGTGATATGAGGGGATATGTGATGGAGAATATGTGATATAGGGGGGGATCTGTGATAGGGGGAGATATGTGATGGAGGATCTGTGATATAGGGGGGGATCTGTGATGGAGGATCTGTGATATAGGGGGAGATATGTGATGAGGGATCTGTGATATAGGGGGAGATATGTGATGAGGGATCTGTGATATAGGGGGGGGGGGGGGGGAGTCTGTGATATAGGGGGGGGGAGTCTGTGATATAGGGGGGGGGGGGAGTCTGTGATATAGGGGGGGGGGGGGAGTCTGTGATATAGGGGGGGGGGGAGTCTGTGATATAGGGGGGGGGGGGGAGTCTGTGATATGGGGGGGGGGGGAGTCTGTGATATAGGGGGGGGGGGGGGAGTCTGTGATATGGGGGGGGGGGAGTCTGTGATATGGGGGGGGGGGGGAGTCTGTGATATAGGGGGGGGGAGTCTGTGATATAGGGGGGGGGGGAGTCTGGGGGGGGGAGTCTGTGATATAGGGGGGAGTCTGTGATATAGGGGGGGAGGAGTCTGTGATATAGGGGGGGGGGAGTCTGTGATATAGGGGGGGGGAGTCTGTGATATAGGGGGGGGGAGTCTGTGATATAGGGGGGGGGGGGAGTCTGTGATATAGGGGGGGGAGTCTGTGATATAGGGGGGGGAGTCTGTGATATAGGGGGGGGGGTCTGTGATATAGGGGGGGGGGTCTGTGATATAGGGGGGGGGTCTGTGATATAGGGGGGGGGGGAGTCTGTGATATAGGGGGGGGGTCTGTGATATAGGGGGGGGGGGGGAGTCTGTGATGTAGGGGGGGGAGTCTGTGATGTAGGGGGGGGAGTCTGTGATGTAGGGGGGGGAGTCTGTGATGTAGGGGGGGGAGTCTGTGATGTAGGGGGGGAGTCTGTGATGTAGGGGGGGGAGTCTGTGATGTAGGGGGGGGAGTCTGTGATATAGGGGGGGGGGGTCTGTGATATAGGGGGGGGGGGGGGGGAGTCTGTGATATAGGGGGGGGGGGGGAGTCTGTGATATAGGGGGGGGGGGGGAGTCTGTGATATAGGGGGGGGGGGAGTCTGTGATATAGGGGGGGGGGGAGTCTGTGATATAGGGGGGGGGGGAGTCTGTGATATAGGGGGGGGGGGGAGTCTGTGATATAGGGGGGGGGGGAGTCTGTGATATAGGGGGGGGGGGAGTCTGTGATATAGGGGGGGGGGGAGTCTGTGATATAGGGGGGGGGGGAGTCTGTGATATAGGGGGGGGGGGAGTCTGTGATATAGGGGGGGGAGTCTGTGATATAGGGGGGGGAGTCTGTGATATAGGGGGGGGGAGTCTGTGATATAGGGGGGGGAGTCTGTGATATAGGGGGGGGAGTCTGTGATATAGGGGGGGGGAGTCTGTGATATAGGGGGGGGGAGTCTGTGATATAGGGGGGGGAGTCTGTGATATAGGGGGGGGGAGTCTGTGATATAGGGGGGGGGAGTCTGTGATATAGGGGGGGAGTCTGTGATATAGGGGGGGAGTCTGTGATATAGGGGGGAGTCTGTGATATAGGGGGGGGGAGTCTGTGATATAGGGGGGGGGAGTCTGTGATATAGGGGGGGGAGTCTGTGATATAGGGGGGGGAGTCTGTGATATAGGGGGGGGGGGAGTCTGTGATATAGGGGGGGGGGGAGTCTGTGATATAGGGGGGGGGAGTCTGTGATATAGGGGGGGGGGAGTCTGTGATATAGGGGGGGGGGAGTCTGTGATATAGGGGGGGGGGGAGTCTGTGAGATAGGGGGGGGAGTCTGTGATATAGGGGGGGGGGGGGAGTCTGTGATATAGGGGGGGGGGGAGTCTGTGATATAGGGGGGGGGGAGTCTGTGATATAGGGGGGGGGGGGGGAGTCTGTGATATAGGGGGGAGTCTGTGATATGGGGGGGAGTCTGTGATATGGGGGGGAGTCTGTGATATGGGGGGGAGTCTGTGATATGGGGGGGAGTCTGTGATATGGGGGGGAGTCTGTGATATGGGGGGGAGTCTGTGATATGGGGGGGAGTCTGTGATATGGGGGGGATCTGTGATATGGCGGAGTCTGTTATGGGGAAAGTCTGTGATGGGGGAAGTATGTGATATGGGGGAGTCTGTTATGGGGGGAATCTGTTATGTGGGGCTTTGTGATCGAGAGGAGTTTGTGTTGGGGGGCTTTGTGATGGGGGGATCTGTCATGGGGGGCTTTGCTATGGGGTGAGTCCGTGATGGGGAGGGGGGGGGTCTGTGATTGGGAGTGGTTCAGTAATGAGTGGAGTCTGTGAAATACTGATAAGTTCATATTGATTACAATTGTTCTTTATTTTAAATATTGTACTGTTTTTTTCCTGTTTTTTTTTTTTTTTTGCACTACAAATAAGATGTGTGCATAGGAATTAGTTCATATTTTTTTAAACTATAGTGCGGCCCCCCAACAGTCTGAGGGACCGTGAACTGGCCCCCTGTCTAAAAAGTTTGAGGACCCCTGGTATAGAGCAAGCAAGGTAAATTATAGCCAGGTGGGGTTCCCTTTCAAAACCTGAAGAGTTATGGCAAGCTGTCCAGAATGGAGACTTCCAGATCAGGAATACTGATGAATACTTGTAGAATGACACGTTATACTAAGTTGTGCACACCTTATAACTTCTACATTTTAAAGCACTGCTTTAAACGGGTTACACACAATGCCCAGTTATGGCTGATACTGCAGAAACACTATGCACAAGCATAGATTGACATTATAATTTATTTGCTGTGTAATGTGTTTCAGAGGCTAGGCTGAATGCATTGAAGATGCACGAGGTAAAACGACTGACCGCACTCCAAGGATAAGGAAAATTGCCAGTTGCCCCACCCAATCCCTACCATGCACTGCCCCTAATTCCGCCCCTATACATGCCCTCATAAATAATCTCATGAAATTACACTTAAGAATTAAATATTAAACAAACAGTTAAAAAAAAAAAAAATGAAATTACACTTCAGGCCGGGTTCACACCCTCACCTCACCTGTGCCCACCATTGCAGCCTCACCTCACCTGTGCCCACCATTGCAGTATCACCTGTGCCCACCATTGCAGCCTCAGCTCACCTGTCCAGAATGGAGACTTCCAGAACAGGTCACCTGTGCCCACCAGCTCACCTGTGCCCACCGTTGCAGCCTCAGCTCACCTGTGCCCACCGTTGCAGCCTCGCCTCACCCGTGCTCACCGTTGCAGCCTCGCCTCACCCGTGCTCACCGTTGCAGCCTCAGCTCACCCGTGCCCACCATTGCAGCCTCAGCTCACCCGTGCCCACCACACCTGTGCCCACTATTGCAGCCTCACCTGTGCCCACCATTGAAGCCTCAGCTCACCTGTCCAGAATGGAGACTTCCAGATCAGGTTACCTGTGCCCACCAGCTCACCTGTGCCCACCGTTGCAGCCTCAGCTCACCTGTGCCCACCGTTGCAGCCTCAGCTCACCTGTGCCCACCGTTGCAGCCTCAGCTTCACCTGTGCCCACCGTTGCAGCCTCAGCTTCACCTGTGCCCACCGTTGCAGCCTCAGCTTCACCTGTGCCCACCGTTGCAGCCTCAGCTTCACCTGTGCCCACCGTTGCAGCCTCAGCTTCACCTGTGCCCACCGTTGCAGCCTCAGCTTCACCTGTGCCCACCGTTGCAGCCTCAGCTTCACCTGTGCCCACCGTTGCAGCCTCAGCTTCACCTGTGCCCACCGTTGCAGCCTCAGCTTCACCTGTGCCCACCGTTGCAGCCTCAGCTTCACCTGTGCCCACCGTTGCAGCCTCAGCTTCACCTGTGCCCACCGTTGCAGCCTCAGCTCACCTGTGCCCACCATTGCAGCCTCAGCTTCACCTGTGCCACCATTGCAGCCTTAGCTTCACCTGTGCCACCATTGCAGCCTCAGCTCACTGTGCCCACCATTGCAGCCTCGCCTCACCTGTGCTCACTATTGCAGTCTCAGCTCACTGTGCCCACCATTGCAGCCTCACCTCACCTGTGCAGAGGATCATCATGGGGAAGAGGAAAGCCACCGGATCACAGAGAGATAGCCTGCTGTTACAGTTCACATTGCAATTGCCCCTGCTCGCGATTACACACAGCCCCACCCTCCTGACCCCGCGCTAAATTGTTCTATGCAGAATTAAGTTACAAATATTAACAAGTTTATCAGTGCCCACCATTGCAGCCTTAGCTCACCTGTGCCCACCATTGCAGCCTCACCTCACCTGTGCCCACCATTGCAGCCTCACCTCACCTGTGCCCACCATTGCAGCCTCCCGCTTCTTCTCCCGCTCCCTGGTATCTTCTGCTCTTTTGCCCACTCTGTTGCTAGCAGTGGCCCGGTCTTCTCCAACGTCTTCTTCCCTCTGGTCTTCTTCCGATGTTAACATGACGCTCTCTCCCACTGTAATGCTGTGTGCACAGCGACTTGTATAGGCATGGGGCGTGGTCACTGGGTGAGGTCACACGGTGACCCTGCCCCTAATGATGGCACCGCCCCGGGCATTACAGCGGGAGAGAGCGTTGTGTCAACATCGGAAGAAGACCAGAGGGAAGAAGACGACGGAGAAGACCGGGCCACCGCTAGCAACAGAGCGAGCAGAAGATAGCGGAGGAGCCCGGCAGAAGATACCGGAGAGCGGGAGAAGAACCAGAGAAGAGGCCGGAGAGCACAGAGAAGTCGGAAGAGACCCCTGAAGTCGGAAGAAGACCCCCGGAGCTGCCTAATAAATTACTTTAAAAACCTGTCTAGTGTGTTTTTTTTTGTTCAGAGAGCATTCCAGCTGGAGAGAGCGTTGTGTCAACATAGGAAGAAGAGAAGAGGGAAGAATATGATCCAGAAGTCCGGGCCACTGCTAGCAAAAGAGCAGCAGAAGATAGCGGAGGAGCTGGCAGAAGATCCGGACACCGGGAGAAGACGCGAAAGAGACCCCCGAGGTTGGAAGAAGACCCCCGGAGTCGGAAGAAGACCCCCAGAGCTGCCTAATAAATTACTTTAAAAACCTGTGTACTGTGTTTTTTTATTGACACTTTTTTCCCCAGGTGAATGGGTAGGGGTACGATGTACCCCATACTCATTCACATAGGGTGGGGGGCCGGGATCTGGGGGCCCCCTTATTAAAGGGGGTTTCCAGATTCCGATAAGCCCCCCCGCCCGCAGACCCTCACCACCAATGCCTAGGGTTGTCGGGAAGAGGCCCTTGTCCTCATCAACATGGGGACAAGGTGCTATGGGGTGGGGGGGCTGCAGGGTGCCCCCCTGCCCCAAAGCACCCATCCCCCATGTTGAGGGCACGCGGCCTGGTACGGTTCAGGGTGGGGGCGCTCGCTCGTCCCCACCCCCTTTCCTGACCGGCCGGGCTGCGTGCTCGGATAAGGGTCTGGTATAGATTTAGGGGGGACCCCCACGCCATTTTTTCGGCATAGGGGGTTCCCCTTAAAATCCATACCAGACCCAAGGGCCTGGTATGCTCTTGGAGGGGAACCCATGCCGGTTTTTTATTTCAAATTTGGCGTGGAGTTCCCCCTCAAGATCATCAGAGCACAAGTCGCATGTCAAAGTCGGATCATGCAAGACAGCGATCCGACTTTGATCCGACTTCAATGATAGTCAATGGGCTGAAGTCGGATCAAAGTCGGACCAAAGTAGTACAGGGAGCATTTTCAAAGTCGGACCGACTTGTGTCGGACCAGTTAGTACGGCTCCCATAGGGAAACATTGATTTTCACACGTCATGCAACATGAGCTCCCAATGCCGCACCAGTGTGAACCCGGGCTTATACACACACAAACACACACACACAAACACACACACTAATTACCAGCAAACAGATCACAGGTGAGGATGGTTACCTTTAACAGCAATTCAAAACCCCTTTGTGTCAACTTGTGTGCATGTTATCAGGCCAAAATCACCAGGGTCATTTGAGTAGTTTCTTTTGCCATTATGATTAAAAAAAGACAGACAGTTGATTGATAATAAATGACTGCAGCCAAGAAATCATAAATTCTGCCGGGGTATGTATATATACACACACACACATATATTATATCTCTCTATCTCTCTATATCTCTCTATCTATATATCTATCAATAAATAGATATCTTTATATCTATCTATCTATATCTATCTATCTATATACACACACACACATCAAGTGGATTTGGGAATCCACTTGAAGTGCTGTCATGACGTTGTAACTGCAATGAAAAACCATTGGTTTTTCATGTTGGAGGTTTTTATACCAATAAAGTAATTTTCCTTATTCTTGGAGTGCGGTTAATAGTTTTTTCTCCTGCATTAGTTACCCAGATCATGGACTGGACTTGCACCTGATCTTTAAGGAAGGTATTATCACCTGGAGCAGTGTTATCCCGTTTCCCCTGAAAGTGGATATGTGGATAGGTTTCCATTTTCATCCACAAATTCAACAACGTTTATTAGCTAGAAGATTTGCTACAGAAATTGAACAATACAAAGTAAATAGGAGTGATACACAGTTTATAGTAATACTTACCAACTGTGAAAGGAGTTTGCACCAGTCCCTCCTTTGCATGTGGCTGTTGTAGAGAAACTGCTGCTGACTATGTTTCATATATTCCAGTTCAATATGAAACTTTTCCCAGAAGCCTTTAAAGGTATTGATCTGTCAAAGAACCAGAAGTGTGATTAAGAGATCAATCAACAATGAACCAATATCAAGCAAGCTTAGTGTGGTTCAGCTTAGTATACCCTTTTCAAAGTGATCTATCATTCTTTATGTAATGTTTAAAAAGTACTTTATTTAATCACATTAAAGACTTACCTTCATAACTGGCATATCTGTTATGTCTGTTGTACATGAAACTCCACGTATACCCTAAAAAAATAAATAAATTAAAAGGAAACATATTAGCAAATTTCACATTAGAACATACTTATAAATAGTTTCTAGCACATTAAAAAGGGAGTAAACTCCCTTGGTTGATTTTACCTATAGGCAAGCCTATAGCCTATATTAAGGCTTACCAATAGGTACAGTAAATATCTCTAAAACATCCACCATTAAGGAGAGATTTACTTGTGATGCCGCCGGGGATGTCACCAGCGCATGCACTCTGAAGGAAAGGCATAACCATGCTGGACCTTCAGAGCCCTGTGCCGTAAACAGTGGCTCATGCGTGCATGTGACATCGCGGCTCGTCCAAAAGGACCGGAGCCCACCGACCCAGAAGGAAACTCAGGTGAAGATGGAAGCTCTGTCAGTGGTGACTGTGTGCTGCTGGAGGGCTTTATTTTAAGTAAAAAAAAAGGTTCACATAATGTGCTTGTATGTGATGCATACTAGCACATTATAACACTTTGCCTTGCAGGTTTAAAAAAAATAAAAAATTAGAAATTAAAAAAAAAGTCTGTGTTCTAAAGCCTTAAGATTCTGCTTGGTTGTCGCTTGCTTGGCTGGATGCTGAACATAGTATTCATGCTCTAGAATCTCCCCCACCACCATAAACATGACAGCAGTAGCAGTATGACACAGGACATTATCAATCCAGTAAAAATGCAATTAAATGTAATCTGGAACTCTATAAGATAAAATACCACTGCACTATTAATCGTGCAAAAAGAAGAAAAAAAAAGGAAAAAAAAATGTTTTTTGTTTAGAGCAACTACCAGAAAAAGTACAAATCACAACACTAATATTATGCATATACCTTTAATACTAAGTAAAGCGCTCTGTAATTAAATCCTCTTCCTAAATCAGGGGTAGGCAACCCCCAACACTGGTGCCGCAAGCGGCACGCAAAGCCTCTTTTGCTGGCACTTGACTCCCTCCCCATCAGCAGAGCAGCACAGGGAAGTGTCAGTGAGACACTAATGCATTCCAATTTCAGAATTCCCCACGCCACACCTTCACTGAGGGGGAGGCACTGTGCCCCCACACATTGTAAAAGATGGGAAACATTGTTTGGTTCTCTAACTTTGCTGTAGCTGCGATCGTCAGCTTTTGTGATGGGTAAGAGTTCTGCTTAGGGGGGCCCTGTTTTCAGGAGAACTGTCCTTGGCCACTGCTAACGCCAATCACAGTCCTGCCAGCCCCACTTACCACCTGGTGGAAGATGACTTGCTTGGTTGCCACTACCAATCTCAGAAAGAAGGGATTTCACTAAGAGAAAACCTCAATCAGGTGTTAGTTTGTGGAATTACTGTTGAGCTTCTGGAACTTTGTTGAAATTATTTCTGAACCTTTGCGTCACTTACTATTGAACCCCTGCACTCTGTGTCCCTATAAGCCAGAGCCAGTATTCAGCGCAATAAAAATTGCATCCAACTTTTGCTGCAGCGCAGAGCACCGCACTTTTTCTCAGCTGCGAGGGCCCAACTTATGATCCTGCACACAAGCCCACTGCTTTCAAAAAATGCCCCTGACCTGAGCTCATCATTGCACATCCATTCCAGATGTGACATCACATACAAGCACATGGGCTGGATGCGGGAGGTGGATCAGCAGGATGAGTGTGCCAGGACAGGTAGATGTGTCTCATCTCTGCTTCCTTTCACCACTCTGCATATCACGCATATAATAGATGAGAAGAGGGTACGTTGGTGGAGCAGATGAGCAGGAGGGTACAGCAGTGGGGAAAAGGAGCAGGAGGGCTTCAGAGGTGGGACAGAAGTGCAGAGAGGTACAGTGGTGGGAGGGATGAGAAGATAGTTCAGCGGTGGGACATAAAAGCAGTGGAGTACAGTGATGGGGCAGATAAGCAGGGGGTTCAGCGGTGGGACAGAAGAGCAGGGGGGTACAGTGGTGGGGTAGATGTGAAATTAGGTGCTATGGTGGGACAGATAAGCAGGGGGTTACAGAGGTGGGGCAGATGTACTGGGGGTACAGAGGCGGGGCAGAGGAGAAAGAAGGTACATTGGTGGGGCAGAGGAGCAGGGGGTTACAGCAGTGGGACAGAGAAGCACGGGGTTACAGAGGTGGGGCAGAGGAGCAGGGGGTTACAGAGGTGGGGCAGAGGAGCAGAGGAGAAAGGAGGTACATCGGTGGAACACATGAGCAGCGGGCTACAGTGGTGGGGCAGAAGAGCACAGGGAATAGAGGTGGGACAGATGAGAAAGGGGGTTACAGTGTTGGGGCGGGTGAGCAGATGAGTTCAGTGTTAGGAGTCAGACAGATGGGAAGATGGTTCAGCGGTGAGACAGAAGAGCATGGGGGTACGGCGGTGGAGCAGATGTGGGGCAGATGAGAAAGGGGGAACAATGGTGGGGCAGATGAGCAGGGGGTTACAGTGGTGGGACCGAAGAGCAGGGTGGTACAGTAATGGGGCAGATGTACACAGGGTTACAGAGGTGGGGCAGATGTGCAGGGTAGTACAGTGGTGGGGCAGATGTGCAGGGGGGTACAGTGATAAAACAGATTTGCAGGGGGGACAGTGATCTGAGGTGTGGAGTTGCAGGAATTGGGGCTGATCTGAGGCGTGAGACTGCAGGATGTTAATTTCTCACTACTACTCAAGTAGTTTACAGCATTTACTTTATAAAAAATTATTTTCGTGATTGAAAGTGTGAAGTTGACATTTTTTTGTTATAAAATCAGCACACTCAATTTTTTTAAAAACATTTTTCTGCACACTTTGCTCAAAAGGTTGCCTACCCCTGCCCTAAATTATACAATCTAAACAAAACGATATGCATGTTAAAAATTCAATCTGGGCAAAAAAAAAAAAAGAGTGAGAGTCACTCAGGTTTCAACATTTTGGATAGAGTTGTTCTTTGTGAGGTAAAGTATGTTAGGGAAAGGAGGAGACTTTGCCTTGCACCTATTATGCATTTTAGAAGTTATAAAAATACTCACTATATCCCAACAAGGCACTGATGTGTATGCCAAAAGTTTATCCAGGTACATTGTCTCCGAACTTAAATACCTGTGTAAAGAAGCTAAGAAAGGAATACAAAAAAAAAAAAAAAAACTATTGAAAGTTTACTACATATGGAACCAATATAAACAGTAGGGCTAGATTTAGATCTATAAGGACTTATAAAAAAAGGACAGACACACACACACACACACACACACACACACACACACACACACACACACACACACACACACGTGCTCATAAGTTTGTTTTTTTTTGTTTTTTTTTACAAACAGCATTCTTTATTCGAGAAGAGTGTATGTTTACAAGGCATTAGCAGTAGTAATATAATCACTGTGCATGTACAAAGAGAAAATAATATAAACTGGAAAAAATAAAAAAATACTAGTGTCAGCGCAAAAGAATGTTAACAGTGACATGACATGTTCTAACCCCGTGGATGTGTTATAAGGAGAGTTTGCCTATCTTGCATTTCTCCCAGTTCAGGCGGGGTCTTCATCCATCTCAGTACATGTGGAGGCGGTTTCCAACCAGGTGTCCCAAATTTTTCCATATTTGGTCGGGCAACCTCTATGGGCATAAAGCTCTTTTTTGTAGGGTAGCACAAAAACTGTGGATATCCATTCTTGGAGAGTTAGTGGTAATGTCCTGAGCCATTTTCCTACTATGGTGCTCATAAGTTTACATACTCTGGCAGAATTTAGGATTTCTTGGTCATTTTTCAGAGAATATGAATGATAACAAAAACTTTTTTCACTCATGGTTAGTGTTTGGCTGAGGCCATTTAATATCAATCAACCGTGTTTACGCTTTTTAAACCATAATGGCAACAAAAACTACCCAAATGACCCTGATCAAAAAAGTTTACATACCCCAGTTCTTAATACCGTGCATTTCCCCCTTAACATCAATGACAGCTTGAAGTCTTTTGTGGCATTTGTGGATGAGGCGCTTTATGTTCTCAGATAGTAAAGCTGCCCATTCCTCTTGGCAAAAAGCCTCCAGTTCCTGTAAATTCTTGGGCTGTCTTGCATGAACTGCACGTTTGAAATCTCCCCAGACTGGCTCAATGATATTGAGGTAAGGAGACAGATGGACACTCCAGAACCTTCACTTTTTTTCTGCTGTAGCCAATGACAGGTCAGCTTGGCCTTGTGTTTTGGATCATTGTCCTGGAATGTTCGAATGTCCAAGTACGTCCCATGCGCAGCTTCCTGGTTGATGAATGCAAATGTTCCTCCAGTATTTTGATAACATACTGCATTTATCTTGCTATCAATTTTGACGAAATTTCCTGTGCCTTTGTAGTTCACACATCCCCAATACATCAGCGATCCACCTCCATGTTTCACAGTAGGAATGGTGTACCTTTCATCATAGGCCTTGTTGACTCCTCTCCAAGTGTAGTGTTTATGGTTGTGCCTAAAAAGCTCAATTTTGGTCTCATTAATCCAAATGACTTTGTGCCAGAAGGTTTGAGGCTTGTCTCTGTGCCGTTTGGCATATTGTAAGCGGGATACTTTGTGGCATTTGTGTAGTAATGGCTTTCTTCTGACGACTCGACCATGCAGCCCATCTTTCTTCAAGTGCCTCTTTATTGTGCATCTTGAAACAGCCACACCACATGCTTTCAGAGAGTCCTGTATTTCCCCTGAAGTTATTTGTGGGTTTTTCTTTGCATCCCGAACAATTTTCCTGGCAGTTGTGGCTGAAAGGTTATTCGGTCTACCTGACCGTGGTTTGGTTTCAACAGAGCCCCTCATTTTCCACTTCTTGATTAGAGTTTGAACACTGCCAATTGGCATTCCCAATTCCTTGGATATCTTTTTATATCCCTTTCCTGTTTTATACAGTTCAGCTACCTTATTCTGCAGATCCTTTGACAATTCTTTTGCTTTCCCCATGACTCAGAATCCAGAAGTGCAGCACTGGATGAAAGATATACACATACATATATACACACACACATATATATATATATATATATATATATATATATATATATACACATATATACACACACACACACACACATTAAATACAAGCAAACCGATCACAGGTGATGGTTACCTTTAACCACTTCAATACCCGGCACTTATACACCTTCCTGCCCAAGCCAATTTTCATCTTTCAACGCTGTCGCAAATTGAATGACAATTGCGTGGTCATGCTACACTGTACCCAAACACATTTTTTATCATTTTGTTCTCACAAATAGAGCTTTCTTTTGGTGGTATTTAATCACCTCTGCGATTTTAGTTTTTCTTTGTTTCTGTTAAAATTTTTTGTAAATAAGTAGGTTTTCTTCCTTAATGACGGGCACTGATATGGCTGCACTGATGGGCACTGATGAGGTAGTACCAATGAGGTGGCACTGATGGGCACTCATAGGCGGCACTGATGGGTGGCACGGATGGGCACTGATGGGTGGCATTGCTGGGCATCACTAATTTTTATTGTGCCATAGATGTGCCAGTCAGTGCCCATTTGTGGGCACTGATTGGCATATGTGGATCATTAATTTTTACATGTGGATGGCCATGGGGGGTGTACCTGGCCATCCACATGTTAGGAGCTTCCCTGGTGGTCCTAGCGGCTTACCTGGTGGTTTAGTGTGGGCATCCGAGGGGGGGCTGCGCTGATAAACAATCAGCGCAGACCCCCCTGTCAGACGCGAGTGAGGAAAAGCCGATCACCGGCTTTTCCTGTTTACATCATGATCAACTGTGATTGGACACGGCTGAGCACGTGGTAAAGAGCCTCCGCCGGAGGCTCTTTACTGAGATCAGTGTAGCGGTGTGTCAGACTGACACACCGCACCACCGATTGCTGCAGCCTACGGGCGCAGCAGCTGTTATCCTGCAGGGAGTCATGACGCCCAGTCAGGATAACTGAACCACCGCCCGGCCGTCATTGTGCTATAGGCTGGGCGGGAAGTGGTTAATAACCATTCAAACCCCTTTGTGTCAACTTGTGTGCATGTTATCAGACCAATATCACCAGGGTATGTAAACTTTTGATCGGGGTCATTTAGGTAGTTTCTGCTGCGATTATGAGCGTAAACACAGTTGATTGATAATAAATGGCTTCAGCCAAACACTAACCATGAGTGAAAGAAAAGTTTGTGTTATCATTCATATTCTCTGAAAAATGGCCAAAAAAAAATCATAAATTCTGACAGGGAAACTTAAGAGCACAACTGTGTACAGGCATACCCCACTTTTAAAGCGCACAATGAGGTTTATTTACTAAAGCTGGAATGTGCAAAATCAGGCTCACTACTGCATAGAAACCAATGAGCTTCTAACCACAGCTTGTTCAATTAAGCTTTGGTAATAAAACCCTATGTATATGTGTGTGTGTATATATATACACACACACACACACACACACACACACACACACACACACACACACACACACACATATATATATATATATATATATATATATATATATATATACACACATACATTATATACATACATACATATATATATACACATACACACACACACACACACACACACACACACACACACACACACACACACACATACAAGGTTCGATTTTTTTTGCCATTAAAATAACAAACATGTTATACTTACCTGCTCTGTGCAGTGGTTTTGCACAGAGCAACCTCGATCCTCCTCTTTTTGGGTCCCCTGCTGGCACTCCTGCGCCCCCCCAAGTGCCCCCATTGGGAGCAGCTTCCTATAGGGGCACCCATATGGGCTCGCTCCTGAGCCAGGCTGTTTGCAGAATGCATTAAGGTAAAAAATCTTTTACCTTACAACCACTTTCAAATAAATAGATGTATTATAACTTGTTCCCGATTGCCTTCCCAGTAGAAGCAAAATAGGGGTTTTAAACCATGAAACCAATCTAAACTATGGAGATAACTAGAATACCAAATTAAGACACACAAGGCAATACAATTACATTTTCCATGTCTTCCATGTTCTAGGGGCCACGTATGGTCAAGTACTACTATAAATTACAAACACATATTACTTTAAAATTGCACTGTTTACGGTACAATAAAATTCAATAGCATGTCATATACGTATGAGCAAGTTCATCCTTAATTTTTATTACATTAGATATGGAGATTTGTTAAAAAGAAAAAAGAAAAAAAGAAAAAAAAAAAAAAAAAAAAAAAAAAAAAAGAAAAAAAAAACACACAGGAGGGAGCTTTCAGTGGCTTAGTGCAATTGCTTGGTCTCTATTAACAACTGCCGAGAAAAAATAGCAGTCACGTTGTTTTAAATGAGCTGACCAACGTCTGAGAAGGAGCAGTAAGCCCTGGTTCACATTCAGTACAAAATCAGCTGGTATTGCCGGCAATGGCACGTCCAAATCGGTGAGACGCCGCATCAATTCCCAATAGTAGTTTCTGTACTACTACTTCTGAACAGATGTCTCTGAAATCACCCATTGAAATCGGGACTGACACTTCCATCCCGCTGTCAGTGTAAAGCTAGGCTAAAGCACAACTATTGCTTAGCACTGCAAAGCAATAAGCAGAGCATGCATATGAGCACATATGGCTACCATCCACATAAAATATCATTACACACAGGAACAGGGTTTATCTAGCTTTTCAATAGAGCAAGCTCTCCTACAGACCGAGCCTCTTTCTAAGATTTGTTGTTTACAAGTTAAAAACAGTTTTTTTTGCTAGAAAATTGCTTAGAACCCCAAACATTATACTTTTTTTCTAACAACTTAGAGAATAAAATGGCAGTCATTCTGTCACTGCAATAATTTCTGTCACACCGTATTTGTGCAGCGGTTGTACAAGCGCACTTTTTTGGGAAAAAATACACTTTTTTGAATTAAAAAAAAAAGTAAAGTTAGACCAATTTTTTTTTTCTTATATAGTGAAAGATAATGTTACGCCGAGTAAATTGATACCCAACATGTCACGCTTCAAAATTGCGCCCGCTCGTGGAATGGTGACAAACTTACCCTTAAAAAGCTCCATAGGTGACTTTTAAAAAATCTCTACAGATTACATGTTTTGGAGTTACAGAGGGGGTCAAGGGCTAGAATTATTGCTCTCGCTCTACCGATCGCCGCGATAGCTCACGTGTGTGGTTTAAACACAGTTTCCATATGCGGGCGCAACCCACGTATGCGTTCACTTCTGCACGCGAGCTCGGCGGGGAACGTTAAAAAATGTTTTTTATTTTTCTTATTTATTTTATCTTTCATTTTTTATTTTTACACTGTTCTTTTAAAAAAAAAATTGTGTCACTTTTATTCCTATTACAAGGAATGTAAACATCCCTTGTAATAGAAAAAAAGCAGGACCTCCTAAATTATTATTATTTATAGTACTTCTATAGCGCTGTCAATTTACGCAGCGCTTTACATATACATTGTACATTCACATCGGTCCCTACCCTCAAGGAGCTTACAATCTAAGGTATGAGATCTGGGCAAAAATACCTCAGATCTCATATTTACACAAAAATGCAATAATAATAATAAAAAAAAAAAAAAAAACCCTTTAAGAGCTTCCGCCCTGCAATGGTATGGAGACGGGTGGGGGCCATCTCCCCCTCACTCGTCTCCATACCACACATGGAAGAGGACCCGATCACCTGCGCCACTGCCGACGGCTCCGGTAAGCGGCAGAGGGGGGCCCTATCCCGCCGATAAAAGTGATCTTGCAGCGAATCTGCCGCAGAGACCACTAATAAATCGGAAACCGGACTGCCCACTGAAGAGAACACCGGGGTTATGGCAGCTAGCTGCTGCCATGACAAAGATATCCCCTCCTCAAACAGCCGAGGTATATCGGTGTGCGGCGGTCCGGAAGTGGTTAAAGCGGAGTTCCACTTAAAAGTGGAACCTCCGCTTATTTGCTTCCTCTCCCCTCCAGTGCCACATTTGGTACCTTTCAGGGGGAGGAGGGAACGGGACCTGTTTGACAGGTCCCCATACCCACTTCCGGTAGACGGCACTGCGGTGCCATCCCTCAGAAGTTCAGCCCCCCATCCTCCATGCCGATTAGAAAGCGCAGCGCGCTTCGCACATGCACAGTAGGAAGCCTTTTGGCTTCACGGCCGGTTTCCCTTAGTGGAGATCGCGTCAGCAGCACCTAACAGCCGATCTGACATTGCGGGCTCCCTGGAGAGGCAAGAGTCCATATAATTAAAAAAAGCAGCTACAGTATTTGTAGCTGCTGACTCTTAATTTTTTTTTTCCCTTACAATGATCAGCCTTTAATTATTCATGTAAAACCATTATATCCAAAAGGAAAAACAGTTTGCTGTAACTGCAGTGCGAGGTGGAATTTTGCTTCGAATTGTTAGTTTATCTGCTACAGCATCTAAACCCCCCCCCCCCCCCCGACTGACAATGCTGCTATCCCAAAGGGGCACCATCATCCAGAGTGGGGACACTCTTATACAAGAGGTGTGTTACTGGCCAGATCACAGGGTGAAAATAGAGGGAAAAAGAAAAAAAAAAAGACTAAAAAAAGGAAAACTAATGCAGCTGCTACTTCTAATGATTGGCAAGCTGCAATATAATCCATTTTTTGATTTGGGTTTAACCGCTTTGAACTTAGTATGTTTTAATCTCTCTGTTACATAAAATAAATACAATAAAAACACAAGTAATTTCAGTACAAAAGAGTTCATATAACAAATGCATGACTTCCCCACCCTGGATCAGCCACTAACAGACACCATGATGAAAAATATGCTGGTAACATTAAGGGGCTCGCTGCACGGGGACCTAATGGAATGCACAACTCAATTGAAAGCTGAAGTTGCTGCTATTGGGGACAGAGTCTCTCATGCAGAGGACAAAATGGGGGAATTTGCCACAGCCCATAATGAGCTGGTTGATGCCTATAATGGAGCGGACGATGAAATTCTAGCGATTAAAAACAAAATGGCGGATTTAGAAGACCGCTCAGAGGCGGCTCCAGGCTTTGTAAGGCCTTAGGCAAAATTTAGACACGAGGCCCCACTCACGCCCATAATGGATAAAAAAAATTCAAGCAAGTAAAAATGGCTGCAGAAAGATGCATGGATCTAGCACACAGGCGATCAGCACCACTTTCAGGGCACCCTCCTCACCCATCAGACATATGCAGCCAATACAACATCTGGGACCTAGCAAGGTGACAACCCCTCTAGGATTTTCCCCTGTGCCTTGGGAGAATGGGAAGGGGGTGTCACTGAATCATTCCATATCCACAGAGGAAGGAGAGTGGGGGTATCCCAGCGCAGATAGAGAGAGAGGGAGAGAGGGGGAGGGGAGAGAGAGGGGGAGAGAGAGTGGGAGGGTGAAAGAGGGAGAGAGAGAGTGAGGGAGGGGGAGAGACAGAGAGGGATGGGGTGAGAGGGATGGGGTGAGAGGGATGGGGTGAGAGGGATGGGGAGAGAGGGAGGGAGAGAGAGGGGGGGAGAGAGAGGGGGGGAGGGAGAGGGAAGGGGAGAGGGGGATTGGGGAGAGAGGGAGAGAGAGAGAGGGGGGGAGAGAAAGTGATGGAGGGGGAGAGAAAGGGGGGAGAGGGAAGGTGAGAGAGGGATTGGGGAGAGAGGGAGGGGGGAGAGAGAGGGAGGGGGAGACAGAGAGGGAGGGGGAGACAGAGAGGGAGGGGGAGACAGAGAGGGAGGGGGAGACAGAGAGGGAGGGGGAGACAGAGAGGGAGGGGGAGACAGAGAGGGAGGGGGAGAGAGGGAGGGGGGGGAGAGAGAGAGGAAAGGGGAGAGACAGAGAGGGAGTGGGATAGAGGGAAGGGGAGGGAGAGAGAGAGGGAGGGAGAGAGAGAGGGAGGGAGAGAGATGGAGGGGGAGAGAGGGAGGGGGAGAGAGGGAGGGGGAGAGAGGGAGGGGGAGAGATGGAGGGGGAGAGATGGAGGGGGAGAGTGAGAGGGGAGGGGGAGAAAGAGGGAGGGGGAGAAGGTGGGAGGGGAAAAAGAGGGAGGGGGAGAAGGTGGGAGGGGGAGAAAGAGGGAGGGGAAGAGAGTGAGAGGGAGAGAGGGAGGGGGAGAGAGAGGGATGTGGAGAGGGAGGGAGGGGGAGTGAGAGGGAGGGAGGCAAGGTGGGTGAGGGAGGGAGAGGGGAAGAGAGTGAGAGGGAGAGAGGGAGGAGGAGAGAGAGGGATGTGGAGAGAGAGGGAGGGGGAGCGAGAGAGGGAGAGAGGAAGAGAGTGAGGGAGATGCAGGGAGAGAGGGAGGGAGAGAGGGAGGGGGAGAGAGGGAGGGTCAAGGGAGGGGGAGAGAGGGAGGGTCAAGGGAGGGAGAGAGAGAGGAAGAGAGAGTGAGGGGGGAGGGAGAGAGGGGGAGGGGGAGAAAGAGAGAGGGAGGGGGAGAGAGAGGGAGGGAGAGGAAGGGGGAGAGAGAGGGATGTGGAGAGGGAGGGAGGGGGAGCGAGAGAGAGAGAGGGAGGGTGAGGGAGGGAGAGGGGAAGAGAGTGAGGGAGAGGCAGGGAAAGAGGGAGGGAGGGGGAGAGAGATGGATGTGGAGAGGGAGGGAGAGGGAAAGAGAGGGAGTGCGAGAGAGGGAGGGGGAGAGAGGGAGGGTGAGAGGGAGGGAGAGAGAAGAGGGAGAGGCAGGGAGAGAGGGAGGGAGTGAGGGAGGGAGAGAGAGAAAGGGAGGGAGAGAAAGAGAGGGAGGGGGAGAGAGAGTGAGGGAGGGTGAAGGAGGAAGAGAGAGTGAGGGAGAGAGAGGGGAGAGAGGGAGGGGGGAGGGAGAGAGAGAGAGGGGGAGGGAGAGAGAGGGGAGGGAGGGGGAGGGGGAGGGAGGGGTAGAGAGAGGGAGAGGGAGGGAGAGGGAGGGAGAGGGAGGGAGGGAGAGGGAGGGAGAGGGAGAGGGAGGGAGAGGGAGGGAGAGGGAGGGAGAGGGAGGGAGAGGGAGGGAGAGAGGAAGGGGGAGAGAGAGATCTCTAGCCCCGTTCCTGTCTGCAGCCCCTCCTGTGTATCATGTCCCAGTCTGCAGTGCCTGTCTGTGGGAAGCTGTGTGTGATGGTTGGTACGGTACCTTCCATGCAGGATGTTCATGACGGCCAGCAGCAGGCAGGATCCATTCTCATTCTGGGTGGGGACAGTGTCCTGCTCCTTCCAGAGGATCTGTTTGCTGTGATGTGGAGTGGTCCCTGGTCACCTTTACCTTCCACCCGTCCTCGTTTTCCGGCCCCAGTCAGCCTGTCCTCCAGTCCTGGGAGGTCTTGAGAGCTCTTCTTCCTCCAGGACTATCGATCCTTGCAAGCCTCACTGCTCAACTTGCCCGCCAGGCCCGGACTGGGACAAAAAATAGACTGAGCAGCCCATGATAGCGGTCCCTTCCCCACTCCCCAGCCTGAAAGAGCAGGCAGAGCTGGCAGAGCTGCCCAGGGGTAAGGGGGCCAGTAAAGAGAACAGGGGTGGTGGAGAGCCCGGGAGTGAGGCTGAAAACAGCAGAGGGAGGGGGGCCCGAGAGTGTGAGGGGCAAGAGCACTGGGGGAGTGGAGAGCAGGGGGGCGGAGAGCACTGGGAGAGCTGGAGAGCACTAGGGGGTGCACTGGAGTAAAGAGCCTGGCAGGGGCAGAGAGCATGGGGGGGTGATGGAGAGCATAGGTGCCAGAGAGTGCTGGGGGAGGGGCAGAAGAGCATAGGGAGGGTGGGGGTTGGAGAGCACCGGGGCAGCTGGGTAGGACAGTGTGGTGGAGAGCATGGGGGGGAGCCAGGGAGCACAGGGGGGTGGGGGGAGCCAGGGAGAAAAGTGGGGTCTGGAAAGCACAAGAGGGGAGCTAGAGAGCACGGGGGAAGTTGAAAGCACAGCGGGGGTGCAGGTAGAACTAGGAGGGGTTAGGGAGCACGGGGGGAACAGGGAGCTCTGGGGGGCTGGAGAGCACTGTTGGGGGGAGCCAGAGAGCAGGGGGGTCGGAGAGCACTGGGGGGAGAGTATTGGGGGAGACAGGGAGGACCAGAGAGCACTGTGGGGGGATATCAGTGTGGGGGGAGCCAGGGAGCACAGAGCACTGGGGGGGAGGTGGAGAGCAGTGGGGGGGGTGACTGGACAGCACAGTGGAAGGGGGAGCATGGGGGATCCAGGGAGCACAGAGGGGACCAGAGAGCACTGTGGGGGAGCCAGGGAGCACAGGAATTGGGGACTGGACAGCACAGTGGGGGGAGAGCATGGGGGGAGCTGAGAAGCAGTGGGTGTGACTGGACAGCACAGTGGGGGAGCACAGGGGCCAGAGAGCACTGGCGGGAGGAGCCAGAGAGCAGAGGGGGTATGCAGGGAGAACTGGGAGGAACCCGGGAGCACGGGGCAGTAAAAGAGTTGGATAGGAGGAGCTCCGGTGGATGGATCCCATCACAGCGCCTGCTGCAGCCTGGCCAACCGCCCAGAGAGAACGTGAGTGCCCGGCCGTGCCGCCCTCCTGTGTGCCTGGATAGGAGGAGCGGCGGGGACAGCTGCATATGAAGGAATTAATCTTTCCATACTCTGCAGCCAATGAACGCCCGCAGAAGAAGCGATCATTCAGCGGCTGCAGGAGGAACATGAAAAGATCAAGTCCTCCTTATGCAGCTGTCCCCGCCGCTCCTCCTATCCAGGCACACAGGAGGGCGGCACGGCCGGGCACTCACGTTCTCTCTGGGCGGTTGGCCAGGCTGCAGCAGGCGCTGGGATGGGATCCATTGACCGGAGCTCCTCCTTCCCCTTCACAGACAGTCATAGGGCAGGGATAGTTTCCGCCTGCTGGCTCGACTCCTGACCCGGATAGGCAGCTGGCCAGATGAGCAGCGTGGGCTGAAGGAGCAGCCGCGCTGGACTTTTACATGGATTTGCGGCCCGCCCGGTGTGCTCTATGGCTGCCCGCACGGCTTTTACAGATGGCACCTGGAGCCTGTTGTGATCGAGCAGAGGCAAATTAGGCAGCCGCGAGGCCCCTGTGAATGCGAGGCCTTAGGCGGCAGCCTAATTTGCCTAATTAGAGAGCCGCCTCTGAGACCGCTCGAGGAGGAATAATGTAAAGCCGAGAGGGGTGACTGAATCTATAGCACCAGCAGATCTCAGGAAATGCGTTTAGCAATTTATTTCTACATTGCTGCCAGATACAGCAGAGGGGGAGGCGATTGTAGATTGTGCACACCGCCAGCCTAAACCCAAGCATTTGCATGACAAGGTACCATAAGACGTAATTGCACGTATTCATTTCTTTCATGTTAAAGAGGACCTGATGAGATACACTAGGAAGAACTCCCCCCTACCTGACCCCTTTGTGGAGATTTCTGTGTATTCTGACATCTCACAACATACTATGCTGGCTAGGAAGAAGCTCGCCACGCTGACAAAGTTTTCAAAACCACAAAATACCCTATACATGGGGGTTTCCAACCAAAATCCTCATAACAAGGGAAAACAAAAAAACTTACGCTATCACCAATCTAGAAAATGGCCTAAAACTAGCCAAGCAGTGGCAGCTCATTCCAGAAGAAGGAGAAGCCCCCTCTACTTTACCTACTCATAAAATCTCCACTGGATGGCAAAAAGTTAAACCTGGTTGAAAACAATGAGGACCAGCACTTGCAATACCTCACACCTTTCTGTAACTTATTCTGAATAAAATTCTGGATCTCAGGGAGCAAAGACCCCCACCGTGTTGAAGCGAATGTTTTCGCACATTGTGAACGGTTTCACCTTCTTTATGTGTTTTTCTGTCCTTTTTTCGTTATTTTCTTCTGTTTTACACGTACCTACAAGCTACGAAGAACCTCTGCATTGGAATTCGCAAGTGACTTCAGATCAACCAGAATTACATAGAGTTTTCAACTTCCAGCAACTAATTTCTTATCCTTTGCTGCCATCTACAGGTAATAGTAGACATTTGCACTATACCATTAATTGTATAGATCAACACACAATAATAACTCCACAAAATAAATATGACCATTAAAGTGTTTTCGCTTAATGTGCATAGCCTGAACAGCCCATTTAAAAGAAAGACCATGTGGCAAGAGGCAAAAAAACTTAAAGGGGACATTCTTTGCATACAGGAGACTCATTTCTCCCGGGACAAACAGCCAAAATGCACGAATAAAACTTTTCCTCATATATTTTAAGCTTGTGCCCCAACTAAAAAAACGTGGCACAATGATTGCAATCAACAGCTTTCAAACTTCATACAGCTGTAACGGACCCAAAAGGCAGGTACATCATCTTGGTGTGTGAACTAAACAATCTGCTATACACGATAGTCAATTTGTATGCACCAAGCAAGCATCCTTCTTAAAAGCTCTCCACCATAAAATTAATAAACACAAACAAGGAGCTTAACTTATCTGTGCGGACTTCAACTGTGTGGTGGACAAATCTTTGGACTGCTCATCCCACCAGAGCGCAAACAGATATGAACTTAAAAAATTTCTTGCAGAAACTAATCTTTATGATACCTGGAGATGCATCAACTTTACAGAACGGGACTATACATACTTTCCTGCCCCTCATAATTCCTACTCAAGGATTGACTTGATGTTATCCGACCTCAATATTCTACAAAAAATTAGAGGTGAAAATTCATGTAATTACATGGTCAGATCACGCCCCAGTGACCATTATAATACGAGAACAGAACTCATGCAATCCCACTTACCTTTGGAGAAATAATGTTTCAATACTCTCGAGCCCGCTCCATCAGGAGCAACTTTCTAAATCACTTAAAGAATACTTCCAACATAATGATAATACAGAAGTGAATGTGATGTTATTGTGGTGTGCTCACAAGGCTTACAGTAGAGGCTTGCTGATCCAAGCTGCGGCTAGGGAAAAGAGGCAGAAGACTAAAATTCTCACCAATCTACTAACAAATTTTAACACATTCGAGACATATAATAAAGTCCCTCCCCTATCACCCAATCAGCACTTCTAGAATGTAGACAAAAGCTTAGGCTAGCCCTATTAGCAGAACATACAACATCTCTGAAATGCTTTAAAGCTACCTACTAAGCACACGGCAACAAAGCAGGCAAACTCCTAGCTAACTATATAAAGGAAAAAACAACAAAACTCTAAACTAAGCTCTATCACTGACCCTCATACAGGCCAAACAGTTCATCACCCAACTAAAATTGCCAATGCATTCCAGAAATACTATAGTGATCTATACAACTTGAAATCTGACTAAAAACCCCACAACCAAATGATCTCAATATAAACACCTTCCTTAATTCAGTAAACCTGCCCAAACTAAGTGAGGAAGCTTAATGCCGCGTGCACACGGTTGGACTTTGTCTACAAAAGTCCGACGGACGCCGACGGAGTAAAGCTGGCTGACAATCCGATCGTGTGTGGGCCTCCCCAGACTTTTAGCGGACTTTCAGCGGACTTTTCCAGCCGCAAATCTGACGGACTTTAGATTTGAAACATGCTTCAAATCTTTATGTCATAACTACGCCGGACCCAGAAATCCGCTCGTCTGTGTGCTAGTCCGACGGGCAAAAACCCACGCTAGGGCAGCTATTGGCTACTGGCTATCAACTTCCTTATTTTAGTCCGGTGTACGTCATCACGTACGAATCCGGACTTGTGTGATCGTATGTAGGCAAGTCCATTCGTAAGAAAGTCTGCCGCAAGTCCGCCAAAAGTCCGTCGAAAGTCCGTCGGACAGGCTGTCGGACAGGCTGTCGGACAGGCTGTCGGACTTTTGTAGCCGAAAAGTCCGACCGTGTGTACGCGGCATTAGACTCTCTTAACACACCGATATCAGAGAAAGAAATCTTAGACACAATTAAATCACTCCCACCACATAAATCCCCTGGCAGTGATGGGTTCTCTGCAGAATACTACCAGACAGACATTTGCAACAATTCTTTCTCCTCATTTACAAAAAAATGTTTAACTACACTGCCTCAACTGCCCTTTTCCCGAAGAGATGCTGGAAGCCACTATTGTAGCCTTGCCAAAACCAGGGAAGAAGCTGGACTGTCCTCAAAACTTTAAACCAATTTCATTGCTTAATACTAATTTAAAAATATATGCAAAACATAGCTAACCGCCTAGCAATAGTGACCCCACAACTAGTCAAAGCAGACCAGGTAGGCTTTGTGAAGGGGTGTCAGGCTTCAGATGGTACACATAGACTATACAATTTGATACACATTACAGAAACTTGCGGGACCCCCACTGTAGTTCTGGTGCTGGATGCCAAAAAGGCGTTTGACAGGGTACATTGGGGGTAACCTGAGTGCGACCTTGAAAAAATTTGGCATAACTGGTCTCATGTACTCTGCAATTATGGCTTTATACACAAAGCCCTCAGCTAAAGTCTTTACCTCTAATGTTTTATCAGACAAATTTCACATTACCAACGGTACTCGGCAGGGATGTCCTTTATCGCCCTTGAATTTCTCATTAGTGATGGAGCCCCTGGCGGAGACCATTAGAGCTTGCGACACAATCTCGGGGGTTAAGATAGGGGGATATTCCCATAAAAATCGGGCTATTGGCCGATGACTTGTTTTAACACTAACTAGTCCGTCTTCCTCACTAGAAAAAGTACAATTTTTTCATGTACGATTTTACATGAATTTGGGTTAGCATCTTACTATAAGCTCAATTCAAAAAAATCTACTATTCTACCAATAGGGTTGACACGCAAACTAAAGGAATACCTCAAAGCAACACTCCCATTTCAATGGGTATCTAACAATTTAACCTACCTAGGGGTCATACTGACGTCGCCATCAGCTTCTACGTACGAAGCAAACTTTCCTAAACTAATAGGAATTGTCAAACAAGATCTGCAACACATATCTAAGTTTGAATTATCCTGGGTGGGGAGTATTGAAGCTCTGAAGATGATTCTTCTTCCTAAAATAATATACTATTTTAGAACTATACCTGACTGCTTCTTTACAGAAGTGGATAAAATATTCAAACAATTTATATGGGGTAAGAAAATGGTCAGAATCTCATATCCCTTACTAGGAAAGCATAAATCTAGAAGCGGGGGGGGGTGAACTTCCCCAATCTTAAAAATTACTATTTGGCAGCCCGCCTAGACCAAATCAAAGCGTGGTTTGACCCACAGTCAGACAAACTATGGGTCCAAGTCGAGAAGAGTGTGGTGGGAAATAGACATCTGCCTACCTTGCTATTGTGGAGCCTGACCAATATGAAACTAAACTGCAAGGCTTTCCCATAAGCAGATGCTACTATATTAGCATGGAACAAACTACATACTATAGCACCACAAGAGGAAATGGATACTTGTACTGATTTCCCATTACAAATTTACGAATATATCATTCCTAATATGAACAGTCAACCATGGATCAAAGAGGGAATACTGACTTACAAAGAGTTGTTATCTAAACAACCTAATCCCACAACATTTTCTCATATTCAACTTACATATCCTCATAAGAAAAACCCAAATATAGCTTATAACATCCATAGGGAAACTTGCTCATACTTGATGTCTAGCCATGACAAGCCCAAAGTGCTCTCATGGTTCTACAAAAAACTACAGTTTAGTGGACCCTTTCAAAAATCTTCCAACATGCAAAATTGGGAAAAAGAGATGGAAACCTCATACACGCAGGGGGAGTGGAGGAGGAGTACCATTCAGTCTCACTTTCGATACTCCCACTGTGTAAACCACTGGGAATTGATGTTAAAAATGATATATAGGACCTATTTAACCCCAGTCAGACTTGCACAGATTTATCCAGGCTCATCTCCCAATTGTTGGAGAGAGTGTAGAGAAAGAGGCGGCATTTTGCATATTCTATGGAAGTGCAAGGGAGTGAAAATATATAAAAAGTTAATAAAGCGCTACTATCAACCTTAATATAGCACAGTGATCCAATAAATAATGTGATCCAATAAAGGATGTGATCTTATAAAGAATAAATAAACTAATCATATATATATGTGTCCAGTAAACCACACTAGATATAAATTAATTACTGTTCTTCCAAAATGCTTGTAGATTTCTGGAGATGCTGGGAAAAAAGTAAAATACCACTTATTTGTAAGATAAAACACAAAAGGACAACGATACCCAAATGATCAGGTGTGTAGTCTCTGATGTTGTTCACATGTGGTGGATTGCTTTCATACCTTCATTGCTTTCAATCCTTCATAGATCTATATCGCTCGAATAAAAGAAAGAACATACCTCACTGCGCAAATACATAAACTAAAAATGACATGTGGGGAATAAAACACAATTGCACTCACACATGCCCCGCAATAAGATCGCATTTAAGAAGGTCGGTTGCATATATTCAGACACCTCAGTCTCCTCACTTAGATTTTTTCTTGCTCACACAGCACTGAGGTTACTGGCTCCTCCATTTTGGAAAAACAGTAATTATTTATATCTAGTGTGGTTTACTGGACACAAATATATGATTAGTTTGTTTATAGAATCATATCCTTTATTGGATCACATTATTTATTGGATCACTGTGCTATATTAAGATTGATGGTAGCGCTTTATTAACTTATTATATATTTACTTTTTTGTGATATCAGCACATAACACAATAATAGCAGTCGCTATCATTTGTTCATCTTAATTTAATTTTTGGTTCACAATTTGATACAATCATTCACATCAGCGCTTTAGTAATTTTTACACGGGTGCCGGGAGTGCTTCAACAGCACTGATACTGAAAAAGAGCACAAGGCTCAAGTAGCCATTTGACTTATGAGTAGCAAGATTATTTTGTTATTTGCCTACCAAACTGCCCTACTGTATCTTCTAATGACTATTCAGTTGTTCATGTTGTGTAACCTTTTGTTTTATTGCTGAAAACTCAATAAAAACATTTGAAAAGAAAAAAACACAAGTAATTTAAAAGTGCAAACATCTCCTCTAAAGCAAACTGCAAATATACTAAGTGTCTAGTGTGTCCTATTACTGATATCTGGCGCGCACGTTGCGGTCCAGTCCAGAGACTGTTAATCAAGATGGCAGACAACAGTGTTAGTGCGTGCATGGAACAGCGTGTGGAAATAAAGTTTCTTCTGAACAAAGGCGTAAAACTTGTGGATATCTACAGAAGACTTCAATCACAGTACGGTAACAAGACACTCAGCCGCAGTAAGACATTTGAATGGTGTAATCGTCAGAGACGATCCACGCCATGGTGATTCCCAGCCCACAGCAGTCATTCCTGTGAACATTCAGTGCATCAACAATTGCGCCTGCAGGTAAAGTGATGGCAAGTGTTTTCTGGGACAAATGTGGTGTTTTTCACGTGGATTTTCTACCCCGTAGCGCCACTATCATCAATATTAAATATTACTGTCGCGTTCTGAGTGATGTGCGTCTTAAGAAAAAACAGCCTGGTTTCATCACTAAAGGTGTCCTGCTTCTCTAGGACAACGCACAAGCTCATACTGCTCACCGCACTACGTGGGACATTACAGCAACCCGGCTGGAAGGTATTGCCGCTTCCCCCTCACAGCCTGAACTTCGCACCAACTGATTTCCACCTGTTTGGACCCCTAAAAGAGTTCCTTGGAGGTCAGCATGTCAGCACTGATGACGAAGTGAAGCCGGCTGTCCTAGGATGGTTCAGGCATACTGACAAATTTTTCTCTATGCCGAAGCTGTCCAGACATTAGGTAAAAGCTGACATTAGGTAAAAGTGTATAAATATAGGAGTATGTTGAAAAATAAATGCAGTTTCCACTCCTTGAAATTTGTTCTATTATATAAACTCAAAAGTCCCGGTTTGATTTGAACACCCCTCATATCAAAAGTCAGCAGCTACCGTAGCTACTGACTGAACTATTTTTTTATTTCTAGAGACTGATCCTCTAAGTATATTATACATTTCAAACTATGAAAAAGGAGGTAACAATTATATGTTTTCACATTATTCTCCTGCAAAAAGTAAGGCAATAAAACCACAGGCATCATACCAACTATGAACTCTTGTATGGGGTCAAATGTTTGACATGTTGACAGGTTTTCACAGATCCATTCAATGATCTAAAAAAAACAGAACATAATAATTAGGTTATGCAACAACCTATGGAGATACTGTGTTTAGCTATGAATACAACTTTTTTTTTAAAAGAAAACTGAAAGCCGTTGAAAGGTGCCAAGGGACGCTTCAGTGGCTCCCCTCTATGAACTTGAAGGGCCAGACAGACAATAGCTCTGGGGATATACCCAATGAGTGTGGTTGCATGGAATCTACAGTTGTGCTCATAAGTTTAAACACCCTGGCAGAATTTATGATTTCTTGGCCTTTTGTCAGAGAATATGAATGATAACACAAAAACTTTTTTCACTCATGGTTAGTGTTTGGCTGAAGCTATTTATTATCAATCAACTGTGTTTACTCTTTTTAAATCATAATCACAACAGAAACTACCCAAATGACCCTGATCAAAAGTTTACATACCCTGGCGATTTAGGCCTGATAACATGCACACAAGTTGACACATGGGGGTTTGAATGGCTATTAAAAAGGTAACCATCCTCACCTGCGATCCGTTTGCTTGTAAATTAGTGTGTGTGTGTGTGTGTGTGTGTGTGTGTGTGTGTGTGTGTGTGTGTGTGTGTGTGTGTGTGTGTGTGTGTGTGTGTGTAAAAGTTCAATGAGTTTCTGGACTCCTGACTGACCCCTACATCTTTCATCCAGTGCTGCACTGACGCTGGATTCTGAGTCATGGGGAAAGCAAAAGAATTGTCAAAGGATCTGCGGGAAAAGGTAGTTGAACTGTATAAAACAGGAAAGGGATTTAAAAAGATATCCAAGGAATTGAGAATGCCAATCAGCAGTGTTCAAACTCTAATCAAGAAGTGGAAAATGAGGGGTTCTGTTGAAACCAAACCACGGTCAGGTAGACCAACTAAAATTTCAGTCAGAACTGCCAGGAAAGTTGTTTGGAATGCAAAGTAAAACCCACAAATAACTTCAGGTGAAATACAGGACTCTCTGAAAACATGTGGTGTAGCTGTTTCAAAATGCACCATAAAGGACGCACTTGAAGAAAGATGAGCTGCATGGACGAGTCGCCAGAAAAAAAAGCATTACTACGCAAATGCCACAAATTATCCCACTTACAATATGCCAAACAACACAGAGACAAGCCTCAAACCTTCTGGCAAAAAGTAATTTGGAGTGATGAGACCAAAATTTAGCTTTTTGGACACAACCATAAACACTACATTTGGAGAGGAGTCAACAAGACCTATGATGAAAGGTACACCATTCCTACTATGAAACACGAAGGTGGATCGCTGATGTTTTGGGGGATGCGTGAGCTGCAAAGGCACAGGAAATTTGGTAAAAATTGATGGCAAGATGAATGCAGTATGTTATTAAAAAATACTGGAGGAACATTTGCATTCATCGGCCAGGAAGCTGCGCATGGGACATACTTGGACATTCCAACATGACAATGATCCAAAACACAAGGCCAAGTCGACCAGTCATTGGCTACAGCAGAATAAAGTGAAGGTTCTGGAGTAGCCATCTCAGTCTCCTGACCTCAATATCATTGGGCCACTCTGGGAAATCTCAAACATGCAGTTCATGCAAGACAGCCCAAGAATTTACAGAAACTGTAGGCTTTTTGCCAAGAGGCATGGGCAGCTATACCATCTGAGAAGATAAAGAGCCCCATCCACAAATACCACGAAAGACTAAAAGCTGTCACAGATGTTAAAGGGGGCAATACACTAAGGTGACCAGATTTTCAAAATGAAATCTGGGGACATTTTTTTTTTTTGGCAAATGGTAAACGATTTTATAAGCATATATTCCTCAAATTATATATGCAGTGTATGTGGTATATGTTTATGGAAGGATTATACGATATATACGTTATTTCTCACATTTCATCCATGAGATTAAAAAAAAAAATTCTTAGAATTTTTTGGGATACGACTACCAAATGTTAAGAAGATAAGATGGAGATAAAACTTTTCAATGCATATTTTGTATTTTATTCTTGCCAAAGAATTTTGGTTCAACAATAACAATGAACAATAAATTAACAATTCAGAACAGTAAAAGAATACATGGTAACAACATGTAGGATATCTTCGAACATAAATAATAAAATATTAATAGCTAACTGTTATAAGACTACAAATCTACGGTAAAGTGCCGCTAAAAATAGCGTCGCTTTACCGCCGACCCCGCCCCAGCGTGAAAGCAGCCTTACAGCAGATGTCATTTGTGGACTGAGCTCCTGTATGTTTCATTGGATTCACGAATACAGTTTTTTTTGGACTGTTTTGATATACACAGCTCTAATTGGACTATAATTGTATGGTTTTTGCACGATTGACTATCACATATACAAAAACATATTTGGGGGGCACACCCTACAATGCGTTTAAATTCAAGATAGTGCTGCTATAAGACCTACAAACAGTACAAAACAGATTACAGCGCACACATTCAAGAATGACATTTCCTGCAGGGCTAGTTAAACACCTGAACATATATAAAAAAATACGGGGGTTTGGTCACACTATATGGTCATATAGTGCTAAGCCCACTAAGACCCCTTTCACACCGAGGGCGTTTTGCAGGCGCTATAGCGTTAAAAATAGTGCCTGCAATCCGCCCTCAAACAGCTGCTCTATTGTTTCCAGTGTGAAAGCCCGAGGGCTTTCACACCGGAGCGGTGCGCTGGCAGGACATCAGGAAAAGTCCTGTTAGCAGCTTCTTTGGAGCGGTGAAGGAGCGGTGTTTACCGCTCCTTCACCGCTGCTCCCCATTGAAATCAATGGGGCAGCGCTGGGATACCGCTGGCAAAACCCCGCTATTGCGGCGCATTGCGGGCGGTTTTAACCCTTTCTCGGCCGCTAGCGGGGGGTAAACGCGCCCCGCTAGCGGCCGAAATGCGCCGCAAATCCGACGGTAAAACTCCGCTAAAAATAGTGGCGCTTTACCGCCGACGCTATAGGCGGCTCGGTGTGAAAGGGGTCTTACTGCGACAAAGTACCCTGAATTAGTGGAGAAACATATTACAGCGCACACATTCAAGAATGACATTTCCTGCAATGCTACTATCACATATATTTGATTTTTTTTTATATAATCAATTGCACGATAGATAGATAGATAGATAGATAGATAGATAGATAGATAGATAGATAGATATATATATGTATATATATATATATATATATATATATATATATATATATATATATATATATATATATATATATATATAGATAGTGCCACATGAGTGCTGCCTGTCAGTGCCCACCAGTGAAGGAGAAAAACTTTATCATGTTAGCTGCTAGCATAAAAACTCACCTGCTTGTGGCCATTCACTCTGTACTACTTCTTGCCTACAATTCCCATAGTGCCTTGCAGGACCAGAGGGAAGGGGAGGAACGCTGTACTCTGTCCTCTCCCCTATGCTGCCAGGAGCGCGATTGGAGGAGGGAGCAGAGGTAGGAGGAGAGGGGCGGGATGCTGGAAGAGTCACCTGATGGATTTTTTAGCTGAGGAGGAGTGGCAGCTACTAACTACACTAGCACAGCATAGGTAGGCTGGAGCCGCTCCAGCTCCTCCTCTACAGTCACTCTACATAGCTCTGCATGTGCTATCTCTTGGGGCAACGCCCCCGTCCACTGGGAAACGCCCCTGTCTATCGGGAAACGCCCCCATACATCGGGAAATTGCCGCTGCCTAAATGACCGGCAAAACCGGGGACAAAAGCGGGGACAAACGGGGTCCGGGGATCATAGTCGGAAAACGGGGACTGTCCCCGGAAAACGGGGACGTCTAGTCACCTTACAATACACAGTACTGGGGTATGTAAACTTTTGATCAGGTCATTTGGGTAGTTTCTGTTCTGAATACGATTTAAAAAGAGTGAACACAGTTGATTGATAATAAATGGCTTTAGCCAAACACTAACTATGAGTGAAAGAAAAGTTTTAGTGTTATTATTCATATTCTCTGAAAAATGGCCAAGAAATCATAAATTCTGCCAGGGTATGTAAACTTATGAGCACAACTGTATATATAAAAGACTCAGGATTTTGGAGTAAGGCTGCAGCTATTCCCCCATATGCCTTGTACACCAAGTGTACATTGAAGGGCCCTTGGGGAGTAACTGAAATCACATTCTAGCCCTCACAACACTCCTGAAGAAGCAGTGCTAGTTTCTAAGAAACGCGCTGAGGGAGATCTCCATTCTGCGTCACTAGTATATTTGATACTGTATTGATAAATTAAGTTATAGGACTATAGGAGTATATGTAAACCTATTCAGGCAGCTAAAGGGTGCTGGAGGGTGATAATTACAAGTATTGGGGCTTGACAGTGTACATAACTTAACGCGAGCTATGAAATGTTAAGACTTAACGTGAGATTAATAAAATCTTTTTTTATTTTACTGGTGGGTGCCTTAAAAAAAAGTCTGCCATCTTGAATACAGTCTGTATAAACTATATAAACCCTAAAGTGATTCTAAAGGCTCAAAAGGTTTTTTTTACCTTCGTGCATTCTATGGATGAAGATAAAAAAAACATTCTGTGTGGAGCAGCTCCCCTTAATACTTACCTCAGCCATGTCGTAATCCAGCGATGTGTATGAGAGTCTTGGCCCTCGTGGCACTCTTCCTCCTCATTGGCTGAAACAGCAATAAGAGCCATTAGCTCCTGCCAATCACAGAAAGAGAGTCAATGAGAAGAGAGAGGCCGCATCTCTGTGTCTGAATAGATATGCAGAGCAGCAGCAGGTAAGTATGACATGTTTGTTTTGCGTTTTTAAACTGGTCTTTAATTTTACTTTAATTGATTCTGCATGAAATATATATCAGCTCACAAAAAAAAAAAAAAATCAATGTTCTTTAAAACTACTCGCTGACCAGCCGCCGCAATTGTACTGTGGCAGGTTGGCACGGCTGCGCATATCGCCATCGTACGGCAGCTCTTTAAAATCAATATAGCAGGCGGGTGCCCACGATCGCTCCTGACAGAGCCAGAACGAGGATCTGTGTGTAAACGCACAAATCCTGGTTCTGTCAGGGGAGTAGAGACAGATCGTGTGTTCCTACTAAGTAGGAACAACGATCTGGCTCCCCCTCTAGTCAGTCAGTTAGTTAGAAACACACCTAAGGAACACACTTAACCCCTTGATCGCCCCGAGTGTTAACCCCTTCCCTGCCAGTGACGTATATACAGTAATCAGTGGCTATTTTAGCTCTGATCGTTGTATAAATGTCAATGGTCCCAAAAAAGTGTCAAAGGTGTCCGATCTGTCCGCTGCAATGCCGATAAAAAAAATAAAAAAATAAAATAAATCGCAGATCGCCGTCATTACTAGTAAAAAAAATAAAAATGCCATAAATATATCCCTTATTTTGTAGACGCTATAATTTTTGCGCAAACCAATCAATATACGCCTATTTCAATTTTTTTTTACCAAAAATATGTAGAAGAATACACATCAACCTAAACTGATGAATGAATTAGTTTTTTTTTTAAATTTGTTTTTGGGATTTTTATTATAGCAAAAAGTACAAAATAGTGTTTTTTTTTCAAAATTGGCGCTCTTTTCTTGTTTATAGCGTAAAAAATAAAAACCGCAGAAGTGATCAAATACCACCAAAAGAAAAGCTCTATTTGTGCGATTAGTGCCATATCGCAAAAAATAGCCTGGTCAGGATGTGGGTAAATCCTTCCAGGGCTGAAGTGGTTAATTCTGTAATATATTGCTAACATGGAATACCAAACAAGAAAACTAAGGCTCGCCATAGGCAAAGAAATATGCCCCCATCCTTCATTCTCATAGTGACATCTGTTGGGCCAGGGTGGAACATTTATGTCCAGCCAGAGCTTCTTTAAAAAAAATAAAAATAAAATAAAATTAAACATTTTTAACTGCTTCAAGGGGGTTTAGGAATGTCAGACACAATATGAAATCTGCAAATCAACTTTTACCTCTGTTTCCTGCTGTGGTTGGAGACTGAGGTGAAGTAAGAAGCAATGTAGCATCGCTAGACGCTCACAGTCCTGTCGACTCTCTGCCAAGAATTTAAGGAGTTTTTCCTGGCTAATATTCACAGAGAAAATTATTCCAGTGCAGCTTTCCAATACACAAGAATTTAGTAAAGACTGCATAGGGCAATCACTGCACATGCCACTTATTCTAGAGTCTTCATCTGGGGAAAGAAACAAAGCTCATTAAATAAATACTGTACCACTCACAGCATCAGCTCTCAAAAAAATAAAAATTAGGAGTTTTGTTCTTACCATAAAATCCGTTTCTTGGAGTTCATTGACAGACACAGCGCTCCATATTCAGAACCATAGGTTTATATTGCCCCCTACAGGGGTAGGACACTAGGCAGAAAAAAAAAAAAAAAGACACCTATGGGCAGTCCTAGCTGGTATATATCCCCCTCTCTGCTATAGGCCTTCAGTTTAGTAACAAGCTGTGTCAGAAGTATTAAAACTCCATAGAGGGGTTGGGTGCTGTGTCCGTCAATGAAATCAGGGAAACGGATTTTACGGCAAGTACAAAAATCCTATTTTCGCTTTCTTTCATTGACGGACACAGCGCTCCATATTCAGAGACGTCCCCAAGCAGTGCCAAACATGAGGGGTGGGATAACCAAAAAAATCCTAAGGCTAAAAACACAAGAGCCAACCAGGTAACAGGAGCTCAACAAAAAACAACTGGAGCCCAACCTAAACAAAACACCTCCAAAGAAGGCACAGACCCTCTAAACAACAGCCTGCAAAACCTTGCGGCCAAAGGAAGCATTTGCAGATGCCAGCACATTCACTTTGTAGAACCTAGTGAAAGAGTGCACCGATGACCAAGTGGCCGCCTTGCAAACCTGCGCCACTGACGCCTGATGACGGTAGGCCCAAGAAGCACTAAACGCCCGAGTACAGTGCGTCATATCAGGAAAAGGAGTAACCTGACCCTTGATAGAATAGGCCCGAGTCACCGTCTGTCTGATCCATCTGAAAATGGTTTCAGAAGAAGCGGGCAGCCTTTTCTGGGCCCGTCCGTGATCACAAACAGTGAGTCAGACCTCTGAAAAGACTCCGTGGCTGCCAGATACACCTGAATTGCTTGAACCACATCCAAGGCATGCAACGCAAATTCCTTGGGATGAGTGGGCCAGGAACACAGGGAAGGCAACACAATGTCTTCATTTAAATGGAAGTCAGAGACCAACTTACGTAGGAATGATGGGGGGTGGACGACGAACCACCTTATCTTTGTGGACCACCATATAGGGGGTACGACAAGATAACGCCGCCAGTTCCGACACCCTGCGAACAGAGGTGATAGCCACCAAAAAAGCTACCTTCTGAGACAGCGTAAGCAGGGGAATCTCCCGAATATTTTCCAAGGGAGGCTTTTGGAGAACAGAGCAGTTCAAATCCCAATGAACCACGCCCAGATAAACGGGACCACTCCCCTTGGTCTAACACCTGCCAACTGATATAGTCCGCCTGCCAGTTTTTCACTCCTGGAATGTGTATGGCAGAGAGGGCTGGAACGGAAAGTTCTGCCCACCGGAGAATGCCGGCTTCTTCCAGAACCGCTAACACACTCTCTTTGTTTCGCCCTGGTGATTGACATTGTCCGACTGGATCCGTCCCGGGAGCCCCTGGAGCTAAAATCATCCATAAAACCAGACACAGCCTGATCGCCCGACGTTCCAAGACATTGACTGGTAGTCTGGATTCCTCCAGCGTCCAACAACCCTGAGTGGAGCCCAGTCCCAGGACACCTGGACAGACTGGCATCCATAGTGGCCACTGTCCAATACAAGGGGAGAAAAGATTTGCCCTGCCGAAGATCGGGAGAGCAAAGCCACCAAACCAGGGAACCCCTGATTTCTTGGCTCAGCCGGATCCAATTGTCCAGGAGACTTTGGACACATCTCCCATTTTACCAGGATCTCTCCCTTTGGAGGGACCTTGTATGGAACTGTGCAAATGGGACAGTCTCAAAAAGGTAGACACCATCAGGCCAGCACCCGCATGCAAGTCTGGAGGGAGACCCACCTGCTGGACAGCAATAGATGAACCGCAGCATGCAACTTCTGGAGTTTGTTCAGATGAAGGAAAACTCTGGCTAGAGCTGAATCCAGAATCATACCCAGATAATCCAGTTTTTTGGATGGAATCAGAGCAGACATCTGGTAGTTTAGAAGCCAACCAAACTCCTTCAAGGTCTGTATAGTGATCAACACCTCCTTCAAGAAAAGGAAGACTAGCGCGCCACTTGCAAGAGGAGGTTATCCAGGTAGCCTGGCAATTCCCCTCTGATGTAGCAATGCCAGACCTGGCACCAAACACTTGTGAAGACCCGAGGAGCCGAGGCGACACCAAAGGGTAACGCCACGAACTGATAGTGTTCCTCTCCCACAGAGCAGAGGAAATGCTGATGTCGGGTACATATTAGAATGTGCAAGTAAGCATCCTTGATGTCGACAGAGGCTAGAAAATCCCCCTGATGTAGGGATGCCACTACCATGCGAATGGACTCCATTCTGAATTTCTGTACCCGCACAAAGCAGTTCAGGGCTTTGAGGTCCAGAATTGGATGGACCTTGCCCTCCTTTTTTGGGAACGTAAACAGGTTTGAGTCAAAACCTTGAAAAAGTTCTGAGACCGGCACGAGGGACAATCACTCCCTGAAGCAACAGGTCATGCACCGCCCCGAAGAGAGCCTGCAAGCCGTCCGGAGAAGGGCATACATTGGAAGGGAATAACCTTTCCAGAGGGCAACCACAAAATTCTTGTAACTGGACAGAATCACTTAGTGGATAAATTTGTCGTTTACCAAGGAAGGCCACGGGCTCGGAAACCAACTTAGATATCCCCCCCCCCCCACCCCGGCCATGGGTGAGGGCGCACCTTCATGCTGAAGGAGCCTTGTCTGTGGGTCTAGAGTATCCCGCTCTCGGCTTGCTAGACCAGGGCCACTTGAAAGGTTTTGAACCCTCAAGACTCTTACTGAGGTCATCCAGGGTAACCCCAAACAGGCGATCGCCTTGAAAGGGTAAATTAGTCAGAGCTTTTTTAGACCAACACTTATGCCACAATACATGCCTAAGCACCACTGCCGAAACAGATAGCTTAGAAATCAAGGGAGCGGCATCCAAAGAGGCATGGCAGACAAACTGCAGCCCCTGGACCAATTGGTCTGCCAACTCAGCAAAGGCAGGCAGAATCTGCTCGCCCCCCAAGTCCATCCAGCTCAACCAAACAAAAAAAAATTATAATTATATGTAATATCATACAATCCTATACCCACAGTTTATCCAGAGGAAGGCGAAAAACCCCAGCAAAGCATGATGCAATTTGCTACAGTGGGGGAAAACTCCTTCCTTATCCCCAGAGAGGCAATCGGATATTCCCTAGATCAACTTTACCTATAAATGTCAGTACCCAGCTATATTATGTACATTTTAGGAAAGAATCCAGGCCTTTAGTAAAGCAATATACTGAGCTGGACAAAACTACCTCTGGAGGGAGTCTATTCCACATTTTCACAGCCCTTAGTGTGAAGAAACCTTTTCGTACTTGGAGATTAAATCTCTTTTCTTCTAGGCATAAAGAGTGCCCCTTAAAGTGAATAACTCAACACCAAAGTTCACTATATAGACCCCCTATGAATTTGTACATGTTGATCATATCTCCCCTTATCTCCTTTTCTCAAGAGAGAATAAATTCAGTTCCTCCAAGCTGAGCTCCTCCATGCCTCTTATCAGTTTGGTTGCCCTTCTCTGCACTTTCTCCAGTTCCCTGAAAAAAATATCCTTTTTGAGAACTGGTGCCCAAAACTGAACTGCATATTCCAGATGAGGTCTTGCTAATGATTTGTACAGGGGCATAATGATATCTCTCTCTCTGAAGTCCATATGTCTCCTAATACAAGAAAAGACTTTGCTCGCTTTGGAAACCGCAGCTTAGCATTGCATGCTATTGAGCTTAATGAAATCCCCAGATCCTTCCCCACTATGGATCCCCCCCCAGTTGTACCCCCCCTAGTATGTATGATGCATGCATATTCTTAGCCCCCAAGTGCATAACTTTACATTTATCAACATTAAACCTAATTTGCCACATAGTCTCTCAATTAAACAGTGCTTTGAGGTCGGCTTGTAAGTTGGAGACATCCTGTAAGGATGTTATTCCACTGCATAGCTTTGTGTCATCTGCAAACACTGAAATAGTACTTGTCGCCGGATCCGACGTGCCGCTTATGCAGGGCTGACACAGGCTCGTTTTACCATCTCATATGGAGCTGCTCACATGTCCAGACGTATTGGATGCAAGTTGTCCCTTTCCTCCATGATAATATGGGATCCCCTGTGGTGCTGGACCCTAAGTTATGTATTTTGGGGCTACTGCCAGACGTAGAAGTGGACAAATATCACACAATATTCATTTTTGAAACATTATTCCTAGCACGTAAAGCGATAGCTCAGAGGTGGATGCAGAACGTGCCCCCCACACTACAGTTATGGAAAAAAGCAGTTAATGACACCCTGCCATTCAAGAAACTGATCTACGCACACAGGGGATCTACACAAAAATGTTCCAAGATCTGGGACAGATGGTTGGAGGACGGGGAAACCTGTGTATAATTGTTCCATACCCAGTGCAGAGTTTCCCTGTACCTGTGGCACATTTTGTTTATAGTTTGGATTAAATTGCCACCTGATTCACTGCACCAGTGAATATGTGTATGCACACCCTGTAACATACTTGCATATTTAATTTCACTGTCATAATATGTAACTGACCTTCTATAGCTATATGTACCCGAATGGCTTGTAAAATGTGCTTTATATCAATAAAAGAAATGGTACTTGTAATCCCAGACCCTACATCATTAATAAAAGGTATTAAAAAGTATGGGTCCCAACACTGAACCTTTGGGTACCCCACTGATAACTTTAGACCAGTCAAAGTAAGAATCATTAACCACTACTCTCAGAATTGTGTCTTTTAGCCAGCTTTCTATCCATTTACAAACTGATCTTTCCAAGCCTGTAGACTTTACCTTACACATTAGCTGTGTGTGGGGAACTGTCAAATGCTTTGGCAAAATCCAAGTATACTACGTCCACAGCCACCCCTCTGTCCAAGGTTTTACTTACCTTCTCATAAAAAGAAATCAGATTTGTTTGGCAACTTCTGTTTATCATGAATCCATGCTGTCTGTTGCCTAACATTTTTTTCCAGCAAGAACTCATCTATGTGGTCTCTCATTAAACTCTCCAGTATCTTTCCAACTATAGAAGTTAAACTAACAGGTCTATAATTACCTGGTTAAGACCTTGGCCCTACGCCAATCCAGTGGTACTATTCCGGTCATTAACGAGTCCCTAAAAATTAGAAACAATGGCTTTGAAATGACAGAGCTAAAATTCTTTTAGGACCAGTGGGTGGATGCCAGCTGGTCCAGGTGCTTTGTCCACCTTTATTCTGTCTAAATATCTCTGGACCATATCACTTTTGAGTCATTGTGGATCATTTGGGGCTGTGTCAATGCCATCCCCATTATAGTGAACATATTGCGGGCCACAGACTCCGCCTTTTAGTCAGCCGGATCCTTAAAGGCCGGAGATTCCACTACTGGAATCATGGTCAACTTGTTCAACCTGGAGACAGGAGGGTCCACCACTGGTGGAACAGTCCACTTCTTGAGGAGTGACTCTTCAAAGGGGTACCTCACCGCAAAGGGGAGTTTTGGACGCTCCTAATCCTTACAGATAAACAAGTAAAAATAGAATGGATAAGGGAACACTTTTGCCGCGTGAGACGGTTTGTGGGTGCCAAAGGGGACGGCCACCTGCGCAGAAGCTTCATCCTCCATCTTCAAACTTTCCCACACAGATTTAATCAGTGCGTCCACCAGCGCCTTCTTGAGCGCAGCTACAGAAGTGGAGAAATCATCCTCACTGTCTGATAGATCAAGGAGCATTGCTACAGGCCCCGCAGGGTGATCCACGTTGGCAGCGGCCGAGCCAGATTCAGCATCTGACGAGACGCGGGGGCAATATTTGCTAGCCCGCCGCCCAAAGGCCACCTCCACCCGGGAAACAAAGGACACCTGGACCGCTGTCAGTGCATAGCGCCGCTAGGGGAGTCACCCACCCAAGGCACAGCACCTGTATCAGCACAGAGGCATCCGAAAACAGAGCACCTCACAACCTGCAGCAGAGAGAGGGAGAGGCCCCACCAGAACTCACCACCCCACCAGAGTAGCACCGATCTGCATCAGGGAGGATAGCCTGCATCCACATACGGCATCCAGGAGAAAAGAACACCCAGGAGTCAGCACAGGGGGAAAAGGAGGAGCCTCCACAGCCATAGTCGCTGTCCAGAGGCTCCACTGTCATGGCTGCTGCTCCTAATGCACGCCGGACCAACAAACAATGGCCATAGGCCATCACACAAGCCCCAAAGTAATGGTGCTGGCCATGGCAAATTGCCACACGCAGGGTCCACAAGGCTTCCAGGGACCCAGGAAGGACCCCTGGAGCCCAGGCCACATCCAAAAAAGGAGGGGGATCCAGGCACAGGACCATCTTAACAGCCAGCGCCCACCCCAACCGGGAAGAGCATGTCCTCCCACCTTCCTTACACTCACAAAGCAATACACCAGTCCCCCAGTCCCATACACCTGCCAGGCCACCAACATAAAGGGGGGACTGAGGGAAACCTGCAGGTCCAACCGTCCCAGCAGGGGGTGCCCGCGTCCACCCTAAACTACATATGGGGGGGGGGGGAAAACCATGTACTCACCATACCAGGAACCAGGTGGGCGTCACTCCAGACAGAACCTCCTCACCACTGAAATGGGGACCGTCGGCCAGGAGGAACACTGCGACTCGGACCAAGACCCGGTCGTATGTGACCTCACAAGGCGTTAACCTCGCAGGCCAGCTCCCATCCAGTAGGGGTATGTCGCAGCCGACCCAGTGCGGAGCTCTGGTCTGCTCGCTGGCCAGACTGTGGGTGGGGGGTGGGGGGACTGGATATAGATACCCAGCCCATCGGCCAGTCCGGCAGTTGATTGTAGATCTCACAGGAAAAAAACACGGAGGAAAAAAAAAAAATTTAAAAAGGAAAGAATTGCCAGGACCAAAGATGCTGGCAGGGAACTAGATCCTTACTCCTGACTAGGCAGAAAAAAAATGAAGGCATAAAGCAGAGAGGGAGATCTATACCAGCTAGAACTGCTCATAGGCATAGCCAAGTCTTTTTTCTGCCTAGTGTCCTACTCCTGTAGGGGGCAATATAGCCCTATGGTTCTGAATATGGAGCGCTGTGTCCGTCAATGAACTAAAGAGAAAAAAAAAAAACCTGGTATAGGAGGAAGCAAATGTTGCAATGTTATCCATAGCAGCAACTATGTTCCAAGTAGTACTCATCTTAGAAAAAAGGGGCACACCCTGAAAGCCTGTCCTGAAAATCTCTCGAGTTGTTTCAGGAGACATTGATGCCAGCTGCCTCCATCATTTTCAATGGTAGTGGGCCGTAACTGGGCCTATAGCTTTTGCAGTGCGTTAGTAAAGGATTTATAAAGTGTTAGGGTGCTGGGGGAGAGGCAGTGGAAGTTCCAGTATCCAAAATGTACTGGGAAATAATAGAGAACAAAAAGGACAGGAGTAGCTACAGCCACTTCCTTACAGAGCAGCCGTGTTCAGGCAAAAGCATCAAGCCAGCCAGCAACACTGACTGTGTCAGGAAAGAACAGAGCCATTGAGCATTATTGCCAGTAGCAAAGCCTTTTATGTCAGCAAAGTGTTGGTGCCAGCAAAAGTCCCCCCCCCACCTTCCCTCCCTGTGACAGTGGGCAGGGGATCTTCTCCCCACACGGCCGCATCATTCATTCAGTTTCCTCTAAATGAATGCCTACAAATACAGTCAGCCATTGCGGCTGACAGCTTATAATTCTCAATGAGCTGCGAGGGTGGGTTAAAGCACCCACTGACTCTTTACAGGTCAGGCTCCAAGAGTAAGGTTTTTCCTGCAGTAATCTGTTCTGCTTCTCAGCTGAAAACAACGTATAATAGATAGACCAGCACTCACCTGATAAAAATAAGTGATAACACATCAAATCAGGATACTTTGTGTTTATCAAGTGGAAAAAATGATCAGGCAAATAAACCACAACATAGCTGCCTAGAAAGAAAAAATTAATTGCAATTAGAAAAAAAAATAATTGTCTAAAACAACAAGTCCTTCAGCAGCACTAAGTGCTAGTCTATCCTTTTTTAGCTCATTTATTGAGGTCATTACAATAATTGGTGGCCCTAAAGTGTTACTAAACCCAGGACAGACAATATCTGGTCTCCCACAGTACACAGAACATGGAAATACAATTTTAGTAAATATAAACTAATAAATACATTTTCTTATCAGCAGTATATAGTAGTCTTGTGACTTCTATCAGTGTCCAGCCAAGCACTGGTTAAAGCTTGTAGGAGTTTTCGGACTGTGCTATAAGACTGCAAGACTCTGTCCGGACAGTGCTGATTGGCCCTGTGCTGATCACATGCATCCTCCCAAGAAGAAAAAAACCTCTAGCAATACACACCAAACAGAGCATGTGCAGCCTGGCTCCATAGGACTGTTATTAGGCAATTATTAGGAGTCAGTGGAAGGAGGAGAGGATCAGAGAAGCCAGGATCAAACATCCTGTGCAATTAGGGAACCCGCACTGGATTCACAGGGTTCTCGCATCGCACCAGTGTGAACCGAGTCATGGCAGAATTAAACTTAAAAAAAAAAAAAAAATACGATTTGTTACAAATAATTGTACCAAAGCAGTAGACTAAAAAACCTAAATATCTAGGGAAATTATGATTGCACTTCCTAGTATATGCAAGTCCCTAGGCACTCCTGTGCCTTTAGCCTCATAACTGCATATCTGCATTTGGAAGGCTAAGGGATTGCTGCCTTGGAGTGCAAGTTCAAGGAGATTTATAGTGAGATTTGATAATGTCACAAATGTGCAGAGCCTCAGAGCCTCCAGCAAGGAGAAGTAAAACCTTTTGACAAAAAATAATAAATGCGCAGATTGCTGATGCAATGCAAGTCTCCTGCAGCTCTGTCAGTGTATCGGCTTGCTTGTGCCTCGTACGAAGAAGCCGATACATTCTTACAGGAAGACTTAAAGTGATTGCAAAGGATTGTTTTTTAAGTAACCAACATGTCATACTTACCTCCACTGTGCAGCTCGTTTTGCACAGAGTGACCCCAAACATCCTCTTCTGGGGTCCCCTGGCGGCTCCTCCCCGCATCAGATAACCCCTTAACCCCGAATACCGAACTCGGCCCCGCCCCCCGCGTCATTGGATTTGAGTGACAGAAGCGTGAGCCAATGGCTGCGTTGCTATCAATCTATCCAATCAAGAGCCGGGACCCTGTGGAGAGAGGGACAGCGCGTCCCCACCGAATAGATAAAGGGGCTTAGGTAAGTAAAACGTGTGTGTGTGGGGGGGGGGGTCGGTGACTGTCAGGTGTTTTTTCACCTTAATAGGATGCATTGAGGTGAAAAAACACGAGGGTTTACAACCCCTTTAATGAACTACCACAGCACAGTGGTATTTTATTGAAAACTACAAGCTGGCAGCCGCAAAAGCTGCCGGACCTTGTAGTTTTCCATTCACAGAGCCCTGTGAATGAGTGACACAGCTGGGAGGGCAGAGCCCTGCACTACCACGTTTTTCTAAAAATTTGACAGCTAGCGGAGGGGAGAAGATCCCGGCTAGCTATCACAGCAGGGATTGGGGAGGTAGCGGTGGCCGGCGGTCCGCCATTTGTAACACGTTACACCCTGACAATGGGTGTAACATGTTATGAAAGGTGAACTTACCCTTTAAGTACAATCAAACACCTGCATGATGACCAGTGTTGCCAACCGTCAGTATTTATACTGGCAGCCAGTAAAAACAGGCTATTTTCTCCTGCCAGTAAAAGGGAAAAAAGTTGCCAGTAAAAAATATGGATGTGATGTTCGGCTTGGGCCCGAGCCGGCCTAGACCATCCAAGTGCCTGCTACAGTGTGTTCGGCAAGCTCTGGTGGAGGCGGTGCCCGAGCGTGTCGTGTGATGTCATGAAGCAAGGAAGCCAATCAGAGCGGCCAGAGCCTCATCTGTGGGTATGCAGGACAGGAGCAGGGTAGGTCGGGAGCGGGACTGTCAGTGCTGTTTAGACTGGAGTGGACTGAAGGGACCAAGAGTCAACTTCGTGTATGTGTGCCTTCCTATTCTAATTTCTTGCCCTCCTGAGTCCTGTCCCTGAGCTACTTACTATATCGAAAATAAAATAAGAAATATGTTTATTTGCCCTAATATCTACCTTAAATCACATTGCTAATTGCATATTGTACTCGTTTGTAGCCTAAATACTAAAATTTGCACTTAAAAATAGTATTTTTTATAACAGCTTACCTGTAAAATCCTTTTCTTTCGATGGACATCACGGGACACAGAGCCTCAGTAATAACTGATGGGTTATATAGGTATCACTAGGTGATTGGACACTGGCACACCCTAACCAGGAAGTTCAACCCCCTATATAATCCCTCCCCTTGCAGGGATACCTCAGTTTTGTAGCCAAGCAATATAGTGTATTAGAAGAGGGGCGGGACCTCTGTGTCCCATGATGTCCATCGAAAGAAAAGGATTTTACAGGTAAGCTGTTATATAAAATCCTATTTTCTTTCTCGAACATCACAGGACAAAGAGCCTCAGTAATAACTGATGGGATGTCCCAGAGCAATGCTATCTGAGGGGGGGGGGGGGGGGGGGGGTGGACCACAACCAAGTAGGGTGCAATCAGACCTGAGGACCCTGTACCGCTGCCTGCAGCACACTACGCCCAAAGGCGATATCCTCATGCCTTCTCACATCCACCTGATAGAATCTGGTGAATGTATGGACTGAAGACCAGGTTGCAGCCTTGCAGATTTGAGCCATAGAGGCCCGGTGATGCACTGCCCAAGAAGCACCAATAGCCCTTGTGGAATGTGCCCTGATCTGAAACGGAGGAATCTTCTGTTTCAAACCGTAAGCTTGAATAATCAATTGTCGAATCCATTTAGAAATGGTAGCTTTTGACGCTGCTTGTCCTCTACTGGGACCCTCTGGCAGCACGAACAAAACATCCGTTTTGCGAATCTGAGCAGTTGCCTCCAGATAGGCCTTGACTGCTCTTACTACATCCAAAGAATGTAGTGATCTTTCTTCCGGAGAACAGGGATCTGGAAAAAAGGAAGGCAGAACAATGTCTTGGTTTAGATGAAAATTTAGAACCACCTTTGGTAAAAAACTAGGATGAGGGCGCAGTACCACTCTATCCTTGTGTACAATCAAATAAGGCTCTTTACAGGAAAGGGCTGCTAATTCTGATACTCTTCTAGCAGAAGAGATGGCTACCAGAAAAATCAACTTCCTTGTCAACAAGACCAAAGGAATCTGACGTATTGGTTCAAAAGGCTGTTTCTGTAACACAGACAGAACCAAGTTCAAGTCCCAGGGGTTTAGGGGCGCCCTAACCGGAGGATTAAGACGCGTCACCCCCTGCATAAAGTTTCGGACCAAAGAATGCGAAGCAAGTGGCCGCTGAAATAATACTGATAAGGCCGAGACCTGGCCCTTGATGGTACTCCAGGCCAGCTTCATCTCTAATCCCAATTGTAGAAAATCAAGAATTCTACCCATCACATACTTTCTGGGATGCCAACCCCTGGATTCACACCAGGATACATAAGCTTTCCAGACTCTGATAAATCATTCTGGAAGCTGGCTTCCTTGCATTGATCAAGGTAGATACCACAGGACCTGAAAGACTCTTCAGAACGTGGGTCTCAATAGCCAAACCGTCAAATTTAGCATTTGTAAGGCAGGATGGAACACTGGACCTTGAGATAACAGGTCTGGGCGTACCGGTAGTGGCCACGGGGAACCCACCGTCATCCTTGACCTTAACCACCATAATGACCTCCTGCGACAAAAGTCGCTCTAATGCTAGAAGGATCGACTGCTTTTTCTCTAGATCTCTGGGGACAATTGATCTGAGGAAACGAGGAGAGGGAAATTCTTGAAACTCCAGCTTGTACCCTAAGGTTACCGTGGAGATTACCCATCTGTCCTGGAAGTCCTCCTGCCAGAGCCTTGAGAACTGTCGCAGTCTTCCCCTCACTTGAGCGAGCGGGGGCACCCCTTCATGAAGAGGTCTTAGTGTTTTGCCTAGTAGGCTTCTTCCCCCAGGACTTCTCTTGTCCCAGGGGTTGACTCTTGTTTCCTGACCCAGACGGAGGAGGCTGTCGAGACTGCCTAGAGGCTGAAGCCCCTGGCGCTGGGGAAAGTCTGTTTGAAAGAGGGACGCTTACTCTTCTTAACAGGTAAGAGAGTACTTTTCCCACAAGAGATTCTCTTGATATAGTTATTCAAGTCTTCTCCAAACAACCTTGCACCACGAAATGGAAACCCAGCCAGCAGCTTCTTACATGGTGCTTCGGCTGACCAATTTTTCAACCATAGGATTCTACGTATATGCACCAACCCCAGTGAAAGACGAGAGGTTTGCATGATAGAATCTCTGATGGCGTCAACAACATAACATAAGGCCGCCGGAAGGTTAGCCAACCCCTGGGCCTGCTGTTCAGGTAAAACTTTGATGACCTGCTTAACATGGTCTCTTAAGTATTGACAGACTCCAATCGCTGCTACTGCAGGTTGAGCCACTGAACCTGCCAAGGAGAAAACATTCTTCAATAGGGATTCCATCTTTTTTCCACCGGATCCCTGAACATCTGAGCATTGTCTACAGGACAAGTCAGACTATTATTTACGGAGGAAATGGCGGCATCAATGGCCGGTATTCCCCACATTTTAACAAACTTTTCTTCCATAGGATAAAGTGTTGAAAACTTTTTCGGCGGAAAAAAACGCTTATCTGGGTGATCCCACTCAGAATAAAGGAGCTTTTCAAGTAAATTATGAACAGGAAAAGCATGTGCTGTTTGAGGAGGTTTCAGTGACCCTAAAGAAGAAGAGGGTTCTTTAACTGATTCAGATACGGGCAACTTAAATGTGGAGCGGACCAATCCAGTAAGGATCTGCACTAAGACTTTCTCCTCCTGAGAAGCCGAAGAGGGCCCCTCTCCACCTAATTCCTCCGAAGAGGAATCATCCATCCCATCCAGATCCTCTGAAAGGGATTCCTCTCCTTTATCCCAAAGCTCTGCCGGAGGGTCTTGGGGAACAGAGGAAGGCCTAGTGAGTTTTCTTCCACTGAGTGAAGATGTAATCACGGCCATTAATCTTTCCTCTAAACCATTAATGGTTGAGGAAAAAAACCTCCTGTGTAATGTATACAGGGGCTGAAGTGCTAAAATCAGGTGTAGCCCCTGACCCCAATGGCTCTCCCTGGCTAGCCGTCCCTGGCCCCTCGGGAGGGGGGAGGAGGCTGCAGAAAGTGGGTCCTCAGAACCTGAACGAGATCCCCTAGAGTCTCTGGTTCTTGGGGTATTTGAACCTCTTCTACCCATAGTGCAAAGCAAAAAGGTGGAGGTATCACAAAATTAACACTGACTGCTGAGCGATGTAGTCCGGCTACAAGCCCTGCTACCAAATGCCCAGTCTGGTGTTACCTTAGTAAATGCTGCCTAGGAGAATGCCTGTGTCCCACCTTACATGCGACCGTCAACTCTGTGTCCCTCCAAAGGCTTAGTGCACCTGTAATCTGTGCCTAAATAGCCTGCAGCCGGCATCTGTGGGCGTCTGAGCATGCTGGATGTTGTGCTGACGCCCCCCCCCCCCCTTAGTTTTCGAAAACCGCGTGCTTCCAGCGCGAGCCGACCCTCCAGAATCAGCATGGAGGAAAGGCTGGGGGAGGGGGAGGAAGGAGAGAGGCCGGTAGTGATGGGACCTGCACGTGGCAAATGGCGGCGGTGAAAATGCGGTGTATAACCGCCTCACAGACCACCTGCAGCCTCCTCCTAGTCTGGGGGGAGATATCCCTAAGGAGAGCCCCCCATCCCATCCTACCTAAGCCGGCCGGAGGAGCTTGTGCAGCGTGGAAACACTGAGACCGACATCAGCATGAGAAGGTATGTGCTCTTGGCAGCCCCCGGTGGCGACAATAGGCATAGCATGCATTTACCTTAAAGGAGAAACCTACTATAATTAAAAAATTCTGTGGAATCTCCCTCACCTTATCCAGCCGCAGGGTTCTGTTGTATAGACCCAATCTTCACCTCTCACGGTGGGCTTTGAAAAAACCTTCAGAGACTGGGGCCCCCTACGAATAGGGGATCCACAGTTCTGGCCAGTATAGCACCCGGCCAGAAATAAGGATAGAAAACCTTTCATACCACTTCTGTTCTGCACAATAGATACTGGGTACAGGATATCAGGCTGTTGGTTAATGTATATGTAGGGCTAGTCCCTAGCACACCCTTAACTTAGCCCCTTTTTCTTGTAGTGTATGGGTAAGCGCCACACACCCCCATTTTTCTTTTAATTTAGATACTGTCTAGAGCTCTTCTTAGGGGTGCCCTAGTAGGGGAGGCAGCTACCTTTAATTCCTTTAATTTTCTATTCTTTTTTAATCTTTACCTCATTTTCTATTTGTCCTAAGCGCGGCTATCTTTTTTATATTCTTTTATCCTGCTCATGTTTGCTGTCATTTTATCAGTACCTGATTCCTTATTACTACGTTGGGACTGATGATGTGACTGTAGTAAGAAGACAACCTAGAGGAGGGAGTAAAATCCATAAATTAATCTGAACAAAAATAGCAATAGATTAGTCTTTGAACTGATGTTTGCTAAAATCTTCGCAATATAAAAAAAAAAAAAAAAAAACTGACCTAGCGAGGATTATTGTTTTCCTCAGCAAATGGGGAGTTACGCTATAAAAAATAAAAACCTGCAAAGCCATGATGATTATTATATGTTGTGGCTACAAATATATGCCAAATTATTTCTTACCTAGATTTATAAAAGATAATCTCTTGAGCTTGCAGTTGCTAGTGTCTTTCATTGGCGTTTCAATTTTAAAAGTTTTGCTACATCCTAGAAACAAAAAACAAGCTTTGATTTTAAGATCCAGCCAGTGGTTTCCAAGAGCTTATAATGAATGCAAAAAACATGAAATATGTGAAGTAGGCATGCACTGTAAAATGACACACAAGCATACAGAAAATATCATAAATGTAAAATGGATGGATGGATGAGTTTGCTTTGAATATTCAAAATTAATTAAAATAGCGTTTGTGGTGCTCAGATTGTTTAGTTCCGCTTCAAGAAAGAGATCATCTTTATATAAAATTGTTAAATTAACTAATTAAAAACAAAAAGTCACAAAAAATGACGTGGCAAAGCTCACTCGAAATAGGAGTTTAATGAACCCATACCATACTTTAATTACATAAATATATATTTTTCAGAAGAGTTGGCCCAAGGAAAAAAAAACAAAAAAAAAAAAACCACACACACACACACACACACACACACACACAAAACCCAAAAGCATTTACAGGTTACTAGTTACAGTTACTAGTAATACAGGTCTGGCGCTAAAATTATTTCCCTTGCGGCGATATCTCAGGTGTTGTGCGGTTACCGTTTACATATGAGTGTGGGACATATGTGAATGTTTGCATTTTGGCGTGAGCATGGGGGAACGAGGGGCGCTTTAAAAAAATTTTTTACACACTGTAGCTTTAATTTTTTTTTAAATCACTTTTATTGCTATCAGAAAGGATGAACAACATCCCTTGTGATGGCATGGGCCATGTCCTCTTTATAGAGGACATGGTTGATCAAACCAAGATTGGTTTGATCAGATGCTTAAGTTTACCTTTTTTTTTCTAAAATTCCAGCTCCCCCATGTACCAATATAGCACTAAAACAGCTTTTCATTTATTATAAGCACGCTTACCTCACTGTCTTTATGGTGGTTTCAAAACACTGTTCAATTACTTCTGCCTTACTTCCTGGACATACTTTAGGTCATGGCACAGTAAGGAGTTGACCAGCTGATCTCATTAGCACACACCCTGCATCTACCCTCAGCTGGTCAACTACTTTGTGTCATGACCTAAAGTATGTCCAGGAAGTAAGGCAGAAGTAATCAAGCAGTGTTTTGAAACATGAAACAAGACAGTGAGGTATGCATGCGTTTATTAAATGGAAAGCGGATTTTGGCAAAACAAGTAAATTACTGCTATATATGTACATAGGGGAGCTGGAATAAAAAAAATAAAAAAATAAAAGTGAACTTGTCCTTTAACCACTTTCTGACCGCCTTCCGCACATATACTGCGGCAAGGCGACTCGGCTGCGCAAACCGACATACCTGTACGTCGGTCTATGCATGTGGCACTGCGGGCGTGCTGCGGGACGCAATGTCAGCTGGCCACCTGCGATCGCGGGAAAGAGGCAGGCAGAACAGAGATCTGCCTACGTAAACAAAGCAGATCCCCGTTCTTATAGGAAGTACAGCGAGATCGGCTATTCCTAGTGATCAGGAACCGTGATCTCTCTGTACTCCCAGTCAGTCCATTGCCCCACAGAAAACACCTCCCTAGGACACACTTAACCCTTTGATCGCCCCTAGTGTTAACCCTTTCCCTGCCAGTGTCATTTATACAGTGATCAGTGGATATTTTTAGCTCCGATTACTGTAATAATGTCACTGGTCCAAAAAAAAAAAAAAAAAAAAAGTGTCAAAAGCGTTGGTTCTGCCGCAATGTCGCAGTTCCGCTAAAAATCACTGATCACATCCATTACTAATAAAAAAAAAGCCATAAATCTATCCCCCATTTTGTACACACTAACTTTTTGCGCAAACCAATCAATATACTCTTATTGCGATTTGTTTCACCAACATTGTTTTATTGGATAGGTATTATAGCAAAATGTAAAAAAAATATGCGACATGTGATGGGACTCCCGCCGCCTTTAAAACAAATCCAGTGGCTTCTTTTGCTGCAGCGATGACTGAGTAAACACAATTAACTATGTTTCAGTTATAAATGAACACAGGGACGATCGGCACCCATGGCTTACTGTGTTCATTTAAGAAATGAAGGGGACAGTAAATATGACATCTGGCAGCTCTGCAAGGGGGCACATGGAGGGAATCAGAGCTGTAGGAAGGGAGGGTCCGATTGTGGAAGAGGGTGATCATAATAATGGGGACACAATTACTGGAACCAAACATGAGAGGAGAAGATGGTTCTGATGCAGGGGAAGCCATGGGGGCTCGGTTACAGTAATTGCTCCACACCCTGTCGGGTATAGATGCATGCGACGCCCTTCAAGAAGCAGGAAACTGCGAAACATGTCGGCCTTCTGCATATTCAAGCATCTTATGAAATAATACATTCAAGTATCACTTACCAACACTTACCAACTATGTATTATGTGGATTCTGTGATTTTATATTAATACTATATTTTTGTATCAATAATGATTGTGTGCTTACCTTATTATACAGATTTAATTGTCTCCCTCAAAAATCCCATTTCCTTAGGGGCAGCATAGTCTTCCTCCTAAGTCCCAACAGTGAAGCATGGTGGTGGCAGCACCATGATGTGGGGGTGTTTTTCAGCTGCAGGGACAGGACGACTAGTTGCAATCGAGGGAAAGATGAATTTTGGCCAAATACAGGGATATGCTGGATGAAAACCTTCTCCAGAGTGCTCAAGACCTCAGAAAAGGCTGAGGGTTTACCTTCCAACAATACAATGACCCTAAGCACACAGCTAAAATAACAAAGAAGTGGCTTCACAACAACTCCATTACTGTTCTTGAATGGCCCAGCCAGAGCCCCGACTTAAACCCTATTGAGCATCTCTGGAGAGACCTAAAAATGGCTGTCCACCAACGTTTACCATCCAACCAGACAGAACTGGAGAGGATCTGAAAACTTGTTGCATCTATCCCAAAAAGACTCATGGCTGTATTAGATCAAAAGGGTGCTTCTACTAAACACTGAGCAAAAGGGTCTGAATACTTAGGACCATGTGATATTTCAGTTTTTCTTTTTTAATAAATCTGCAAAAATGGCAACAATTCTGTGTTTTTCTGTCAATATGGGGTGCTGTGTGTACATTAATGAGGAAAAAAAATGAACTTAAATGATTTTAGCAAATGGCTGCAATATAACAGAGTGAAAAATTTAAGGGGGTCTGAATACTTTCTGTCCCCACTGTATGTATGTATGTATGTATGTATAGCTATCCTGGGCCCTGTACAGGAGGACTGGTGCTACCCCCTTAACAGCGTGCCTTCTTTTACATAAACAAACCTCAATAATAGTACTAAGAATTGTCTAAAAGATGATAGACACATGAATTTCTTAATAATTAAACAAATAGAAGACTACTCTACCCATGAACTTTGTATTTAAGCCTGTTAATAAATAAGCTCTGTTTTGATTGTTTTATTAAAATTTCACAAGCTGCTGAAGAGGCCTGTGTATATTATAGATAGTTTTTGTATGATCTCGCTGTGTTCTGTGGGTTTCCTCTAAATACTCTAGCTTTCATTCAAACCCTAAAAACACAATGTGAATTCTTAGAAGTCATGCTGAATGTGTTTTGTCTTGTGTTTGTGGGACTGTGGCTGGAACATTAGGCAAGAAGCTCATCTGATGCAAAAAATAAATAAAAAATAAATGAAATTTAAGCAGTAAATGCAAGAAAAAAAAAATATTAGGAACAAAAGACGTTACCAGACAATAAAAATCGGGTACTGAAATGTTAGACATTGCAAGCACACAGTTTTAAAACACTGAACCCTGAACTTTTTTTATCACCTTTATGTAAAAATGCTACTGTGTAAGTGATGTCTTGTGCTTCTTTTGGAGGTCGATAGTAAAACAGACACAAACCACCTAATTGAAAAAACAAAAAAAATACGTTTATTTAGCTCATCACAAATGACCATTGCATTTACATTTCTACTTTACAAATTTAAAGGAAACAAACATCATGGAAGTAGATCTACAGATAAACTATATGAAAAAGTGGGACAACTGAACCAAACACAAATACTGTACAGACTCATACAAAAGTAGCACTAGAATAGAGTGGCAACTGTGGCCATAAATAGAGGGGGGGCAGGTACCCACAGCAGGACCTTTGTTCAGCACTACTGCCTTGCAGTCTCTTATTAAATTTACATCTGAAGAATTCCTTTCACAGGAGCAAACCATTTTATCTTATATATAGCACCATTATAATCCATAACACTTACATTTATACTTGCATTCTTAGTTGGCAAGGTTGGAAAAAAAAAAAAAAAAAAAAAAAAAAAAAAAAGACACCTGTCCACCCAGTTCAGTGTATGTGCGCTTATAAAACACTACCATTTTCAATATTCCTGTACATTGGGTTTGCTAAGAAACATGGCTAAAAAGGTTTTTTCATTTATCCAATCAATATAAAATATTTTGTCCAAGTACCGTAATTTTCGCTCCATACGTTGCACTCCCCCCCCCCCCCCAAAAAAAACGGGGGGGGGGGGGGGGGAGGTCTGTGCATCTTATGGAGCGAATAATGACCAGCAGGGCCACTGATAGGGGGATTGTTGCAGCGGCAGAACAATGTCCTGTGCAGCTTTCTGCACCAGCTGAAAGCCTGTTTCACCCCTGCCTTCAGCTGCTAGAGGGAGAGAAACACAAGGTATTGTTCTGTAATTAACCTCCACAGGTTCAGCATTCACATGTAAATTGCTCACTGTTTATATGTAAAGCGCACGGGCATTTACAATATCTCACAAAGGTGAGTACACCCCTCACATTTTTTGTAAATATTTTATTATATCTTTTCATGTGACAACACTGAAGAAATTACATTTTGCTACAATGTAAAGTAGTGAGTGTACAGCTTGTATAACAGTGTAAATTTGCTGTCCCCTCAAAATAACTCAACAGAGCCATTAATGTCTAAACCGCTGGCAACAAAAGTGAGTACAGCCCTAAATAAAAATATCCAAATTGGGTCCAAAGTGTCAATATTTTGTGTGGCCACCATTATTTTCCAGCACTGTCTTAACCCTCTTGGGCATAGAGTTCACCAGAGCTTCACAGATTGCCACTGGAGTCCTCCTTCACTCCTCCATAAATGACATCATGGAGCTGGTGGATGTTAGAGACCCTGCATTCCTCCACATTCCGTTTGAGGATGCCCCACAGTTGCGCAATACAGTTTAGGTCTGAAAACATGCTTGGCCAGTCTGTCACCTTTACCCTCAGCTTCTTTGACAAGGCAGTGGTCGTCTTGGGGGGTGTGTTTGGGGTCATTCTCATGTTGGAATACTGCCCTGTGGCCCTGCCCCCGAAAGGGAGGGGGATAATGCTCATCTTCCGTATGTCACAGTACATGTTTTGCATTCATGGTTCCCTCGATGAACTCATGCAGCCCCAGACCATGACACTCCCACCACCATGCTTGACTGTAGGCAAGACACACTTGTCTTTGTACTCTTCACCTGGTTGCCGCCATACACGCTTGACACCATCTGAACCAAATAAGCTTATCTTGGTCTCATCAGACCACATGACATGATTCTAGTAATCTATGCCCTTAGTCTGCTTGTCTTCAGCAAACTGTTTGCAGGCTTTCTTGTGCATCATCTTTAGAAGAGTATTCCTTCTGGGATGACAGCCATGCAGACCATTTGATGCAGTGTGCGGCGTATGGTCTGAGCACTGACAGGCTGACCCCCCACCCCTTCAACCTCCGCAGAAATGCTGGCAGCACTTATGCGTCTATTTTCCAAAGACAACCCCTGGATATGAGCACGTGCACTCAACTTCTTTGGTCGACCATGGCGAGGCCTGTTCTGAGTGGAACCTGTCCTGTTAAACCACTGTACGGTCTTGGCCACCGTTCTGCAGTTTATTTTCAGGGTCTTGGCAATCTTCTTATAGCCTAGGCCATATTTATGTAGAGCAACAATTCTTTTTTCAGATCCTCAGAGAGTTATTTGTCATAATTGAACTTCCAGTGACCAGGATGAGTGAGAGAGAGCGATAACACCAAATTTGACACACCCGCTCCCCATTCACACCTGAGAACTTGTAACACTAACGAGTCACATGACACCGGGGAGGGAAAATGGCTATTTGGGCCCAACTTGGACATTTTCACTTATGGGTGTACTCACTTTTGTTGCCAGCGGTTTAGACATTAATGGCTCTGTTGAGTTATTTTGAGGGGACAGCAAATTTACACTGTTATTCAAGCTGTACACTCACTACTTTACATTGTAGCAAAGTGTAATTTCTTCAGTGCTGTCACACGAAGAGATAAAATAAAATGTTTACAAAAATGTGAGGGGTGTACTCACTTGTGTGAGATACTGTATATGTAAATGAGGTCGGCAACCTGCGGCGATTCATATGCAAATCACGCCCTTTCCTCTGTATGCCACCCACCTAGAGGATGTAAACAGCCACTTCTACTCCCATTGAGCCTCCCACCACATACTACACTTGCAGAATGCAGCCCTGCAGCAGAAGTGAGTAAAGTGAAGGGGTTATAGCTTGGGAAGCAAAGGAGAACAGGTAGGGTGAAGAGGTACACAGTGAAAAGGGATCACCGTGGGTACAAAGGTAAGCAAAGGGAGGGGTTTGTGATCAAAGGTGAGCATAGGGGGCATGTAGAGGCAATCAAAGAGGGGGTAGAGGTGCAGAGGTGAGCAGAGGAGGTGTCTGAGGTGCAGCGTTGAATGGAAAGGAGGGTTAGGAGAGTAGGGATTTGGGGGGCAGAGGTTAGCAGATGAGTTCGAGGGGCAGAGCTGTACTGAGAGGGAGATAAGAATGCAGAGATTAGCAGAGATATGGGGGGTTACTGTAAATACACCTGTTACATCGCTGGTCAGTGTAAATGTTTCAATTACATTGGTGGTTAATGTAAATACTCCTGTTGTGTTGAAGTCAGTGTAAATGTCCCAGTTACATTGGGGGATCAGTGTAGAATGCCCCCTTACATTGGTTGTCAGTGTAGAAATATTATTCTGTTATATTTTAGTACACCATTTGGCTCAGAATTTTTCTTTTTCTTGTTTTCTTCCTGTAGCGATATGGACTATCACTAGAAAGCTTCGTACCTTTCAGTATTCTAAACATGGTTTGTCCCCGTGACTATTCGTGCAGCCAATGACTTCATATCTGTGTGCCAACTGAGTTATGGGGCATATAGTCCTCTTTGAATCTGCTGCTATGAGAGAGAGAGAGAGAGAGAGAGAGAGAGAGAGAGAGAGAGAGAGAGAGAGAGAGAGAGAGAGAGAGAGAGAGAGAGAGAGAGAGAGAGAGAGAGAGAGAGAGAGAGAGAGAGAGAGAGAGAGAGAGAGAGAGAGAGAGACCACGCTGAACGCTACTCCCACCACGAGGCCTAATCCTGTTACCCGCATCACTTACAGCGCCTACCCACTGGTGCGGATGTGTGGGGAAAGTCACTACAGAAGGCAGAGACAGAGGATCCGTTGCCGGAGTGTTGCCATCTGTGTTCCGGTCTAGATAACCTTGGATCAATTTGGGTCGTTGGGGAGAGAGCAAGCTGCTCAATCTTTATTTATTCACTACCACCAGTACAGAACACTGTGCAAACACATCTCCACCCGGAACCTATTGATTCATCTACAGATAGATAGATAAATAGATAGATAGCTCTATCATCTATCTACACCAGCGGGAAATTATCTCTCTCTCATTAGAATAGCATAGGTTGTCTAAATTGCATCTATCACAGTGTGGCCACATATGTAGTCTACTGAAACATCCACTAGGCGGTGACTTCGGATCTGAATATAGTGTACACTTGTGTATATAACTTTATCCATCATTTAACCATTGTTGTGTCACCAGGAGGTTAATTCCTTCCTTTTGTGAAATAACTTTTTCAAATTTGGGTTCAAGTACAATATTTTAGAACTTTATATTACTGAGTTGTTTGATTCTTGCTTTATAGTGTTAATCTGAACCCAGATAATGAACCCAGAGTGTCAGGTGGGTTGGAAGGTTCACTTGGACATTGCCCTGCAGATGAGCAGGTAATTCTCAGCAGTTCCCAGGGGGGCCGTGCTACACTCCTCTAAAACCTAGGTGTGTCTTATAGTCAGGCGCATCTTATGGAGCGAAAAGTATGGTATTTGTCACTAAAATAAATAGTAATGGAGCTAGTGCAAAAAGGAGACTTGAACACTTGCTGTTTGCAGAAATGTTTTAATTTTCCACACATGTTAAAATCAGCAATGTTTGCAAGAAAATCGGAGTTACTTACCGGTAACGTCCTTTTCCAGGAGTCTTTCAGGACAGCACCATAGAGAGAGACCTTGGCTCCTCCCCTTCTGAGGAAACACCGCCTTCAACTTTAAGCTTTAAATCTCACTGCTCTCCCCCGGCCCCTCAGTTCTTCAAGAGGACCTCCGGTTAGCTGGGGAGACACAAGAACACGTCATAATAACTCTGATCTTACCTGACGTTCTTCTGCGATGAACTCCTTCACGAATATCCCTAAAATAGGGTGGGTAACTGTGCTGTCCTGAAAGACTCCTGGAAAAGGACGTTACCGGTAAGTAACTCCGATTTTCCCATTTACGTCTTTCAGGACAGCACCATAGAGAGGATGAGCGAGCACCTTACCTTAGGGTGGGACTACTGCCTGCAGAACCTTACGCCCAAAAGCCTGGTCTTTTGCTGACAGAAGGTCCAATCTGTAGTGTTTCACGAACGTGTCGAATCTAGACCACGTTGCCGCTCTACAGATCTGCTCCGGAGACGCACCAGCCCACTCGGCCTGAGAGGTCGCCACTACCCTTGTGGAGTGTGCCCTGATACCCCTAGGGGCTTCCAAGCCGCTAATTATATAAGCCTGACTGATAGCTAACCTTAGCCACCTAGCTAAGGTGCGCCTCGAGGCTTTGCCTCCCTTCCTGGTTCCTGAAAATAATACAAAAAAGGAATCCGATTTTCTAAATGGTTTTGTATCCTCCAAGTACTGTAGGACACACCTTCTTACATCTAGTTTATGAAACCTATGTTCCTGTTCCCTCACAGGATTCAAACAAAAGGTGGGCAAAACAATTTCCTGTCCTCTATGAAAAACCGAGGCTACTTTCGGCAAGAAGGCCGGATCGGTTTTAAAAACTACCCTGTCCGGGAAAACCTGAAAAAAGGGGGCCCTAATAGAGAGGGCCTCGAGTTCACTTACTCTTCTTGCCGTAGTGATTGCCACCAAAAACACCGTTTTGAGGCTAATCCATTTTAGTGTACACGTCTCCAATGGCTCAAAGGGTTCCCCTGTAAGCGCTTGTAAGACCAAGGAAAGATCCCACATTGGGAAGGGGGGGGACCTTCAGAGGTCTCTGCCTACTCAATGCTCTAAAAAATCTAATGATCCAAGGATCGGAGGCTAGTTGTTTCTCCAGAAACACACTCAAGGCAGAAACCTGTCCTTTCAGGGTGCCAAGGGCTAATCCCTTGTCCGCCCCTGCCTGCAGGAACTCTAAGACCGCTATAGAGCTGTGAATATCAAAAGAAGTCTCTGTGCACCAGCTATTAAAACGCCTCCACGTTTTTTGATAGATGACCTGGGTTTCTTTTTTCCTGCAGTTAAGGAGGGTCTTTACTAAGCTATCTGAGAAACCTCTGTTCTTCAACAATTCTTCCTCAGTAGCCAAGCCGCGAGGCTCCATCTCCCCACCTGGGGACAACAGATTGGTCCCTGGGAAAGAAGATTGTCCTGAACTGGCAAAAGCCAGGGGGGTTCCGCTGCCAGACTTCTCAGGATGGAGAACCAAGGCCTCCTGGGCCAATGTGGCGCAATAAGAATGAGGGTTGTGTTTTCCAATTGGAATTTTCTTAGGACGGCTGGGATTAGTACAGGTGGGGGGAAGGCATAACACCTGTCGAAAGCCCAACTCTGAGCCAGAGCGTCTATCCCTAGAGCTCCATCCCACCTGTTTAGGGAGAAGAAGAGATGCACCTTCCTGTTCTCTCTCGAGGCAAAGAGGTCTATGCATGGCCTTCCCCATTTCTGGGATATTGCTTCGAAAACCCCCTGATTCAGAACCCAGTCGCCTTCCCTCAGCCGTTTCCTGCTGAGGTAATCCGCCACCAGATTTTGTTCTCCCTTCAGATGTACTGCCGAGAGGGATAGGACGTTTACTTCGGCCCATCTGAGAATGCTTTCTACCAGGGTCCACAAAGGTCTGCTCCTGGTACCCCCTTGCCTGTTTATGTAGGCTACAGCTGAAGAGTTGTCCGACCGGACTCTCACATGCTGTCCCTGAAGTTCCTTTTGAAAGGTTTTGAGCGCCAAGGCTACTGCCTTCAGCTCCCTCCAGTTGGAGGATCTTCCTGCGTCCTCCTTCCGCCAGCCTCCCTGAGCCACCCGGTCCTCCATATGTGCCCCCCAACCCATGCCACTTGCATCGGTCGTGACGCATCTGGACACCGGCAGAACCCATTCCAGACCCTGTGAGAGATTGGCTTCTTTCCGCCACCACCATAGGGATCTCTTGACCTGGTCCGGTACAGTTATCAGGGAATCCAAGGATTCCTGACTGTGGTCCCAACTGCTCAGGATAAATAGTTGTAACGGGCGAAAGTGTAAACCTGCCCACTGGACTGCTGGAAGTGCTGCCGTCAGTAACCCCAAGGCTGACATAGCCTTTCTTACTGATATTTGTTGGCTGCCCTGGAGTAACAACATTGCCCTGTCTACCTTCTGGATTTTCTCCATAGGCAGGAAGACCTTCTGTTTTGTTGAGTCCAACAGGAAACCTAAAAAGATTACCCTTTGCGAAGGAATCAAATTGGACTTCTCCAGATTTAAAAGCCAACCTAGACCCTCTAGGATGTTCCTTGTCAACTGCAGGTCCTGCGACAGTTGTTCCGCGGAAGGGGCAAAAAGTAGTAGATCGTCTAAATAAGCGATCACTGAAATGCCCCTGATCCGTAGGAAAGCCAAGACCTCTACCATGACTTTGGTGAAGATGCGGGGGGAAGAGGATAGCCCGAAGGGAAGGGCCCTGAACTGCCAGTGAAAGGTCCCCTCTCTGGTATTTATTGCCAGCCTGAGGAACCTTTGACACTGATCTGCAATGGGAATGTGCAGGTAGGCATCCCTCAAGTCTATCGATGCCATGAAGCAGTTTGGAGGAAGGAGCGTCTTTACCGAATAGATTGAGTCCATACGGAACCTCCTGTAGGTGAGAGAGACGTTCAGAGGCTTCAGGTTCAGGATGAGCCTGAACTTCCCCGAGGGTTTGCGCACCACAAAAATGTGGGAATAAAAGCCTCTGCCCGTCTCTCCTTCTGGCACTCGAACTACCACCTCCTGTTCCTCCAACTCCTGGAGGGAGGAAAGGAGAGCCGCTGACCTCTCTGCACATTTCGGTAGCGTGGTTACCAGGAGTCTGCATGGTGGAGGTTCTGCAAACTCCAACCTGTAGCCTCTTCTTATGACTTCCAAAATAAAATTGTTGGAGGTGATCATCTCCCACTGTGGAAGGAAGGCCCCCAGTCTTCCTCCCACCGTTATTCTGTCACTTTGTCTTTTTGGGCTGTTCAGGAGGGCGAAAAATAGCCCCCCCACGCCCCTTCCCTTTTTGTCCCCACCCCTTTTTCTGTTGGTCAGATTTTGGGGGGTCCAATTTCTTCCACGGCCGAGACTTTCTTTTAGTCTCTGCCGGTTTTCTTTTAAAAGGAAATGCCTTTTTTCTGTCAGCCGTTCTATCCAATACAGCTTCCAGACCTGGCCCGAAAAGCAAGTCTCCCGTGAGAGGAATGCCGCAAAGCTTAACCTTGGATGCGGTATCTCCCTGCCATGTTTTAAGCCATAAGGCTCTTCTTGCCGAATTGGACAATGCGGCTGATCTTGCAGACATACGCACCGATTCAGCTGAAGCATCTGCCAGGTAAGCTATTCCTTTAAGGAGCATGGGAAAAGACGATAGGATTGTTTCCTTAGGCGTACCCGCCTCTATGTGTGCCTTAATTTGCGTTAGCCAATACTCCATGTTTCGTGCCACCACCGTGGACGCCATGGCGGGTTTAAGGTTCCCTATGGAAGAGTCCCAGGATTTTTTCAGGAGGGAATCTATCCTTTTATCCATGGGATCTGGGAGTGCCCCCATGTCCTCAAAGGCTAGGTCCGTGTGTCTGGAGACCTGCGAAAAGGCTGCGTCTAGCTTGGGCGATTTGTTCCATACCAGCGCCTCCTCTTCAGCAAAGGGGAACCTACGTTTAAGTGCCTTTGAAAGGAAAGGCTTCCTTTCGGGGTCTTGCCACTCCTTTTTTATGGCGTCGACTAAGACCTCATGGACCGGGAACACCTTCCTCTTATGTTCCCCTAGTCCTTTGTACATCTGGTCATGGAGTGAAAGTTTTTTCCTTTCCTCCTGGATTCCTAGGGTGGTATGAATGGCTCCTAGGAGCTCCTCCACCTCCTCCAGGGAAAGCTTATAGCGAGAGGATCTTGTGGATTCCCCTTCCACCTCCTCTCCCTCTGACTCCCCTTGGGGATCTGAGGACCCGCTATCAGGCTCTTCCTCAACCTCGAATCTGGCACCTCCTGGATTCTCTCCACTTCCCGAGGGAGCATCCATTAAGGATTGAGGAACACTCTGCTGTGCTGGTGGAGAAACAACCTGCGGCTGTGGCAACTGAAGACTGGCAAATAATGTCTTAAAAGTCTGCACCGTATTGGAAAGTTCCTTAACGGATGCTGCTAAATCTGAAGACTGTTCTCCAGACTGCTCCCTTACTAGCCCTTCTATACAATCCCTGCAGAGGGGTTTAGACCAAGATTCCCCCATTGTGATTCTACATGAGGGGCATTTCTTCTTGGTACTGTGGGGCGACTTGCTTTTCTCTGTAGCTTTGCCCTGGAAAACAAGTTAAAAGTAGGGAGCAATCAGCAAACTTTCACCAGCACTACCACGGAGGGCCACCAGGGGTGCACTTCCCGGGACCGACCACCACCAGGGACCCAGTCACAACCCTTTCCCCCCCTTCACCACCAGGGGGAGTTCTACACCTGTGGAGCTTTACAGGAAGCGGTAAGGGAACACCACCCCAGGGTTCCTCTTACCTTAGAGTGGCTGGTGCAGGATTCTCCTGGAGCGGTTCTTGAAGCCTCTGCTTCCGACATCTCCTTAGAGTACAGTGGTGATCCAAGCCCCTGTGCGCTGTCCCCACAGCAGGTCAGAGGCAGCACCAGCCGAACGCGCGGTCCGTTTTCATCACCGCGACCGGAACCGGAAGTCACGGGTCAGACGGAAACACTGACCTCCGCCGGAAATGACGTCGCCCGTCCTCCGACCCAGCGCTCAGAGCTCCCATGCTGGCTGCAAGAGCAGGGCGGTCTTCTGTGTTTCCGCCTATGCCACCGCTAGGCACAAGAGAAAACGGACCCCCCCAGCTTGCAACTTCGCTAAGAGAAGCTGGGGGAGCGTGATGTGCAGTCTTCTAAAAAGGTACTCAGCCACACTAGCCCCTTAGACTGCAGCTTTCCTAGAAAAAATGAGCAGGAGAGAGCCAGAGAGAGCGCGCCCCCTTCTGCTCAGCCCGAAATTTAGCCTCAGCCTCCCTAGCTGTGCGGCCCTGGTTCCTTGCGATGTCTCCCCACCGGAGGAAACACCAGAACTGAGGGGCCGGGGGAGAGCGGTGAGATTTAAAGCTTAAAGTTGAAGGCGGTGTTTCCTCAGAAGGGGAGGAGCCAAGGTCTCTCTCTATGGTGCTGTCCTGAAAGACGTAAATGGGAAAATTACTTAAAACCCCCAAACATTAGATATTTTCTGAAAGCAGAGGCTGTGGACAATAAAATGGCAGGTGTTGAATTTTAGGGCACACAAAGGCAAATGCAAATTTTTTGGTAAACTATAAAAGATGTTGTGTTGAGTAAATGGATACCAAACATGTCAAGACACAAAACTGCACTATAAAAAGGCGACAAACCATGGTACCTAAAACTTTACATATACTTAAAAGCCTTTACAGGTTATCATTGTAGAGTTAGTCATGAATTATGGCCCTATTTATATTGCCATCACTCCGACCATGCCGATACTTCATATGTATGGTGCAATCGCTGTTTACATACATGTGTGGGACCTAAATGCGGAGGACAGAGGTGCTTTGATTTTTTTTTTTCCTTCATTGACCTGCTTTCACAAGAGGGCCAACAACAAGCTCCCAATGTGATCATTTTGGCAGATGACGAGTACTCCTTTTGGAAACATCAGGGGTTATAGAGGGAAAATTATGTTCCTCAACCGCCTCTGTATCTAGCTTTCTGGACGAACCGTCCCTTCTCACTACAGTAAAAGTGATCAGGTGGCTGTAGAGCCACCCAGATCACATTTCCTGAACAGCCAATCGCTGGCTGTTCCGCGCCAAAAAAACAAATGCCAAGTTCATCGTTACAACCACTTGCAGCCAGGACATTTTTGTATGTTTAGCGATCAGCAAGTGGTTAAAGATATGGTTTGTTTTTAAACAAATGACCCTTCAAGGGTAGAAATTATGAAGGTAAATATTTTTTAGGCAGTCTACTCAATACATAAATTGGGAATATTCACTTTTATTATTGCAAGTGTAATTATCAGTCTGGATGAACTAGTCCATATTGTCTACCTTTTTTGGCGTCATTATTATATGCTAAAATTTTAAGCATATTTTCCATATTAGTTTGTGCAGATTTTTTCTTACCTGTCACATTTGTAAAAACTTGTACATTTGAAGCAGTTACTCTGCCCCTTCCTCTTTCTTCAGGGGGGTCATAACCTAAATTGACCAAGCTGAGATAGAAAAAAAAAAAAAAAAAAAAGGGAAGAAGAGGTTTTTGATAATTAACCAACAGCTGTTACTTATAACTAAACCAATCACTATATATCTTTAAACTGGCAGGCACAGAATCTACCAGTACTGTTGGAATCAATGATTAAACTAGTTGCATTTAGTTCAGTACAGTACTAAATATTCACAGCCTTTGCCATGACACTCAAAATTGAGCTTAGGTGCATCCTGTTTCCACTGATCATCCCTGAGGCCGGGTTCACACTGGTGCGACAAACGCTTCAACATTGGGAGCTCATGTCGCATGACATGTGAAAATCAATGTTTCCCTAAAGGAGCTGTCTTAACTGGTCCGACTTTGAAAATGCTCCCTGTACTACTTTGGTCTGACTTTGATCCTACTTCAGCCCACTGACGATCATTGAAGTCGGATCAAAGTCATATGGCCGTCTTACATGATCCAACTTTGGCATGCAACTTGTGCTCTGATGATCTTGAGGGGGAACTCCGCGCCAAATTTTAAATAAAAAACCGGCATGGATTCCCCCTCCAAGAGCATACCAGGCCCTTCGGTCTGATATGGATTTTAAGGGGAACCCCCTACGCCGAAAAAACGGCGTGGGGGTTCTGCCAAAATCTATACCAGACCCTTATCCAAGCACGCAACCCGGCTGGTCAGGAAAAGGTGTGGGGATGAGCGAGCGCCCCCCCCCTCCTTAACCGTACCAGGCTGCATGCCCTCAACATGGGGGGGGTGGGTGCTTTAGAGCAGGGGGGCGCCCCACCCCAAAACACCTTGTCCCCATGTTGATGAGGACAAGTGCCTCCTCCGGACAACCCTGGACCGTTGGCTGTCGGGGTCTGCGGGCGGGGGGCTTATCAGAATCCGGGAGCCCCCTTTAATAAGGGGGCCCCCCAGCCCTATGTGAATGAGTATGGGGTACATCGTACCCCTACCCATTCTCCTGGGGGAAAAAAGGGTCAATAAAAAAAAACACAGTACACAGGTTTTTAAAGTAATTTATTAGGCAGCTCCGGGGGTCTTCTTCCGACTCCGGAGGTCTTCTTTCAACTTTGGGGGTCTCTCTGGCGTCTTCTCCCCATGTCCGGATCTTCTGCCGGCTCCTCCGCCATCTTCTGCCGCTCTTTTGCTAGCGGTGGCCCGGACTTCTGGATCATCTTCTTCCCCTCTTCTTTTCTTCCGATGGACACGACGCTCTCTCCCGCTGTAATGCTGTGTGCGCGGTGCGCAACGACTTATATAGGCATGGGGCGTAGTCACCGGGTGATGTCACCTGATGACCTTACCCCTTATGACGACACGGCCTGAGGCATGATGGGGCGGTGACGTCATAAGGGGTGGGGTCATCGGGTGACATCACCCGGTGACCATGCCTATTTAAGTCGTTGCGCACCGCTCACACGGCATTACAGCGGGAGAGAGCATCGTGTCAACATCGGAAGAGAAGAGGGGAGAGGACGACGGAGAAGACCGGGCCACCGCTAGCAAAAGAGCGGGCAAGAGAGCAGAAGATAGCGGAAGAGCCCGACAGAAGATACCGGAGAGCGGGAAAAGAACCGGAGAGCGTGGAGAAGAGGCCAGAGAGAGCGGAGAAGTCGGAAGAGACCCCCAGAAGTTGGAAGAAGATCCCCGGAGCTGCCTAATAAATTACTTTATAAACCTGTCTAGTGTGTTTTTTTATTGACACTTTTCCTAGGTGAATGGGTAGGGGTACGATGTACCCCATACTCATTTACATAGGGTGGGGGGGGGCAGGGATCTGGGGGCACCATTATTAAAAAGGGGCTCCCGGATTCCGATAAGACCCCGACAACCAACGGCCAGGGTTGTCAGGAAGAGGCCCTTGTCCTCATCAACATGGGGACAAGGTGCTTTGGGGTGGGGGGCCGCAGGGCGCCCCCCTGCCCCAAAGCACCCACTCCCCCATGTTGAGGGCATGTGGCCTGGTACGGTTCAGGAGGGATGGGGGGCGATCGCTCGTCCCCACCCCCTTTCCTGACCGGCCGGGCTGCGTGCTCGGATAAGGGTCTGGTATGGATTTTGGGAGGACCTCCACGGCGTTTTTCAGTGTAGGGGGTTCCCCTTAAAATCCATATCAGACCGAAGGGCCCGGTATGCTCCTGGAGGGAGAACCCATGCCGGTTTTTTATTCAAAATTTGGCGTGGAGTTCCCCCTCAAGATTCATACCAAACACAGTGCCTGGTATTGGCGGGGATTCAAGTCGGATCCCTGTTCATTGAAAGTCGGACGTATATCGGCTTCAAGTCACAGGGATCCAAAAGTAGGGCGGCTGTCATGTCGCACCAGTGTGAACCCGGCCTGAGAGGTTTCTACAACTTGGAGTTCACCTGTGGTAAATTCAGTTGATTAGACATGATTTGGAAAGGCTCACACCTGTCTATATAAAAGGTCCTACAGTTAACAGAGCATGTCAGCGGAGCTAGCGGCTGATATGTGAGCAGCGGTAATCGGGGGCACCGGCCGGACAATTAAGACTGCAACGATCCTGAGTGTCAGAGACACTAATACCTCCCTACAGCAGTTGACTGAAGGTGCACAGAGGTGACAGCTGACCATCATCGTCAAATATGGTCCATCACCCATGGAATCTGCCGGAGAACGTTTGGACAGATTTGCTTGGAGATCCCAAGATGGCGGCAGACACGCAGAGGAGACACGAGTGAAAAGCAGTGCGCAACAGAGCAGAGCTGATCTGCTACACACAGACTCCTTTGCGGTAAGCCCCCTACCCCGCAGACATTGTGGGCTAAGAAGAGGGTATTCCCTGGATAGGCTACCCCAGGGGGATCCGGAAGCCATAGAGCTGGCAGGGGATGACATTGAGCATTCCCTAAAGCAAATCATGAAGTGCATACGTACATGCCAAACTACCTTGACTGAGCACATTGATGGCATGAGAGCTGAAATTTCCTTTTTAAAACAAGAAATGCACAATGTTAAAGAAAGGGCCACAGAGGCAGAGCAGAGAATTAGTGATCTGGAAGATAACATTCGTCCTCTGGAAAGCACTGTGCAAAATCTGCAAAAAGGTGGTTGCTACCCACACCGATAAGCTGGGCGATATGGAATACCGCCAGAGACAGAATAAGGTTTGCTTTGTGGGATTTCTTGAGGGAGCAGAGGGTAAACAACCTGAAGATTTCCTAGCACTATGGCTTAAAAAATAATATGGCAGACACTACCCACCACTTCCAGGGGCTCATCCACCCCCGATGATTGCGCATATATTGCAGGTCTGCAGAACTACCGTATAATGGCAATTGCATATTTATGTATCCCGATTTCTCTGCAGCTACGCAGAAACAATGTGCCAGCTTTATGCATGTGAAAAAAAGGCTCCGGGATTTGCAATTGGTATACAGCATGCTATACCCTGCAAATTTATGAGTGGTGGATAGAGCCAAGGTGCATTTTTTCAATACTCCCACGGATACCTCTTGCTAGTTGGATGCTAGGGCGCGGTCTAGCCCTGCTGCTCATCGCTAAATGATTCCATACATTGCTACCAGATAATGCCACTTCAAATTAGGAGCCTCGTTCAGTTCTGTTGTTCTTACATCTTGGATTTGTTATGACAGATACAGTTGTTTTTCATTGTGGTATCTGGGAACTGTGCTGGATTTGCTAGTTCCATTCCGGAACGCACTGCCCCACCATTACAGGATTTACGTTTCTGGAGTATATACTCATGGCAACACGCAAGATTTAGAGGCATTACCTGAACAGTGATGTTCTATTCTGCTGTACATGACGTCTCATGAAGCTACTATTCACATGAAAGTCCCACGCTGGTCTGTTTCCCAGGCCATAATTTTTGCATTATTCTCTGTTTCACTGAAAACAATACCCCCTTTTTTTCCCTCTCTTTTTGAGCTGTTTATTTTGTTTTGTTTTCTTCTCCCCGTGTACGCAGACATGCAACGCTTACTGTTTGAATGACACTTTTGTGTTTTTTAAAAGGGGCTATATGTACTAAATCACAGCTCATTTTTCTCCCCTTTGACCCTTAAGGTCATTTCAAATATTCAGTTATGGGATACAAGCACCCAACATGTTGGGGTTGTGTGCAGGGAGGGTGGGGTTGTGTGCAGGGAGGGTGGGGTTGGGTTTTAGTTGTTTTGTGATGTGGGCTACTACTCCCTCTATACTCAGGCCTATACGAGTTGGAGTAAATGCTGAGACATTTGGAGTTCACCAGAGTGATATATTGTTCTGTTTTATGGATAATTTGCCAATTCCTTGTTTATCCTCTGATTTTTTGCATATGTTTCACTTCTGTTAATGGCTCACAGAGTCAGCTTACTATCATGGAATGTGAGATGTCTAAACTCAAGGGTAAAACAATCTTTAGTATTTGACTATATTAAACAGTACAAACCTCATATCCTATTACAAGAGACCCATCTAGAGGGATCTAGGGTCCTGGCTTTGAAGTGAGCAAATATTATAAAAGTTATACATGCGGAATATTCAAACTATTTCTAGAGTGGCTATTCTGGTCACCAAAAAGCTGGATGTTCATGTCTTACTATTCAAGACCGACATTAGGGGCAGATATGCGGTCTTTGGTTTGTATTCAATATCTTTTTGACAGTAAACTTGAGAATGCCCATGGCATCTAAAAAGCGTCCCTTTACGTCAAAAGCGTTTTTAGAGCAGCTAGAAAACAGCGATAGTGAATTAGAATCACTTACAGAATTGAGAAAGTGATTCGTGGGGAAATTCATCATCAGACACTGAAAGTGACGACAGCGACTGAGCAAATTTCAGGGTTTTTGATGTGATTACATTAGTGAATAAAATTATATATGTTATAATTATTTATAGTTATTTATTATATTATAATATATGATTTCTGGTTTCAAACTTTATCATATCCGGGATGTCTACTAGACTCTTGTTTGGACAGATTTAAGTGTGTTATTACTAAGAATTACAGGCCTACAATATAAAAACGCCAACATTTCCATGCAAAACAATGTACCGCTTTGAGATTCAAAAATCTGACATAATGAATTCTGCCAGGGAGGTTTAAGATTAATTAATTGGATTAATGGTTTTACCAAAATTTTTGTATGCTCACTCTAATACTCCTGTATATATCCCTAAGAAAACATATCAACTCTTTGTTGAACTCTTTTCTGTGGGGGCCCCCAAGTCGACTAGGGGTTCATTGGAGGTTTTACAGTTGCCGTTTGAAAGAAGAGGACTGGCACTACCAGATCATCTCTATTATTTTGCATCCCAACTGGTGTATATTCATTGGTGGATGTTGCCCCCTCTTATGGAGCCCTGTTGAACTTTTTCTAAAGAGGGGATATTCCTACGGCAGGGGGCAAAACTACGCTTAAATTAGCTAAACGTATTTTGAGGATCTGCCTAAAACACATAGCTGACTGTGCCCTTCATTTATCTCCCAATGCTGCGCTCTGGTTCAACCCTGTCTGTGTGAATTCTTTCACTTGGGAGGATGTGTATAGATGGTCTAAGTTTGGGATCAAATATTTTCACCATGTAGATGTTGCAGGCAGATTTAAAACTTTTGCAGTTACAGGGGGAGATGGGTATACCCAGCTCTTGGAGATTCCACTATACCAGGTGAAAAAACGCAGCACAAGGTCAGTTTGGGGGTGAACCAATCCCAGTAGATAAGAAAAGTAGATAGAAAAAAAATCATATTAAGTCAGGAACATACTAAACTGATCTCTACTTATTATAGTGTCTTGATAGTTTTTGTATTTTCAACTCCTAAGAAAATTAGGGACAGATGGTGCATTATTATACCCAAACTAACAGTAGAACATTGGGAGGATCTGTTGGTATCATATATGCCCAGTTATTTCAGCCAGAGATAAGATGAAACAATTAGGATATTTGCATCAAATTATACGCCCCTTACAGTATAGAAGATGGGGAGAAGAGATTCACCCACATGTCATAAATGTCTTAGAGTAGGGATCTTTTCTGCATATGGTATGGGAGTGCAATAGGAGTCAACCCCTATGGTCCGCGGTCACTCAGTTTATTGCAGTTGTTTTTGATCTTCCAAATATATGTAGTCCGCTGGTGGGGGTTCTGGGCATAATCGAAGATTAACTTATGAGCAATAATATGAGAACTTTGTTAAGATTGTTTATTTTTTTTATGTTCGCAAATTGATTGCAATCAACTGGATTAGGAGAGAATACTTCACATCATCATCTTGGAAAGCCCTAGTCAATGCTAATGTTACGCTGTACAAAATGACTTCTGAAGCTAGGGGGTGCCCTAAAAAATTCAATACAATTTGGGCCAAATGGGTTGACTGCGATGACACAGTTACTCTGACAGGACGTCCAGCATTTCTCTGTGGAGAGAGGAGAACCATCCAGAAGAACAACCATCTCTGCAGCATTCCACCAATCAGGCTTGTATGGTAGAGTGGCCAGACGGAAGCCACTCCTAAGTAAAAAGTCACACGACAGCCCGCCTGGAGATTGCCAAAAGGCACCTGAAGGACTCTCAGATCATGAGAAACAAAATTCTCTAGTCTGTTGAAACAAAGATTGAACTCTTTGGCCTGAATGGCAAGCGTCATGTCTGGAAGAAACCAGGCACAACTCATCACCAGGCCAATACCATCCATGCAGTGAAGCATGGTGGTGACAGCATCATGCTGTTTGGGATGTATTTCAGCGGCAGGAACTGGGAGACTAGTTAGGATCAAGGGAAAGACGAATGCAGAAATGTACAGCGACATCCTTGATGAAAACATGCTCCAGAGCGCTCTGGACCTCAGACTGGGGTGAAGGTTCATCTTCCAACAGGACAACGACCCTAAGCACAAAGCCAAGATAACAAAAGGAGTGGTTACGGGACAACTCTGTGAATGTCCTTGAGTGGCCCAGCCAGAGCCCAGATTTCAACCCGATTTAACATCTCTGGAGATGTCTGAAAATGGCTGAGCACTGACGCTCCCTATTCAACCTGATGGAGGCTTGAGAGGTCCTGCAAAGAATGATAGAAGCTGCTCTAAAATAGGTGTGCCAAGCTTGTAGCATCATACTCAAAAATACTTCAGGCTGTAATTGGTGCCAAAAAGGTATTGGGCAAAGGCTGCAAATACTTATGTACATGGGATTTTTTTTTTTGCTTTTATTTTTAATAAATTTGCAAAGATTTCACACAAACGTCTTTCATGTCATTATGGGGTATTGTTTGTAGAATTTTGAGGAAAATAATGAATTTAATCCATTTTGGAATAAGGCTTTAACATAACAAAATGTGGAAAAAAAGAAACGCTGTGAATACTTCCAATCCATACCTCTTCTGCCCCTGAACTCTGCTCTGTTCCTGAGAATTCCCTCCTCGAAGTCTGTGGGAAACCAATACTTCCAGTAATGTCATTCTCCAGGGCCCCAGGTGACGCTCTCTGGTTGCTCTTGCTAACCTCCTTATCACTACGGTCTCCTTCAGATATGGAGGTCAACAGAAAGAACCAGCGAGAGCAATAAACCATCCCGTAAGTGATGGAGGTGTAGGTCTCCCAAAAGACTTCAAAGGGCAGTTTAAAGCCGGGTACACATTACAGTTGGTTTTCTGCATGAAAAAGAAAAAACACGCACAACACCTGTACTACACGTCTCCCCAGCTCTCCCCCGCTGACGCTGAACTGTTGTGTTCTGACAGGGACAGTCCCCCACCAGAACACTCCGATCAGCGCTCTCTGCCATCGGCTGCTGGTTTTCCAGCATGCAAATCCGACAGACCAACATACACACGGGCAGAATGTCGGCCGGTATTTTTTGTACCGGTAAATGTCTCCCAACATTATGCCCATGTGTACGAGGCTTAAGAGGCAAGTATTCCTTCTCTTTTACACTTGAAGCTTGCCTTAAAAATTTTAGTATAATATACATAAGATGATCCCATTAATACCACAGTCACATGGTATGCTTAAGAGTTTGAATCTTTTTTTAGGGGCATTAAAAAATTCTTTGTAAGCCAACTGTTTGATTCAAAGTGAAACGGACTCCGAATATATGTGCAACAAATAACTAAATCAATCCTTGGTTTGATCTTCTAAAATGATCAAATGAGAAAGAGAAAGGAAAATGACCAGTTACACTTACCGGTAACAGTGTTTCTGGGAAGTCTTCCAGGACGGCACCCTGAGAGATGACTGGTCCACCTGACAGGAAACACAATCAAGAAAGAGGTTAAAAACCCCGCCCCTCCCTGCACTCCTCAGTTGTGCAAAAGTATTGACCCACACCAGTGCATGAAAGTGAAACAAAAACACCTCCAATGTACCACTATATAAAAAATACAAACCGGGTGGGAAGTAGGCCTGCCGTCCTGGAAGACTTCCCAGAAACACTGTTACCGGTAAGTGTAACTGGTCATTTTCTCAAGTCGTCTTCCAGGACGGCACCCTGAGAGAGGAGCAAGTAGCTCAGGCCTACCTTAGGGCGGGACCACCGCTTGCAGGACCTTTCTGCCGAAGGCCAGATCCTGGGGTGACAGCAGTTCCACTCTGTAATGTCTCAGGAACGTGTTCTGGCTTGACCACGTTGCTGCCTTACAGATTTGATCTACCGATGCTCCGGCTCTTTCTGCCCAAGAGGTTGCCAGAGACCTTGTAGAATGAGCTTTAAGATTAGTTGGAGCCGTCTGACCTGAATGCTCATAAGCTATGGTAATAGCCTGTCTAATCCATCTAGCAATGGTCGTTCTAGAGGCCTGTTCGCCTCTTCGAACTCCACAAAAACTAACCAACAAATGTTGAGATTTCCTAAACTCTTTAACCTTATCTAGGTAGAGCAACAGACACCTCCTGACATCCAACGTATGGAAGGCCCTTTCCTTCTCGTTCTGTGGATTGAGACAGAAGGAGGGTAAAATAATCTCCTGTGACCTATGGAAGCGTGAAGCCACCTTGGGAAGGTACAAAGGGTCCTGCCTGAGAATAATTCGGTCTTCTAACAGGCGGAAAAAAGGCTCCTTCATAGAAAGAGCATGTAAATCACCCACCCTTCTGGCTGTAGTAACAGCCAGAAGGAAGGCGGTTTTAAAAGAAATCAATCTGACTGAAGATTGAGCCAACGGCTCAAAAGGTGCCCTGGTCAGGGCTTCCAAGACTAAAGATAAATCCCACGGTGGAAATTCCTTCATTTGCACCGGGGAAAGTCTCTCTCTAGCCGACAAGAATCTCTTAATCAAAGGATCTAGGGCTAATCTGACATCCAGAAAACTAGACAGGGCCGCCACCTGAACCTTCAGAGTTTTGGTGGCTAAACCTCGGTCTACTCCCTCTTGTAGGAAGTCTAAAATAACAGGTATTTGCTTCTGGGGAACTTTTCTCGCTTCACACCAACGGGAAAAAGCCCCCCAGACCCTAGCATAAATGCGTCTAGTTACCGGCTTTCTACTCAGTAACAGGGTGTCAATCACCTTCTCTGAACACCCCTTGTTGCGCAGGCACTCCCTTTCAACAGCCAGGCTGTCAACCTGAAGAACCCGGGGTTCGGATGGTAAAGAGGGCCTTGAAGCAGAAGATCCTGACGTTCTGGGAGCTGAACCGGAGGCACCACCGCCCAGTTCCACAACGTGGGGAACCAGGACCTTTTGGGCCACCAGGGGGCAATCAGGATCAACTTGCCCCTGGCCCGACTCAGTCTTTGAAGGATTCTTGGAATCAGAGGTAAGGGAGGAAACGCATAAGCCAGACTGAAATCCCATTCCTGAGCCAATGCATCCACCCCCTCGGACCCTCGTTCCCTGCAGAGGGAAAAGTATCTCTTGACTCTCCTGTTTTCCCTGCGGGCAAAGAGATCTATCTCCGGTGTACCCAGCTGTTGACAGACCATGGTGAAAATTTCGGGGTTTAGTTCCCATTCTCCCTGCTGTACTGTCTGACGACTGAGGAAGTCTGCCTTTATATTGAAAACTCCCCTTATGTGTACCGCAGAAATGGACGGAATTCTCTGCTCCGCCCATTCTAAAATCTCCTGTGTCAGACTCATTAGGGGAAGCGACCGTGTGCCCCCCTGACGGTTCAGAAAGGCCACTGTCATGGAATTGTCGGAGAGGATCTGAACTTCCTTCCCCTTGATCCTGTCCTCGAAGGCTATTAGAGCCTCCCTGACAGCTAACAATTCCCGGAAGTTGGAAGACGCAATTCTCTGTCGTGTGTCCCACACACCCTGAGCTTGCAGTTCTTCTAGATGGGCCCCCCATCCCCACGAGCTCGCATCGGTCGTTATTCTGACCGGCTGAAGCTGGAACCAAAGATGGCCTGTCCCCAACCTTTGGGGGTTGAGCCACCAAAGTAAGGAATCTCTTATTCTTAGAGGGATGGTCACCAGAGTATCTAGGGATTCCTTCTTTCCATCCCATGAGGATAGAAGGAAGTTTTGCAGGGGTCTTGAATGGAACTGGGCCCAAGGTACTGCTGGGATACATGAGGTCATAAGACCCAGAATCCTCATGATCACTCTTCTGGATACTACCTTCTGGTGCCGGATTGAAGACACTGAAGTAATCAGTGCTTCTATCTTCTCCTGCAGAAGGATCAGTTTCTGCCTTACCGAGTCCACCCACAGACCCAGGTAGAGTTTGGTCTGGGAAGGAATCAGAGAGGATTTCTCCTGACTTATCAACCACCCCAGGGACTCCAAGGTGGATATTACCCTGTCCAGATCCCGGAGAAGGGATTCTCTGGAAAGGTTGTAGACCAACAGATCGTCTAAATATGGTATCAGGGAAATCCCCTGAAGGTGCAGGTAGGAGATGACCTCTGCAAGTATCTTTGTAAACACCCTTGGACTGGCACCCAGTCCAAATGGTAGGGCCTGGAACTGCCAGTGCTGTGTACCCAGATCCGTGCGGATAGCAAAGCGAAGGAACACCTGGTGCTGTGGCAGAATGGGAATATGCAGATATGCATCCTTCAGGTCTATGGTAGCCATGAAGACCTCTTTTAACAGAAGTTTTCTGACCGTATAGACCGATTCCATGCGAAACCTTTTGTATCGCAGGAAGGTATTTAATCTCTTTAGATTCAGGATTAACCTGAATTTCCCGGACGGTTTTGGAACAACAAAGACGTGGGAATAAAAACCCCTTCCCTGTTGATCCGCCGGAACTGGGAAAATGACTCTCTGACTCGCCAACTGCTCGATATTTTCCATGAGTCCTATGGCTTTTGGCCTTTCTCTGGGTAAAAAGGTCAGTAGAAAAGTCTGAGGAGGCCTGGAAGCAAACTCTAGCCCATAGCCCTCTCTTATCCACTGAAGGACCAGAGGGCTCTGGGCTACCTGCTCCCACTGTGGGATAAATTGTGCCAGCCTCCCTCCCACCTTGGTGCTGGCGTCACTTAGGATCCTTGTCTGCGACCTTAGGGCCGGAGAAAAGGAGAGTTCCCTTCTGTTTGGCTTTACCAACACCCCACTTCTTTCCTTCCTTACGGTCTTTAAACCGGTTGTTGACCTGGGGGCCTCGAAAAAAATTTTTGGCCTTTTTAGGTTTAACCGGAAACTTCTTTCCCTTCTCCGTAGATCTGGAGAGGGTCTGGTCCAACCCTGTACCAAACAGGAGAGATCCTTCAAAAGGAAGACCGCATAACCTGGTCTTAGAGGTATGATCCCCATCCCAGGTCTTAACCCATATGGCTCTTCTGGCAGAATTGAGAAGTGCTGCTGTCTTAGCTGAAGTCCGCACCGACTCCACTGCCGCATCCGCAAGAAAGGCAACTGCCTTACCAATTACTTCCAAGGAGTCCAAAAGATCCTTGCACTTGGAAGAACTCGCCACATGGTCAGTCAGCTTATTCAGCCACATGTTAGTATTCCTGGCTATACAAGCTGAAGCTAAAGCCGGACTTAGAGTAGCCGCATTGGCCTCCCAGGCCCTGCGTAAAAGGGTCTCTGATCTACGGTCCATTTGGTCCCGGATGTTACCTGCGTCTTCAAAAGACAGGTCAGATTGTTTAGACACCTGGGCCAAAGATGCATCTAGTTTGGGAAGTTTAAAAAACTTCTCCTGCTCCTCTTCCTTAAACGGACACCTGCGTTTCCAGGTTTTAAACTTCTGAAGTTTATTCTCTGGCTCCTTCCATTCTCTTAAAACAATGTCTTTTAGAGACTGGTGGATAGGTAACACTTTAGACTGAGCCTTAGACAACCCCTGATACAACCTATCTTGTACAGAAGTTTGAGCCTCCGGCTCCTGGATCTCCTCAGAAGCATAAATAGCCCCTAGGAGGCCCTCCATATCATCTGTTGAGAAGATATGTCCGCCTGGCCTGGAGTGTTCCCCTTCCTCCTGGCTATCCTCTGCGTCTTCCCCTTCTTCAAGGAGACTACGGCAGGGGCCCTCCACCTCATCCGCCTCCTCCTCCGAATCCTGAGAAGATGGTGGTTTCTGCGGAATGGTGCCTACCTGTCTCACACTAGAAAAGGCACTATCCTGGGAGGATGAGCCTTCTCTGCTATCCTGCCTAGAATTGAGGCTAGCCTGAAAGGCTTTAAGTGTGGACAGCATTTCAGATTGTACTGAGAGAAAATCCCTCATAACTTCTGAAGTCTCCTTCCCTGACAATTTGTGGATGCATTTGTAACAGAACGGCTTGGTGTGCTCTGCAGCTAGTTTGTCATTGCAGTACCCACACCTCTTAGTTCGGGAAGGATTTTTGGGTCTCGGTCTACTGGCAACACTCTGGGTTTCTGTGTCTGCAAAAAACAAGAAGCCCGTTTAGCTAGTAACAATAAAACAGAGATCCCTTATGAGGTTAAAGGCTAGAGGGCCACCCTCTCCCTTATCTCCTCCAGCCTGGTAGACTCACCCCCGGTGGCCTCCACAATAGCTGCAGACTCCTCCTGCTCCATTGCAGTCAGTGAGTCATGGACGCCTGCTCCTTGCCTGTTGCGCTGCTGCCTCTGCCGCCCGGAACTACCCCCCTTTATATACAAAGGGTCCTGCCCAGCTGGTACCTGTAGTCCCTGTGCTGCTTCAGGCTCCTCATGGCGCTCCGAACGCCGCCGCCATCTTGCCGAGGTCTCGAGCAATCGCGCTCTAGTGTCCGGGCCGCCGTGACGTCATTTCCTCTGGAAAGATCCACCGCAAAATGGCGCCGGACACACACACAGCCGCCGGCGCTGAGGCGGCCAGGACACTCAGCAAACACCTGCATCTTGCAGCAAACGGCAGAGCTGGCAAATCCTCTCCAAAAACCGACAGGTAAGGAGAGGGGGGAGCAGGAAAATGGTCCCTGGAGTTCTGGAGACTCACAGTGCCCAGGGTCCTCCAGTTCTCATGGGGAGCTCTTCATTGCCCCCCTGAGAAAATAGGGGAAACGAACCCCCCGGGAAGGGTAAGCCCTACCAGACCCAAAGGTTTTCCAAAAACCTGCAGTCTGGTTCCCAGGGGGAGACTTCCAGCCCACGGCCTTAGGTCTATAAGAAAAAAACAAACTGTTTCGCTGTGGGGAAACACAATCAAAAAACTGAGGAGTGCAGGGAGGGGCGGGGTTTTTAACCTCTTTCTTGATTGTGTTTCCTGTCAGGTGGACCAGTCATCTCTCAGGGTGCCGTCCTGGAAGACGACTTGAGAAAGAAAGAATTTTTTTTCCCCTCCATGCGATGTGCTTTTTAAACCTGTTCTTGGGGTTATTTGGGGCAGTGATTCAGAAAATTGCATTGGCTAGACTGCATCAGCTCTAGTTTCTTAGATATGGTTGAATCTACATAATTTTTTAGTTTGTTTTTAAAAAATCTTGCTGATCAACTTGTTCTTCTGTTACCTAGTTTGTGTTTTGTGTTTGCATACCTCCAACTGTAATTTTACATCGGAAACATTGGATTCTAAAGTGTAAGTTATTAACTGTATTATAGTTATGACTATATAGGAGGGGTGTGTATACTGCCACTCATATGGTTTCATTTTGGCAGATCGAGCACTGTAGAGGTTGTGGCTACTTCAAAACGGTGATGCCTGAATCATCCTGCTGTATTTTGCTATATTTATATCCAGATTTTTGACAGGCGACCAGAGTGAAGAGTGATATATGGCATTTATGCTGTATCTCAAAAACTAGAGCGGATAGGAAAAAATTGGGGCCATTTATGGGATCAGAGGGTCAAATATACACAGGAACAGGTGTAATGTGTGTTGGCGTGTGTTATCTGTCAGCAGAAGGGAAGAAGGACTGAACTAGCTGAATCGGATTGGATTTTCCATAAAGACCGACTAATCCTTTTATGATTAAAATTATTTTTATTTTGTTTTGTGTACTTCATTTTTAGATAGCTATTAACCAAGCTATTGTACAATCACATTGTTAGGTGTATGGCAAGCACTTGAGCCTGAGGTAGGAAAAGTATGCCAAAACAAAATTTCTTGCAGCTCAAAGCAACAAATCAGCACCCAACTGTAATTTTTGTAGTCCAGGCCTAATAATCAAGCATTTTTAAATTGCAAAAGGCTGCAAGAAATTTTCTAGTATGCAAACTTTCCATGCATTAGTCCCAAGAGTCCCTAAAAACAAAACAAAAAAAACACGGTCATGAGAGAAATAGGAGTGCTGCCATTGCGGATCTCCTTCTGGATGTGACAGTTGCCTGGCAGTCCCATGCATTCTGACTCATTTGCTTTATTACATTCTAAGTCTCTGACCTGGAACAAATAAGATGATCATAAAAGTCAGAAAAGCTTAGCTGTATGCTTGATCTGTCTGGCTCATTGACTTAAAGCTCTGTAGCAAGAAGACTGGGATTCAGGCATGCTAGCATTGTCAGTAAGTTAATAGCCTCGAGGCCTCACTTATGACAGGTTTCTTTTCAAATTAGCGATAGGGGTGATGAAGTCTTTTTAGGACGAAACGTGTTGGTTGGAGCCAGGACACGTGCTGTCACCATGCACAAGGACTGCAGTCATTTTGTTGGTTAGAAGCTCTCCTACTGTTTGGATCGATATGCTGTTTTTGTTTCTTTGTACTGCTTGTGAGTATTCTGATGCGTTTAAATAAATGCTTTATTGCCTTTTATACTGCAAAATGAGGCATTTGTTATGCTGCCTGAATTTTGCACGATGTGGTGCCCCATCTGACAGAGTGACCTACCTGGAAGATTCAAAACTGTCAGGAGGCTGTCTGGAGATTTTGACTGTGGTTTGTGTTGAATTGAGCGCTGCTGACCACCTGTAAATAGGTGGTTCATAATTGAGGGTAAGAGGCTCTGTGTGCTGTGGTGAGGTGCTTTTTTTCAACTCTGAACACCACCATTTGGACTTTGAAAGACTTTGATCATGTGAAAGCACTGCATTTATATTTTCATTTATGTCATTTGTCACCAGCAAATTGTGCTAGCAGCTTTTGCTCATTATTATCTATTATCCTGGGTGCAGGCGAATTGATTTGTATATATTTTTGTTAAGGTAAATTAATTATTTATTCCATCTACTACAGAAGCTTTGCTACCACATAAGAAAAATGTAGCACATGACAAATGTGCCTTAAACACACTGCACAACAAATGTAGGAGAGGTGAATATAGCTTAAGGCCCCTTTCACACGGTCCATATGATCAGGTCTGCCTAGCAGTTTTTCAGACATACCCGATTGGATAATCCATGCATCTCTATGGGACAGGACTTGTGCCCGTTTACACCCACCTATCTCCGGGTCCAATCCGGTCTTTGACAAAAAACAAAAAAAACACACACACACACACACACACACACTTCCATTAAGCAAATTGGATTGAAGTTTGTCAGGAGTAAATGGAAGGCAGAGTTCATTTACTCCTGGCCACCTATATAGCAAAAACGGGTGGACACGCACGTGTCATCCGACTGTTCTGCTCAGATCAACAGGGAAACTGAGCCGATTCCCTGCGGATCAGAACGGAATCTACGCAGAATTCATTCCATGTGCTGCTTCCACCGGTCATTTCACTGTAAACAGTTACTGGACTACAAAGACGGCAGATAACAAAAACACTACTTACCTTACTCCTTCATCAGCAAGACAGATTTCGAGAGCAACTTCTAGCTTCAGAAAAAAAATAAGAAAGCTGTAAGTTTTTCAATTCAATGAGGCAGTTTTAATAGATTATTATAATGGATGGCAATTGTCCCCATATGCTACTTGCATTCACAAAAAAAAATTAAGATGAAACAGTCCAATATTACCCAAAGGCTGGAAGTACCAGAATAAAAATGTAAACCAAGGGTAAAGACCTATGTTGTTAATAGGTTTTGGGCTTGCATTAATAGCATCAGTTTGAGATGTTTGGAGATCATTCAGAATTCTTTGACAGGTGCATTTGAGCTGCATTTTAGCTGCTTTTAGTGGGTTTTGCATTTTTTTGTAGACTTGTACGAGAATGAAAATCTTTATGATGCAAACGAAAGCCCTTTGACACAGGCCCTATGCATACTGAAAACTGGGCCATACGACCATTACTGTGAGATTTCCCACTTTAGCAGCTTATATACATCCAAGAACTGAACATATTTTTTCTTACTACATGTAATTAACATTATTTATGAAGAGATATTTTGCCTTTTTTTCTTTTATTAAAATTCTATTGAAAAATTTTCCAATACAGCAAGATAGGAACAAAATGGTATACAAACAAAAATGTAGACATAAAATATCAATACATTTTGCCTTTTTTTAAATATAGAGACCATGGATTTAAGATGCCATTAATGTGGTTGTAAAGGCAACACATTTTATACCTTAATGCATTCCCTGCATTAAGGTAAAAAATGTCCCAGTAGGTGTATTGCCCCCTCAATTCACTAAATACTTACCCGAGTTCTGTATCAATCCAGGGCTTTGGCCAACTGCAGCAGCGCTGGTTCAATCTCCCTCTCATCACAGGCACAGAAAAAGCAGGTGAAGCCATTGGCTCCTGCTGCTGTCAATCAAATCATTTGAGAGAGAGAAGAGCGGGGTCAAGCTATGCTGTGTGGATCTATGGATGCACAGCTCAGGAGCAAGTCTGCATGTGCGCCACCATAAGATGGGGTTTCCCATGGTGGTGCACAGAAAGAGGAGGAGGAGCCAAAAACGCTAGAGGGATATTTCAGCAGGTAAGCATAAACAGGTTTGTTATTTTAATTTAAAAAAAAATATATGCTTTACAATCACTTTAAATGTAACTGTTACTGACCTACCAATAGACATACAGTATACTGCCTAATAAAATAAACAGATGAAACAAAAAGGAAAAACAAAAAACAAAACAAAAAAAACCCAAACCTTACCTAGGTTGATCATAATTAATCAAAAAAAAAAAAAAAAGTTTGTGGGGTTCCAGAAAGTAAAGTGACCCTGCAGTGGCCCAACAAGCACCCTTGAATTCTAAACAGTAACTTTCAGAAAGCTTATATTTTCACATGGCTAGGCACATCCCCTCGTTCATGTGATATCACTGGAAAACACTCACCAGCACCGCATCATGCCAGGCAGAAGGGAAGGAACTGGCGTTTCCCAAACCCAGAAGTTCTAAGTTGCCATTTGCTTTGCATGCAAGAAAGCTAAAAGTAGTATTTGGCACTGAAGAGTGGCCACTGTGCACCTGCTGGATCATTTTGCTTTCTGTACCCTGTGACAAGTTACATTGTTTTTTCCAAATAACTATACAGTACAGATGTGTTATTTTGTGGTTCAGACTTATCACCAGTTAATAGAATTTCTTTTGAAAGACTATGCTCTCTAGATCAATTATCTTTAACATAAAATTGTTCATGATGATGTAGCACCTTACGAATATCTATATCCAGTGGCAGCTGGTGGTAAATATTTTGGGGGGGCTGGCAAGCCAACTGTCATAGCCCCCCATTAGTACCCCAACTCTTTAATGCCATGACCCTCATCAGTACCCCCTCTACACTTCACTCTGGCATAGCTCTCCCATCAGTTACCCCCCCATAGACCTTATAAACCCCCCACCCATCCGGTCCAGCACTCACCCTGTGCTGATCAGGCTGCACCGCCTTGGACACGCTCTGTCTGATCTCCCCGGCTACCCCAGGCTTCAGCAAGCTCTTGGTATATCTCTGGGCTGGTTTCATCACAGATCACCGGGGGTGGGATGTGGGGACAACTGACAGTGTGTTGGAGGAAGGCACTGACACAGAGCAGGGGGCAGGAGGGAGCGAGGCATATGGGACTGATCACTGGTTGGATGCTGCTGGGGTACAGGACAGAGATGGGGTGCAGGGCAGAGATGGGGTGAGTGGCGGCTGCGTCTCCTCCCTCCTCCTTGGCCAATAGGATAGCTTTCAACCAATCGGGCAACGGGTCTCCGATTGGATCTCCCGCTTTCTGATTGGCCGGGAGGGGAATCAGCGTGACTATAGCGAATATTCATTCGCTATTGTCACACAACTGGGTGGGCTCAGGGCGCAGTTTTCTGCTCCCAGAGCCCACCCTTTTTTGAAGCCTATTAGAGCCTCTGGCTCTAATCACGTGCTTCAAAAAAAAACAAAACACACCCTTATTGGAATCCATGCGTCCGGCGCCCTGCATGTAGATTAGGGGGCCAGGCGCATGGAAAGGGGGGGGGGGCGCCACCATCTACATCTTAAGTAAAGTAAACTTAAAGGGGTTGTAAAGGTAAAAATTTTTTCACCTTAATGCATTCTATGCATTAAGGTGAAAAAACTTTTGACAATACCGCCGCCCCCAGCCCCCCCGTTTTACTTACCTGACGCCTTGAATCTTCGCTGCTCGTTCTCGTCATCTTCATTGCAGCTCAGCCTGGTCGCTGATTGGCTGCAGTGGATGGATTGAAAGCAGCGCAGCCATTGGCTCGTGCTGCTGTCAATCACATCCGATGATGCGGCGCGCCGGGGGCGGGGCCGAGTGATACAGTGAGCGGCTATAGCCGCCGGCTGTATCACGGGAGCGCGCCCGCAAGCACTCACCACCATGCGAGGGAGCTCGCATTAAGGTGGTGAATGCATGCAGGGAGGAGCTGAAACAGCCGCCGAGGGACCCCAGAAGACGAGGTTCGGGGCCACTCTGTGCAGAACGAGCTGCACAGTGAAGGTAAGTATAACATGTTTGTTATTTAAAAAAAAAAAAAAAAAAAATTACCTTTACAACCCCTTTAATTACTTAACAGTTATAATGATCAAGCCATAACCCTTTGTAATTATGAAAAATCTCTTTAAATACATAAAAACTATTATTAAATGTGAAAAGCTAGGTTTTTGAAATTGCAATAATACAATATCAAATAATATTTTCCCAAGGTGTTTAAAGCCAGTATTGAAGTATTAGCCTCTTGGAAAATTAGAAAAACTCAACATGAGACACTTTAGCAAGTGATAAAAGGGTGTTCTAATGGAAACAACGTTTTTTTTTCTGTTTTTGTGCTATAACCACAGAATTTCAGCTATGCATCTGCCTAAAACGTGTAACGACATGGTAGTCAGGGTTAAGAAAAAAAAAAAAAAAAAAATGCTCAACTGACACATCATATAATTTTTATTTATTTTTTTGCTTGTTAACATCACATGACAAAGTTAATTTTCTGCAAGAAGATTGAGCAAATTCCAGGATACGCAACACCATGCTAACATATGAAGCGAAAGCTGTATAAACAAAAAAAGTTCTCCAAATCTGAATTTCGAGGCAATATTTACCACCTGTTTAAAGTGGCGGTCTGCCCACCACTCCAAAAATGAACAGCTGCTGGCTTTAAATAATAGGAAACTTACCTGTCCTGGAGTACAGCGATGTCCGCACCACAGCTGATGTTTCCTTTAGCTGTCGGGTGATACCGTCGCCATTGAGGGTAAGGGAACCTGGCAGTGCAGCCTTGCGGCTTCAGGCAGGGAACCCTACTGCGCATGCGCGATGCTCCTCTCCTCTCTCCTACTGGCTCGGGGGCAGGGGGGGAATAGGAGGGAGCCGATATGTGACGTCAATATCCGCAGCTGTGGCTCCCGGAAGTGGGAACAAGATACCAAAGACAAGTCCTGTCCCCCCCAAAAGGTGCCAATTGTGGCACCAGGGGGGGGGGGGAACAAATGAGCGGAAGTTCCACTTTTGGGTGGAATTCCAATTTCAGTACAGGGAGTATAGACCTGCAGTGAAAAAAAAAAAAAGAAAAAATTCCTTGAACACATACTTGTAATACTTACAACATATTTAAAATTTTCATCTGGGTAAAACTGGACGCAGTGCAAAACGCTACTTGAACGCTAAAAACAAAAAACAAAAAAAATTAATAAAAAAAAATATATATATACCGTATATATATCACTTATGACGGGTTATGCAACCTAGATTTATGCAACCCAACTCCTATTTTTATAGATGTTAACAGAATGTCAAAAGATAGATTGAAATGGAATTTTTAAAATCTTTTTGAATCTTACCTTACCTGTAAAATCAAAATCGCAATGGACAGCAGAATATGCCTGAGAATATAGCAGTTTACACAAGGTCATACCATTCCTCTCTAATTTTCTGTTATTAAACCTGGACATAACAAAAAAATACTGTTCGCCATGCAAAAATAGATTCTATGTTATTTTGTGTCGGAACAGTTCATAAATTATGTACAATACTTATTTTTTTTGGACTTAAAAAACATATAAAGCAAAACCCTTTCAATGGTGTATTGGGAAAGAAGAGAAATACATTTTAAGGTTTACATACTGTACACTTTAAGAGAATGTTAACTGTTGTACATTTTTGCAAGATGCAGTTTACTTAAAAAACAAACAAATGAAAATTCACCAAAACACATATCAATGCACATTAAAACGCACGTGAAGGTGTATTAACATGCACGATACAAAGCCAAGCTGTAAATAATCTTGACACATCTGGCAAAAACTAGTGTGAATGGGCCCTAGGTTGTAGTTGCGTTAGGTCAGAATGAACACAGCGAGCTGTGGCTCGAGTGCCCCTATAGAAAGCGGCTTGCTGTGGGGGCACTCAACAGAAGGTAGGAGCCAGGATCACCGAAGAGGGACTCGAGAAGAGGAGGATCTGGGCTGCTCTGTGCAAAACCACTGCACAGTGCAGGCAAGTATGACATATTTTTAACGAAAAAAAAACAAAAAAAAAAAAAAACACACACAAGACTTCAGTATCACTTTAATACTGTACCTTACAATAACGGATCTAGGTCAGTGCTACTACCTTTTCCATCAGAAAAACTATAACTTGTACATTATGTTTAATGGTTTTATAAGAATTCTGTGCAGAGCAGGTAAAAAAGTACTGCAATTTTGGCCATCACAAGTGTACTGAATATGTAAAAGGAGCATGACCTTTGTACAGAATATTTATAAACTTGAAATTAAATTAAACCAAGAAAAAGAAAAAAAAAAAAAAAAAAAGACCCAAACAGACATATCTTAAATGCAAAAAGCTTTCAGAAACTGTTTCTTTAGTCACATTTTCAAATGTTCACGCTGGCCAATGGAATCCTAAGCATGCATTAATAAAATCACAATTCTGCGGAAATTTGACATAGTTGAAACTTGATTAAACACAGCTACAAGTTTCTTTTGAAATATTTTTTCCTCATTAAAGTGCTAGTTAAGTGTATAAAAAAAAAACTGCTAAAAAGCTTCGCAAAACAGAACACAAACAGAGGGAAAAAAAACTCTGCAACTGAGATGACATTCAACAAAATTAGATTTTCAACAATTAGATATTCAACAATATTTACATTTATATATATTTTTTTATTTTATACATTTTTTGCATTATAAACACATGAAAGTGGGGATCATCCTGGTTTCTTTTTGCTTGTTGGTATATTAAGAAGTTTGTGGTATATGGTCTTATACACAGATATTTATGGGAGAATATTTAAAGTATATGTTGAGAAATATTTAGGACACTTAATGATATATAGAGTGGTGTATTGGTAATAGAGTAGCGCACTCAAACACACATATCACAGTTATACCCCATTTCACTGAATGGCATTTTTTTGAATGCAGCAACTCAAATCTTAAAGGGGAAATAGAATTGTTTAAACTTTTGCGCTGGTGACTCACACATATTGATTATTACATGAGACAACCCAGAAACTGTCCTACATGAACCTTTTGCAAACAGATCTGAATAAGCCCTTTGAACTTTAAGTGATACAATTATTAATGAATTATCACAGTCTTAATAGAAGCAAACTATAAAATTAGCACTTAGATGGTACACAGTCACTACAAAAAAAAAAAAAAAAAAAAAAAAAAAAAAAAAAAAAAAAGCTAAATTGAATGCAGGGATATTGCCAAAATGTTTGAGATTGCTCAAATCATGTTTCACATATAGTGGCTGTGCCCAAAGATTCTGAGGTTTTGGACTAGGGTTTAGGACCTCGTCTATACTATCACCTTGATTAATCTTAAGAAAAAAAAAAAACCCTGAAGAAGCCCAGTTGGGGGTTTATGCCCCCTCCCCCGACCAACCCCAAGGGATCAGGAATATTATTGTCTTATATGGTCCTGACTAGAATAGCTAGGAGCTAGCAAAAAAGTTGGCGATTCCCTTAAGGAATAGGTTGTCCAGCATATTGAATAATTCACAGAACAAATTTGAACCCGTCTGGGACCTGTGGATTCATTACATCTCACCTACATGACCTGCACAGCCTTCCTTTTTATATGTAAAGTTGATTTTGTAAGCTTTAATAAACAAAATCTTGCAAAAGAAAAATCATAGTCTACCTAGATAAATAAATGTAAACAGGTCATCTTTGCAGCGCACGGTTTACCAAAGCGTTCCTGACAAAAAGATGCATCAAAATAAACGTGTCTGTGCATATACTGTATGAAAAAGAAGTTAATACGACATTCGCCAATCACTGCAGGTAAATCTTATAGATGGGTGTGTTTTTAAAATTACAATGATTCACTACTAGTGAATGTGTGATAAAAGTAAAAATGTACTGGTTTAAAAATATAAGGATAATTAGACATGCAGAGCTGGAACACACAACACAATATACCTTGGGAATAATATAAAAGAGCCTCTGGCCTGACATGTCCCATTGTGCCCACACAAAGTCTTCGGCTATTCTCTCCTTAGGGATCTGTCCAGGATTTTTGATGACCTGTAGCACAAAGGAAAAATAGTCCATATTAAAACTACAAATGCAATGGCCAGCTACAGTATCTCACATTTTTGTAAAAATTTTATTATATCTTTTCATGTGACAACACTGAAGAAATGACACTTTGCTACAATGTAAAGTAGTGAGTGTACAGGTTGTATAACAGTGTAAATTTGCTGTCCCCTCAAAATAACTTACACAACCATTAATGTCTAAACCGCTGGCAACAAAAGTGAGTAGACCCCTAATTGAAAATGTCCAAATTGGGCCCATGTAGCCATTTTCCCCCCCTGGTGTCATGTGACTTGTTAGTGTTACA